>CM065591.1:168452867-168667867 GCA_033119425.1 Bufotes viridis
GGACTGGGACTACTCCTTTTTAGGATCCTGCTGAAAATTGATCTCACATACATCAGATATCTAACTAATTTTTCTATATCATTTAAAACAAAGTTTTCTAAAGCTTCCTGGCACGTGAAAGTGTCTATGTGGAATCACATAATTGAGTAATAAAATGTCATCATCCTTATGCATTACAAACACAATTTCCAAGAAGGATTTTCTTACTGATGGAGACTAGTGTTTGCACTTTAGAAAGTTCTTGCATTAGAGCCAGAGGAAATGATCTGATATCATGCTCCTGTTTTTATTGGAGCTGTGAACTGCCAGCATGCTCCAATGTCTCATTCTGATGCCAGATCACAACGTTTGAAACAATACAGAATCTTGATGAGACTTGTTAGCATTTCCTCGTGTTGTGTAACCATTTTTACTGCTCACTCTTTCCACCTGTACAGATATATTCACCAGATAAACTATGACTAAATAGACCATGTATCATAAAAAGCATTGTATACTGTACAGTAACTTTTTTTATACCTTTTTTGGTTGCTCCAAATCATCTAAAGTGAAAAAGTCTAAGGTCTGATTCACACAACAGTGATCGGCCTGGGAAACAAGGTCCTTGTGTTTGCTCCTCTGTGTTTTATGATAAAGTCAGTTTATATCTGATGGTGGATCTATATTACTGTCCTCACATGATGATGTGACTACAGTACAATAGATTTGCCATCAGATCTGAATGGATAGTCTCATAAAACACTATGATACAGTCAGTTCGGATCAGAGAAGCCGCGGTTGACCAAGGAGATGGGAACCAGTTCTTAGTCTACTGTTTTTGTTCTACAACTTGTATGCAGACCTATGGGTCTCCATTTATACCATCTTCTTATTTTTTGCTAGTTATCAAAAAGAGTAGGCAAATTAATGGTGTAACAAGTGAATGCAGTATAAAAGTAGACAAGGTTTGTTTGCAGTTTCTGAATTCAAATTTTTTTTACAAAATTAATGCAAAATGCAAAAATGTTTGAAGAAGTGCGCATACCCTTGAAATAATTTCCTTCTATCTAGGAGATCCCAAAAATTACAATATTCATCATTTTAAACATACAATGACACCATTATATGAATTTGTGGATGGGTAGAACACAAACCTGCGTACCATACATACACTCCTACAGTACATACTCTGTTAAATTCAACTTCAAGACATTAAATAAATAGGGCATTTGAAATTAAGCATTACTTCAATATACATGCAATAAGATATATAAATTTGTATGGGCATTTTTCTCACTGATAGTGCCCCCTGCTTCCTCTCCAGTGGCTGACATTCTGGTTCACCTTCTCATGCATTCGGTGGTGAACCCGACATGTTCAGTAGCTTCCCTGCTCTTTACTTCCTCCCAGTGTCAGCCTATATCTCTGTCTATACAGTAGAGAGGTTAATATGGGCGGGATAGTGTTTTTTTGTGTGGAATCACTGAGGAAGTGTGTTTTCTAAGGAATGAGTTACCAAGAGCTGGTGCAGGTGCTTGATGGTCACCTAGGATGCATCCAGTGACCTGCTGCATCCAGTGACAAGAAAGTGTCCCCTCACATGCAACTTTGGTGACTTTTGATCAATTATACTTCTGTATTACAGTGCATAATCATTTTAACAGCAAAAGATAATACATCCTGCCTGAGGCATCCATCCAAAGGTAGGATGCATTAGTGGATGGGACATGGCAGGCCCCTGGCTGCCATGCCAAGTACTTGGTACTCTGTAACTGCATTTGCAGGTTGCCAATCAGATGACATAGGGAGCTCCTTCCCTCTGTCTAACAGCTCAGATGCCACAGTCACAATTGAGTACAGCATCTGAGGGGTAAAACTGCTGGGATCAGAGTTATCTCAGATCCCAACAGTGATGGCTGGTAGTGATAAGCGGCAGGGGCAATACTCAAATTCCCGATATTTCGCAAATATTTGGGCAAATATTCATCATATATTCAGGAATTCAAGAATTCACGATTATTTTTCAAGCTGCTAGAAGTTTACTGAGTGTCTATCACTTGTTAAAATGTAACTTTTATTAAATAATTATTAGTAATACCGAATAACAAGGTCCCTATTAGAATCTAGTAGGCTAACCCTGTGGTAGAAGTCTGTTCCAATGTACCAGTGTATTGTATATATAATGGCTATTTCGTACGGCTGGTTGCGCAATCCAGCAGTCACAGGTAATCACCACAGTTCCTGAGTCAGTAATGGAGTACATCCACCACTAATTGCCTACAAAGTATTAAAAACTATCTGGCACTGCTCCCCGACATGTTTCACCATGTTTCGATCTGAGGAGGAGCAGACATCAGAGGAGGATGGCAGTGTCCATGGTGGTAATAAAGAACATAGGCGACAAATGGCCAAAACTTCCCAAAAAATTTTCAGTGACAGATTTGCTTCTATTCTACTCAGCTCGGGAACTGGTGTTGCTGCTTTTACTGTGGATACAGACTCAAAATATACCAGACCTAGGCCAAGCTTGGGTGCTGCTAGCTCTGTGATAGTATCTCTGGTATGGCATTTTATCTCCACAAGGCCAGCATACAGAACCATATCACTTTCAAAGTTCTGCAGGATGAAAAAAAGCTGTGGGCGTTCAAACACAAACATAGGTACCAGGGCTCTAATGCAGCACATGAATTGGCATTACTGGTTTCAAATCAGAACAAGTAAATCTTCCTTCTCCGGGTCTTCTTTTTGACAGCCAGGCCACATCCCCAAGCAGTACAGTGTCCTTGTAGCCTTTATCAGCTGCTTCTTCTCCTACTTAGACTCCTACTTGCCCTCCACTCTGTTGTGGGACATCCATAATGGAATGCATGGCCCTGAGAAAACTATTCAGGACCAGCAGTTAGCTTCTGTTCAAGCTTAGTTAGTTGTAATTGTGGCACATATCTGTGCCTTCCTCAAAATAGAATTCAGCAGCCAATGCTAGATCTGTCCAGGTCCCTGCAAAACTTGTCTCACCATCATGGAAATGTGGCACAGCTCTGCAACGACTTTTTGTCAACTAGGTGTTCTGCAATTTCTGTAAAAATGGTCTCATCCTCCACAAAACTTAATTCTTCTATATGCCATCTGTTGGACTTTATGCCAGGTATCTGTAAAAATTGTCTTGTCATTATGGAAATGTGGCATAGCTCAGCCCCTTCTCCAAAGCTTAATTCTGCTGTATAATATTCGTACTGTTGTCCATTGTCCAAAATTGTCTAGTTTTCTGAATGATAATAGCCTATCTCTGACAAATACCCTGTTGGCCAGAACAGGCCAAGTTTGCTTTCAATGGTACTATCTTGTCCAGCCTCCAGTGTTATCTCAGAGTTTTCAACGCGGCAGGTGGCGTCATTAGACCCAAATGGACAAACTTATCCTCTGTCAGTGCACAAAACATCACTTTTGTCAAAATAAATGAGGCATGGTACATTGAGGATTCTCACACACTTCTGGCTGAGGCCAATAAATAGATTAGCCATTGCTGACAGTGGCTATTTATTGCCAGCCCCAACATGCCACTGTCTGCCTACCATCATGTTCCATACTGCATTGCTGCTGCCACTGTCACTGCTTCTACTCTTTCTACTGCCGCTACCTTTAAAGGGAACCTGTCGTAAACTTTATGCTGACCTCACTGAGGGCAGCATAAAGTCGTGACAGAAATGTTGATTTCAGCGGTGTAGGTGGTTGCCAAAAGTAGGTGGTTGCCAAGAACCAGCATCATGATCATTGCAGAACAGGCCTTGAAAAGAGTCAAATCTACCTGAGAAGAGTCATGGTTATTTATAATCTCCTGCTCTCCTGCCCACCTGCTGATGATTGGCAGTTCTCTCCTAGAGAGAAAGGGATAACACTAGGTAGAAGACTTTCAGTCATCAGCAGGTGGGCAGGCATTTAGGAAATAACCATGACTCTTCTCAGGTGGCCGTGACTCTTTCCTAGGCCTAGTCTGCAATGATTGTAATGTTGGTTCTCGGCAACCACTTACTTTTAACTTATAAATGACGGACCGCTGAAATAAACTCACCTGTCTCTACTTTATTCTGCCGTTAGTATAGGCAGCATAAAGTTTATGACAGGTTCCCTTTAACTCTACCCAGCCACCACTATTACCATTATTACCCCTTCACAGCCACACACATGTACTGCTGCTACTAGTGCTGCGACATGAGTTCCATAGTCTCACTGCTCTTACTGTAAATAAATCCTCTTCTATGTTTGTGTAGAAACCTTATTTTCTCCAGATGCAGAGGATGCCCACTCGTCACAATCACAGTCCTGGGAATAAATAGATCATTGGAGAGATCCCATTACTGACCCCTGATATATTTATAAATAGTTATGAGATCTCCCCTCGGTTGTCTTTTTTCTAAACTGAATAACCCTAATTTTAATAATTTTTCTGGGTACCCTTTCCAGTTATTACTTTAGTTGCCCTCCTCTGAACCCTCTCCAGCTCTGCTATGCCTCTCTTGTTCACAGGAGCCCAGAAGTGTACACAGTACTCCATGTGTGGTCTGACTAGTGATTTGTAAAGTGGCAGGGCTATGTTCTCATCACGTGCATCTATGCCTCTTTTAATGCACTCCATTATCTTATTGGCCTTGGCAGCAGCTGCCTGACTCTGGTTTCTACAGCTTATTTTGCTGTCCACTAAGATTTCTAAGTCCTTTTCCATGTCAGTGTTACCCAATATTTAACTATTTAGTATGTACTAGTGGATACATTTCAATTCAGGTAGAATCAATTTGGACCCAAATGAAATGTCTTGACTCATTTGACAATTTGGACACAAAACAAATTTCAAGAAGTTTGCCCATTTCTAGTACCAACCTTTATTATCCAGCTCCAGTCAGGAATTTACCCCTTAGAAGCTGATCAGTTTCTTTTGATTAGACCTATCCCACATAAACCCGTGCCAATGCTGTGTTCTCACTAAAATATTCCAGGATACAATCTCTAATAAAACCTTTAAAAATTTTAAGTCTCACTTTTTTACCTCTTTTTGAATGTTAAGCCTACATTTTCTATGTTCCAAAATTAATTCATTAAGACCCAGCTATATAGTTGTATAAATGCTTTTCAACATCTGATATAAAGATATTGTATTTATCATTGTATATGTTTTATTCTGCTGGAAAATTTTTATTTTTGGCCATAAAAATGTTGAACTCATGAATTCTAAGGATATAATGTAATCATACTGTGATTTACAATAGGTTTGCTAAACCTTTACGGAGTAAAAGAGTCACAGATTACCATCATTGAGCCAACCGAAGTAAAAGCTATTAAACCAATAGTAATTGAAAACATATTTATGTTCTTTACATGCACTCGTTCAGGCAGTCTGGTTTACAGTGGTTAAGAACCTTTTAAAGTGGCTGGTGGCATATGAACAAACAGGTGGAGAAAACTTTGTGGTTTAGTCACCTGAAGAAAACTTCACACTTCTTTTGAAGTATACTGCCCATTATAGATTTTTTTAGTTATTAATGCCATTTTATATATAAATTATAGGTAAATCATTGATAAATACTGATGATGATAACTAAGTGGGGCATTAATAATGCTGTGTCTAATAATTTCCAACTGTTATTATTGTCTTTGTGTATAAACTGTTAATAGGAAGTCTGAAATCGTTTCCTCTATTTAATTTCACATAGACATAAGAACGGTTCATTAGGTATGGCTGAGGTATGGCAAATGCTGACAGATGTTCAGGATCCAAATAGCAGACATTTTGTGAGGAATGCCAAAAAGGACTCTGTTAAAGGGTACTAAAATTTCAAAAACTTTTGATATGTCATAGAGACATTTCAAAAGTTTTTTTTACCATATTGTGATTTCTCTCGTCCCTGCAGTAGAATCAAGAAAGTTCCATAAACCTCTATTGATCCCGTCTCCTGCAACAAGGAAAGAAAGCACAATATGGGAGAGCTTTTCTTTTTGAAAACTAAGCGACCCTTTAACATTAGTCCTAAATAACCATTTCTAAATAATTTTCAGCAATTTTTTTGTAAGTAATGTTTTGTTGGCCCTAACATTTTATTAGCTGAGCTACCCACACTTTCCCTTTTTTTGACAAATAGGGCAGTTTTTTTAACTATTTTTTTTTGTTCTTTTAGAGAGTGAGGTATACAAAAAAATGGGAAATGTTTTAGAGTGAGTTCCTCACTTTTTAAGTGATTAGGACAGCTATGGTAGCAGTTTCGATGGGCATAAATTGACATAGGTAGTTTCATCAATATCAGATCGGCGGGGTCCGACACTTGACACCCCAGCCGATCAGCTGTTTGAAGAGAAGGCTGCCTCCTCTTCATTGTTTACCTGCTCGCCATCGCATCTGCAGTGGTGAGCAGGTGTAATTACACCCAAGCTGTCACATTTATCTCAATGAGAAGGTTCTGTAGTATACACTTGTATAGGAACGAGCCATCCCATTGAAATGAATGGGACGGCTTGGTTGCAATAACACCTGCTCACCGCTGTAGATGCGACGGCGAGCAGATAAACAATGAAGAGGAGGCAGCGCTGGCACAGCGCATGTCTTCTCTTCAAACAGCTTATTGGCGGGGGTGCGGGGTACGGGGTGCCGGGTGTCGCCCCCCACCCCCCGATCTGATATTGATGACCCATCAATAAATATAACTTGGACAACCACTTTAATAAAAGACCTCTGGGAGACATTCTAAATGCACATTCTTAGCTGCAGTCACACCAGAATTGTCAGATTATTTGTAAATTTCAAAAATTGTTTGCTTGGAATTACTGACCCTGGGCGAGTACAATACTGTGAAAAAAATCAGGCCCACAACCGAAATGCAGAAATGGTTTAGTAATACTCAAGGTATTTTCTTTACTTCCTACTGAGTTGGTCACATAAGTGCAGGGAAAAGCGAAACTTTATCTAACAAAAATGAGACGTGAACAATTTTAACAATTAATAAATACTGTTAGGCCAAATCATGTACAGCCTCAGGACCAACATACTGATCAGAATTTAATTATAAAAGGGGCCATGGAGGGTAAAATCTCTTCAAATAAAGAGTTCAAAGGTCATAACCAGGTTATAGAAAGTACAATTTTTTATATTAACTTAAATGGAAAGTAAAAATCACCATTTTTTTTTAAAGGCCAATAAATGGCCGCTGTCAAAAAAAATAGGACTTGTCCTATGTTTGCTCATTTTGGCCACTAGATGGACCCCACTAAAATCAGTGGGACCGCTTTTAACGTCCGTTTAGATTGGAGTGCACACAACAGCTGTTAAAAATATAAAAAAAAAATACTCATTTCATCCACTTGAATCATAAGGGACACTTGTAGAGGCATTATTCATACTAGGGGCTACTAATGGCGTTATTAATAATACTAGGGACATTAATGGGGACATTAATAAGACTGGAGCCACTAATAAGGGTATAAATCATACTGGGGGCACAATGGGGGACAATATTTAAATGGAGGGTACTCCAGAAATGATAATTTAGGTGTCTGCATGAACTACTGCATTACCTGATGAACAAGCATTTAATGATTGGTGACACCTGTACTTGGGCAGAATATCAGGAACGAGCAGTTGTAGGAACAGTCATCCCTGATAATGTGTAAAAGGGCCTTTAGGTGTATTGCCCACCTTTATATTTGGTATGTTTTCCTTCATCACTATAGATCAGTCCTTTCATTCTTAGATTACTCAGTACACTATGTGGCTGGCTATTTAGTATGTAAACATTTATTTTTGTTAAACCCTTCCTGAAATAACATTTTTCCAGTTTTCCAATTTAGTTTTTTTGTTTTTCTCTCCTTGCCTTCCTGGAGCCATAAAGTTTTTATTTTTCTGTTTTACATAGACATAAAAGGGCTTGTTTTTTTTTGTGTTACAAGTTACACTTTCTAATGGCACCATATAATACTGCATACAATATAGAAGGAAGATTGAAAAAAATCCAAATGGGTAGAATTGGGAGAAAATGCAATTCCTGATAGTTTTACAGGTTTTGTCTTTACGAGGTTTTGTCATGGAAAAGAAAGGCCTCTCAAATGCCATGGAGGCTATTGACCATGGCATCTGAAGGGTTAAATGCCCTCAATTGGAGTTATCGCATGGTGTTTGCTGTGTAAAGTGGAGCCGGTGACATCTTCAAAGACTGGACATGCATTGTACTTGTATGGCACATGTCAGGAAGGAGTTAAAAGGTATTTAAAAAAAAATCTTATAGTTTACAATATGTACTTTTGGAGGGAAACTAAAAAAAAAGTAGTTCTAATTGTAAAATGTTTCCATTTGAACAGGTGTAAATCGTTCCTGTCTAGTTCCATTTCAGTTTTCGAGTAATTTGACGGCTCTACACATTAGATTGCTGGAAGACCAATTAAATAATAATCTAATGTGGAAGGTTGTATATCTAATGAGTTGACCCAAGCGCAGGGGGTGGAAGGGGCACATTCACAACTTGTCCATCTAAATCTAAGCTGGACAGGATATACTGTATATTGTGTTAATATGATCTGTATGTTCCAGTTGTTACAAAAAGGTGGCGCTATTTGTTTAAGGTCAAATGTAGAATGTAAGTCAATAGACGTCAGAGAAACTTAAACTCCAAGGAACCTTGAGATTACTGCAAAAAATAAATCTGGCCATGTCAGATTTTTTGCGATTTTGACAGGGTTGCTCGACACCCCAAGCAGTGATAATGCTATAATTTAACCATGAATTGCTGGTGTCTGTGTTGCTGTGGTGCTTTAGCCTTCATCTGTTTTATAATGTTGATTATGGAGTATTTTGTGTCCTCAAGGCACAGCACCGTATGGCAGGATCTTAGTTAGAGATCAATCTCTATTACTGCAATAATCTGGCATCCAGGTTCTTACATTGAGGCCACAACTAAGTTGTTTTATTACCTTAAGAGCATTATTGTATGTCATTTAATGATAATATGTTATAAATTTAAAACACCACTTTCCTATTATACTATAATAATAGACAATCCATTTAACTAAGCTAAGCTGATACCCTGTACAGCTGATTGGAAATGTGTGCAGCTGCTCCATTCATTTATATGGCCTGTGGGTTGGGGATAACTTGTTATAACAGGATACCCCTTTAAGGGGAACCCGTCATCTGTGCTATGCCGCAGACACTGAAGACAGCATAGTGTGGTGACTTGGGCAGTCTGTCATTTCTGAGCAGACAGTCAGTACTATTATACTACTGACCTGCCGAACAGTGCAGCATGTGCCAGTGCCGCGAGGGAGAGGAGTCTAATGAGTCTATCGGTTCACTGTCACCACCCTGGGATGATGAGTGACGGGTTTCTTTCCTGTGCGTAACAGGGAAGAAACCTATCACTGATTGTCCAGAAGAGGGGGAGGGCGGGGGCCATCAGCCTTATCGGACTTATCTCCCTCGCAGTGCTGGCGCATGGTGCGGGCTTCTGCATGTCAGTACTATAAAAGCACTGAATGCCAACTCAAAAGTGACAGGCCGCTGAAATCACTACACTATTCCCCCCTCAGTGAGCATAGGGTAGTTGACAGGTCCCCTTTAAGATTTCACATAAATAATATTTAGTTGTAAATTGAAGAAAAAAATCTAATCAACTAAATGAATACTACATGTGTTCAAATCTGCTGTGAACACAGATTTCTAATTGACAGCATTGCGAATTAATCTGCATAGGCCAGCCACATGTCTATCACACTTATGTTTGCAGGATTCTGGAGAAGCATGTGAATATTTGTGGTTTTGTCTTACAACGAAGAGCCAGTTTAACAGCTTTTACTGAAGGCTGGCTGCAAGCAATGAGTATTAAGACGATCTAAGCAGAATTTATTAGTAGACAATAGGAAATTGAGCGCATAGAACAGTTTGTGAATTAGGACTGCATTTTTAGAATGGCTATCAAATACCCATATACCCAGTGGGAAAAATGATCTCTTACTTAACCAATCAAACAAGTTTACTCTGTTATTTAATAACTCAACCATAGGAACCTCGCAGGAGAGTTAAAAAGTGCTCAAAGGTTACAAGGGTTTTCCAAGATTTTTTAACTGATGGCCTTTCCTCAAACTAGGTCATCTGTTTCTGGTGGGCGTCCGACACTCAGGACCCCTGTCGACCAGTAGTTTGAGAAGGCACCGCTGCTTGCAGTACATTGTACAGTGGTTTTTCTTGGTATTGCAGCTCAGCACTGTTCACTTCCAAGGGGCTGAGCTGTGCCTAGGCCATGAATGTTACATCACATGGCCTAGGCAAAGCTGCGAGGACCAGTGCCACCTGAACGGCAGGGGTCCCGAGTGTTGGACCCCTACTGATCACATACTGATAACCTATCCAAAGGATAAGTCATCAGTTAAAAAATCTTGGAAAACCCCTTTAACCTTCTGGAAAGTTTTGTATGGCCATTTGTAAACCATGCAATTTTATGATGCCACAATCTCCGAATGTAGAAGACGTGGAATGGTTATTAATCCTTCTCATGTAACCAGCATATCAAAATTATTCCAAGATAATAGTGATTACTGCTCCAAAAGTAGCAAAACATTCCAGAAGAAATTCTCACCTCTGTAACGTCAGCTGGGGTCATTGATTATGACTCACAGCAAATGTGGCCATATGCCTTCAATAGCTGTTGGCGTTTTGCTTGTTTGGCCGATAAGCTATTTCCCCCAACTCCCCAATACATGCTCTGGTCCAGCAAAATGTCCATGTGTTTTACAGGGAAAAAGTTAAGAAATTCTCTGACAAACACCTGTGGCAGTGGCTTATCTGTCATGATAACAGATTATCAGGCATGGTGAAGCTCAACATGCCTGAAGGTGGGTTTAATGTAACAGCCGATTGCTTCCTTTCTGACAGTGGGCTACTCGTTCAGTGAAGGAAACCTCTCAATTTACATGCAATGATTGTATGTAAAGTATGAAGACGAGGGATCATTATAGCCATCTTTTGTCCCCATAGAAAATCATTGTTTCTAGGCAGCAGATCACTGTTAAGACCACATAATCTGCTGCCCAGGAACTATAATTGGTGTGCCTGCACAGGATCACCCGATAAACGAGTAATCTGGATGCTTAAATGGACCCATATTGCAGTACTGGTATATACATAAACAGAGGATTTAAAAATGTATCAACCAAACTGAAGAACATAGTTACAATTATTTGACATACTGACAGTCAAACATGGTGGTGTGAAGATATGAGGATGACTTACTGCCTAACCAGGACTGGACTGGCCCACCAGAGTACTAGAGGATCCGCTAGAAATGGGTCCAGATTCTTAGACAGTTATGGGCCACATAGGTCCGGTAGAAGACTGGAGTCAACCACTTGCCACTATGGGCAGTTCTTGATGTTAGGCCCTAATTTCTTGTAGCGGACCCAAATTACCTTAATTCAACACTATGCCTAAGTACCAAAACAACAAATTGAGAATGTGTCATGATCTGCCCATTAGCTTAAGTTTAATTGAATTATGCAAAGTAAGGATTCCAAAGAAAAGAAGCAAGTCTACAATTCTACAATTTAAGGTTAAAAATGGCACTTTGTCATTGCTTTGATAATTCTAGAAGGAAATCAGAATGTTGATATCGATAATGTATCCTTAGGAAAGGCCATCAATATTAAATCAGTGATGGTCCATCACCCCGCACCCTCTCCAATCATCCATTGTGTACTAGAGTTGATAACTGCACCTCTTCTCTCATTCACATCAATAGGAGCATTACAGCAGTTAATAGCTCCATCCACTACATAAAAGTGGAGCTCTGCAGTGATGCATCTTGAGCTACACTGAAACAACTGATTTGAGAGGGTGCAGGGTGTTGAACATCTGCCAATCTCATATTGATGGCCTTCCCAGGCAATAAACATTAAAATCCTGTAATAACCCTTTAACTTTCTAAAATGGTGACTTTAGACTAGAGCTGAGCAGAGCAAATCAATTCACATGAATCAAATTCATTCAAAAATCATTCTCATTGAGCAACGAGAGGCTAACCCCACTGTTCAAGAGGCTCCCCCTCCCCTTTATTACCAGAGCTAGACGTATCATCTGTCCCTGTCAATCTTGTGCCCATGCCATTGCTCTGAGTAGAAGCACAAGAGGAGATGCTTTGCTGCTGCTGCCTAACATGAGCGGCACATGCACAGTAGGCATCTACGCTGATCAGGTAATTGTGGAAGAGCCTCTGTGCTTGTGCGGCTACTTGAAGTAATGGCAGAGGAGCAAGATTGTCAGTAATCTCACCTGGCCCTGTCAATCAAGGGAAGGGGGAGAATCCTAAGCAGTGGAGTCAGCTGCTTTTTTGGAATGAATTTGATTCATATGAATCAATTCTTTCATCACTATTTTAGACTGTATGTATATTAAAGTTAGTAAACTTGACAAGCTGTGGCTCTGGCCTCCTGGCAGTGTACCAAGCACAGCGTTGTCCATTGTATAGCGGCTGTGCTTGGTATTGCAGCTCGGTCCCATTCACCTAAATGGGACTGAGCTGTGACTAGGCCATTGACCAATGAACATAAGGTCACAATGTCCCATGGCCTCTTCAAACAGCTGAACAGCAAGGTTGCTGGAAGTCAGACCCCCACCAATCAGATATTAGTGACCCATCCTGAGGATAGGTCATTAAAATGAAATACCTGGAAAACCCTTTTAAAATGTGTATGAACTGTAATTTTTTGATAATATATAAAAACTGTCAAATCAGTCATGCAAACAGGCACATTAAAGCTTTATACATGTTTCGAGTTATACAGAGTAATAATATAGCACTTATACATGCACCATCTGCTGCTCCACAAGCAAATATGTTGCTTTTAGGCACAAAGAGTACTAAGTTGCCTTAAAGGGGTTGTCAAGCTGGATTTTTTTAAGGTGTCACCACCTGGTCCCTCCAGACATAGTGGATATTTTTTTACTGGCTGAGGCAGGTGACGGCAGCAGATATTAATTGACTGAACAGTCATTTCCTGAGTGTTGAAAGGGTCCAGAAAGTATGGACTAGTCTCAGACAATGTCAGATAGGAAGCAGCGGGAAGTATCTTTTCTGTTTCAATTTTCAAAAGAAAACTTTGGAATCTTCCTCATTTTATAGCATGCTGCAGATTTTAAAATCCACAACTGCTTGATTCTTTCACAGATTTTATTCCAGGTTTACCATTGATTTCCATTACTGGAAAATGTAATGATGAAATCTGCGGCAAAATCTGCCTGTAAAATTTGCATATTAACACTAGACGTGCATTCATTTTCTGACTAGTATAGGGGTTTTACATAGCAAAAAGTAGCTTTCTTTGCAATAACAGCAAATGCAAGAACTTTCATTGTATTAGCACCATAGGTAATGCTTAGTCACAATCAATACAGCCGCACACAGGCTATAAGATAAAAGGTATATTAGCAGATATGTTCTACCGTGGTTTCAAAGAGGTGCATAGTCCATAAGCATGACAAATTAACATGTAAAAGTTATTTCCACTTAGGGCAGTTTTATAATTGCAACAGCATGCCCTGTGGTTTATAGAAGAGATCTTCAGTGGGTGTAATTAGAACAGAAAGCCGTTGGATCTGAGCCCTAGCTCCCAACTAAACAAAGGGAATCAATTACCCAATTATAGTCTATGGAGGTCTAAATGTAAAAAGGAAAAGCTCAGCCTAGATTTTGCAAGCTTGGAAGCAAGAACATTGACCATATCGTTAAAGGGAAAGGACATCTTAAAAGTTTATCAAATTAAATGTCAAAGTCGAATTATGGTTTCCATGCATAAAATACACTAACAGTAAAAGCGGTATCCCCATCTTGGACATTGGGGGAATGCCGCTTAGGATTTCCCCTCAAGGTCCCACCTCTGGGACCTGAACCTATACTTAAAACAGAGCCCACAAAGTGCCGGAGGATACACCATGTATCCCAGAGGTGGGGCCAAACCTCAGACATTGGGGGAATGTCCTAGATAGGAATACCTCCTTAGGGTTTAGTTTGGAGCAATTCTAAATATTATATTAAGGAGTTATCAGTAATTAAATATATATAAATAAATATATTCTTACTTCCGTTGTGATTTTTTTCACATATTATACAGCTTAAAGGAAACAGGCATAAAGGAAATAACAAGCCTTCAAGGCAGTAGAGGAATGAATTTCCGGAACACTGCCTTATACAGGCACCTTAGGCTTTGCAAGTGGCCCTTGAATTTTACCATAATTATATGTTGGCATTTGCCAATCATACTATACTGATCACTTATACACATGGTACATTTACAAAAAACAGGCTACCTTAAACAGCACCTGCATTCTGCTGATGGCTCCTGCATGGCATAAGCAAGAATTTTACCTCCCTGCAACTTGGCAGCTTTATTATAAAAACTGCACCTGAAAGAGAATATTTTTTAATACAAAATAGTAAACTGCTATGATTCTATAACAAGCTCCTTATGCTGCTGTATGCTTATTATGGAAGTACATAGGGGGACATTTATAGACCGGAGATTGATATTGCAGGTCTTAATCCCTGTGCGCTACCTGTGGATGTGCCCAAGTTATGTGGAGGCATGGCCTACATAACTTTGGTGCTGTCTGCCACCGGGCATGCAAAATGCTTTAATCTGGAATGGAAAGTGATAAATGCGTCAGGCCTGCCGACCCGCCCTGTTCCCTCCCCAAGACATGCCCCCTCTTTTCACCACTTTGCAAAACTGGTGGGAGCTGCGAAAGGCCCCGGATTTTGCCACAAAACAAAACAACAGGATAGGGAATAACTATGAGATCAGTTGGGGTCCTACTGCTGGAAGACACAAATCATGAGAACAGGCCCCCGTACCCTTTGGGGCCACCCAAAATTAACAGAGCGGCATTTTGAGCATGCGCACTGCCGCTGACTACGCTACACTCAGCCCTACGAGCGTTCTGGAGACAGCCAAGTACAGTGCACAGCTATTTTTGGAACTCCTATAGACATGAATTGAGCGGAAGCTCGCATACCGACCTTCTGCTCTGTTCATTTGGAGGGGCCCAAGGGGTACAGTCTTGTGATTGCGATCTAATAGTTATATTCTATCCTGTGGATAGGAGATAAGTTGTAACAACCATAATACCCCTTTTATAATATCCTGATATTGATGACCTGAGGATTGGTCATCAATAGTAAAAAGCAAACAACCACTTTACAGCAAAATATGGCATTATGGCCTTCTCTGAATAATGACTATAGATGATTACTAGGCAAGCCATTCATTTGAATATCTGGCATGTAATGCTGAATTTCGCCGGCATCGGTTAGTGTAGGGAGAAATGTACAGCAGAGACTACCTGGCACCGTCTATGTTGCACTTTGTCCAAGTCAAAGCAGTGGGAAGACCAACTCAGTTCTCCATGTTTTCCCATGAATGGTTTAGAAAACAGAGCAGAAAATAGATGGGCAAGCATTCAGGTAAAGGCAATTTTTAACGCTGAGATTTGGAATGTAACAACATCTATTGTATGTGATAACACAATACCACAATAGGAATAGTATACGTGAAATTTTCCAGAAAACTCTTTGGCCAGCAAGAGGCATGTTAAGACACACACAAAGAATTGCTAATACAGTAACATATACCTTTTCTCCTTATAAGTACATATTTCAACAGCCTTTTACTAAATGATCTGTCTGCTGGAATGAATACAAAACCAGAGAAGGAATCTTTGCAGTGATTTAACTGTGAATAATCTCTAACTGAAATGTGAGGATATTTTATATCTAGATTGCTGTGAAAAAATTCTCTTTTGTAATTTGACAATAACCCTGAGAAAAGGTACTGTTTAGGGATGAGCGGAGCAAGCTTCGGATCCAAAGTCACTTAGCTCAAAACTTCGGTTTAATGCTGTACGGAGATCCGTCTCCATATAACTCGCGGGAATAACTCGCTTTGCCTCGTCGGAGGCCACACATTGTAATGCTCTACGGAAACAGATCTCCGAACAACATTAAACCGAAGTTTTGAGCGAAGCAACTTCGGATCTAGGATCTGAAGGTCGCTTTGCTTATCTCTAGTCCTTTTACATGGGTCAGTTATCATGAATGAATGTTTATATAAATGTTCCTTTCAAACAAAAAATTCTGTGTAGATGTGGTCAGATGACAATGCTCAATTGTTGGGTGACCACATCTTTCATGGTGCACCTAAAATCCTTGCTTTTCGGCATCACGTTGCTCTGTGTAAATGGGGATGTGCTTTCGACAAGCAATGAACTGTATGGGATCGAATGATCATAACAATAACAATCTTTCATCCCGAAACAGCAGTAATCATTGATGCGTGTAAATGCAGCTAGTAAGTAGGTAATGATTGAGAACGAATATTCCTCATTCCTGATCAGACAAGATCTATCAGCCCATGCAAAATGGTACTAAGCCTTCCTACACTGCTGTACAGGTTTCGTCTTACCCTATATGTACAGACATTCTCTCCTAGAAGCAGCAGAGCATGACACCATTTTTTCCATAGAGATTCAGACTGGAAAAACATGTGTATGTCTCCGAATTAAAACAGTGGCACAGTAGAGGACTTTATCGTAACCTTACTAGAGCACTGACTTTTTGCGGAACTGTATACAGAACGATTCATTTTAAAGTGTCCGCAAAAAAACGGAAGTTACTCCGTGTGCATTCCGTTTCCGTATTTCCGTTCTTCAAAAAAATAGAACATGTCCTATTATTGTCCGCATTACGGACAAGGATAAGACTGTTCTATTAGAGGCCAGTAGAGTTGAGCGGACACCTAAAATACATAAAAATTTCAAATAATAATCTTGAACTTGGAGAAGGAGGTCCATATGGAGTAGGAGGTTGAGGAGGCGGTGGACGTGGCGGTGTAGGTGGAAGCGGTAGTCGCCAACAACACTTTTTTGTTTTTGACTTTTTTAATTTTGAAATAGAGGGAAATATAGAAAAGAAAACAAAGAGAAAGTGCCCTGGAGTATAAAGGCTGGGTGAAGCCGGTATACATGTCTATTCTGCACAAGGTATGGACAAGTCCTGTGGGATCCATACCTGGTTCACTTTATTCAACATGACCTTGTCCACAAGCGGCTGCGCTTGTCTGTAATAATGCCCCCTGCCATGCTAAACACACGTTCAGACAATACACTGGCTGCAGGGCAGGCCGGCACCTCCAAGGAGTAAAGGGCACGCTCAGGCCATGTGCCTAATTTGGAGACCTAGAAGATGAATGGGGCGTGTGCCATTATACTGTTCCACCATGTTGCTGAAATGTTGCCTCCTGCTAAGACGTTCCATATCAGCTGGTGGTGCTGGTTCTTGTGGTGTGCTGACAAAGCTTTTCCACATTTCGGCTATGCTAATCCTGCCTTCTGAGGTGCTGGTGGTGCCCCAGCTGCGTTGGTGACTTCTTCCTCCTCCTCTGCCTTCTCCTTGTGCTTCGACTGTGGCCCCGGTGTCAGGTGGGAATGCCATCAGCAGCGTGTCGACCAGCGTGCTGAATATATTTCCCAGTCAGGTATGCAGTGCAGGGGTAGTGTAAAAGAAAAAAGGGGTACTGATCACCCAACAATCTAAACAACGTCGAATACCGTTTCCATTTTTTTGAAAATGTCACCCCCTGGGTCCTTAAACTCGCGGATTAACCATATTATTTTCCCTTCCCCTGGCACATATGCAGGTGCAAGTGCACTACACTTGCACAAAATGGCCGCCAAAAGCCACCTAACTAACAGACGTATAAAACTTATTTTTCTGTGTCACTGGGCTCAGGGCAGGGTTAAAAAAAAGTTGCATTGCACCCACAAGAAAAAATAAATAAAAATCGCTGTAAATCGCTGAGTTAACAACAAGTTCCGATATCAGATTCTTTCCTATTCTCTCCCTCACAGAAGCAGCATCCTATGCCTACACTAGTAAGAGCTGACGTGACGTGCGGCACTACGTGACTCCAACTTATATAGAGGCTAGGTCACATACTGCACTTGGCCAATCACAGCCATGCCATTGGTAGGCATGGCTCTGATGGCTTCTAAGGGCACACATGTTAAACGCTTGATGATTGGCTGCACTGCAGCCTTTCAACACACATGCTGCACTTGGCCAATCACAGCCATGCCATTGTTAGGCATGGCTCTAATGGCTTCTAAGGGCACACATGTTAAACGCTTGTTGAATGGCTGCACTGCAGCCTTTCAACAAGCTGTAATAAACGGCTGAACACTGAACTCAAACCCATACTTTTATGAAAATGCTTACAGTTCAGGTTCGCTCAACTCTAGAGGCCAGCTGTTCTGTTCCACAGAATACGGAATTCACACGGACGTCATCCGTATTTTTTGTGGATCCGTTTCTTGTGGACAACAAAATACATATGGTCCTGTGCATGAGGCCTTAAACAAAGTCGTAATACCATTGTACGCATGAGCCCTTATGCACATAAGTTGCACATTCAATTGCATTCTGTGAAAGCAGAAATATATTCGCCTTGAATGCAGTAAATTCTGCTATTGATGAAGCCATGAAAAAACTACACTGGCCAACATACAAGACATTCAGAGTTCATAAGGAATCTACACTATTAATGTCTGTCTAGTCATTATTTCTTTTGTATCCATTAAACTGTCTATGGGTTCATATAGAAATGCTGCCTGCAACATGAGAATCTCCAGCTGGGCTGAGCATGAATGCATGTTGTGAGCATTTACATATTTTCCTCCTGTGAACCTCCATGCTCTTATGTTTATGACAGCCACACCACCCCTATAATGCAGCACACCTATATTCTCCATCGTCCAACACGGCTGCTTTTTAACAGGAAGTTGCTCAGCCAACCAAGAGAAGCTTACCTAGAACTATGGGAGAGATTTATCAGACTGGTGTAAAGTAGAACTGGCTTAGTTGCACATAGCAACCAATCAGATTCCACTTTTCACATCTCCTTTGGAATATTAAAGGTGAAATCTTCTTGGTTGCTTTGGGCAACTAAGCCAGTTCTACTTTACACCATTTTGATAAATCTCCCCCTATGTCTTCCTCTTCCAGGTAATCGGGCAGGCACAATTCTATATCAGGACAGATGAGTGAACATTGCTAAGAATCCAGAACACTTGGAAAGTATAGGACTTGGGCTTTAGAAATCACAATAAACTGAAAATAAGCAAGCTGCAAAGTTTCCTATGCACAATTGTGGCCACTTGCAAAATTGATATCTCCAGTCAATGATGTTTGGGTCTGGGGCTCTGGGCTACAATACCAAGCAAGCTGCTATACAATGTATGGCGCTATGTGATATAGGTAATCAATATTGTACTTTTTGGAAATCCCCTTTAAAGGCTATGAATAACTGTGGAGGCATTCTGCTCATTTTGGAAGGAAAAATATATTTTTTAAATTGGTCTTTATTAGAAATTTTTCGGCTGATTTACCAATTTCTGTGTATTTGTAGACTAGCTGGCTTTCTGTTTACAGTGAATCCCATCAGACAGCAGCTCTGATGGCTCATGTGTAGCTCTCATCTCTGAACTCCTGACAGCTCATAAACACCTATTATAGCTCAATTCTTCCAAGTTTGATAAGAATATGGCTTAATTGAGTTCACAATATTTTCATGTTCATTGCAAGAAATAATGTATGGCTCAATCAAAACTTGATATAATTTACTTGTTAATTAGTAGAATTGACCAACATATCAGGGGTACAACCATAGGGATAATCTACAGTAAAGACTGCAAAGAAACCTTATGTCCTACAATCATGGGCTACTTCCATCTATTTGCCATCTCTTCTAGTCAATCTAAAGACATTTGGATTGGGGGCTGGGAGATTGAAGTAACACAAGACTTCAGAATCTGACTACATGCTGGTTTTGTTTGTGGTCTATAACTATAGAAACTTATAGATCTATGTAGGTCTTTAGACTTGAAACTATGGATTTTTTAAAATCCAGAGTAATTGCAAAGTTGTGTTTTATTTTTGGGCATTTGAGCACTAGGAGAATAATAAAAAAAAAAGCACTAAATGCAAAGTAAACAAAACCTCCATCTATTATAGTGCATCACATGTAGCAGAAGGTAATAGCCCTAAACATTTGTATAAAGGTGCTATATATCCTAAAAGACTAAAATTATTTAAAAAAATGAAGGGAGAGACAAGATTTAAAACTAACATACATACATGCTTAGAAAAGAATGTATAAGATGTCTTAACTGCTGTACTACAAATAAGTAAAAAAACAAAAAGGCTACTGTTGTTAATTAAACACATTTTGTTTAATATGAATTTAACATTTTTGGGAAGTTTTGTTAACCATAAAAGTTGAATAGTTTTACAAAGTAAAAGAACATTCAACATGCACACACATAAAACAACTATAGGAGCAAAACACACGGAGATATATCAAAACTGGTGCAAAGGAAAACTGGTTTAGTTGCCCATAGCAAACAATCTTATTGATAATTTAATTTTCTAAACAAATTCTGAAAAATGAAAATGAAAAGTCAGTTTTCCATTGCACTAGTTTTGATCAATCTCCCCTAAAGTGTCAGTGGGTACAGACACAATTACATTACATTGTCTGAGTTATGGGGAAAAAAAAAAACTGTAAATCTGACGGTCTTAGTTTTAGCCCTTTGTTTTCCTGCAATAACAACAATCTCTGAAGTTTTCCTCATCAATATTTGTGGGCGTCAAAAAATACTACCCCTCCTCCTGCTGTAAAAGGAAGTGAATAAAAGTGCTGCCCTAAGTAAAAAGGCTGACTGCTAGGATACTCAGCATCTGTTGTATGTGTAGGACTACAAGTCCCAGCTGTACAATGACACCACTGATACACACAGGATCTTCCCCCTACCTGTTCTTGTGCACTGTTTTGCAGGGCTTCTCCAGTCTGTCAGCTTTATGTCTTCAAGGGGGAAGATCCTGTGCTTAGCATTTGTCTGTTGACTGCCTGCAGCTACCCATAAAAGCCTCCAGCTCTGAGTCTGTGCTGCTGATGGTAGAAGGGGTTAAACTTTCCTGAAGAATCCAGTGGAAGAGGAGACACAGGGCAGACAGCAGCACAGTGACAGTCTTGTGCACAGATACAGACCTGCTCCCTCAGGCTTGTGCACAAAACATCATCAGAGCAGGGAGAGAAGTTGACATCACAGGTTATGTAACCCTCAGTGAAATCTGAGAAAGGAGCCACTGCAGATGAAGTGAATTGTAAACTTCTTACATTTGATGAGTTAGAAACATACAAACAATAAAAAAAAATAACTTGGACAAACCCTTTAATACATGTGGACTGGTGTGGTGTGGTTTGGAAGAAAACCGTGGCCCAGATTTACTAATCCTAAATATAGCATAAACTTAGACCGGCTGTTTACACCTGCACCAGATTTATCACAGGGGCTCAGGCTGGATTATGAATGTGGTGCAGGGAGAGACACTTTTCTTTCTTTTCTGACTCTATACCAAGTATTGGTTGGCTTACTTTGAGACATATTTATACACCAGAATTTTGTGGAAAAATGGCAGATATTGTGCCTGCCATCTGTCCCACAAATCTTTACCCCCTTTCCCCTAAGCCCTGTTTCCTTGTTGAGCATGTTGGAAAAAAATGTAAGGACTCATGCACATGACTGTTTGGGTCCGCATCCAAGCCGCATTTTTTGCGGTTCGGATGTGGGCCCATTTACTTCAATGGGGCCACAAAAGATGTGGACAGCATGTGAGTTGTCTGCATCGATTGCTCCATTCCTTGCCAACCCCCCCCCCCCCATCCCCCCCCCCAAAAAAAAAACGTGTCTTAGTCTTGTCCATTTTGTGGACAAGAATAGGCATTTCTATCATGGGCATCCGATTCCATACCGCAAATTGTGGAATTCACACGGCCAGCATCTTTGTTTGGCAGATCCGCAATTTGCGCGGTTGTGTGCATGAGCACTAAATCAGACTGCTTATTCAATGTGACAGCTTCCCTTTAAACTAACTGTGATCTTTCTTACTATTGAGAACTACTGATGATGACACATACAGCATGTTGATGTGGTAAGAATCCCCTCCACTGTTTAATTTATATTTGCATTTAGATTTTTTGTTTACATTTTCTTGATTCCACCATCATTTCTTCATATAACAGACAGCTGCGACCAACATATTAAATGGGTCATCTGGTTTCCCATATTGATGACCTATCCTTAGGCTAGATCATCAATATCAGATTGGTGGGGGTCCTACTTTGAGTACCCCTGACAATCAGCTGTTTGAAAAGAAAGCAGTGCTACTCCTGGAAAAACACCACAAAAACCACAGGAGAAAGTGCTGCTTGAACATATTTTGGTGTTTTTTTTTTTGTTTTGTTTTTTTCATGTGTGTTTGGACCGTAAAGATCCTAAACCTGGAGAACATGCACTCTCCATGAAGATAACATCAACTTTGCTCAGCACTTTTGAATCTTCTCGAATGCCAAAAAAGTTGTAAATCTATGTACAAACTTTGCATGCACCAAGATCTGCCTTACTTTTCAAGGCTCAGTTTACACCACAAACTGGCATAAACTGAACAGTAAATGAGAGTTGGTGTGTTTATGCAAATATATATTTGACAATTTGAGGGTACTTTCACACTAGAGTTATTCTTTTCCGGTATTGAAATCTGGTAAAGTGTCTCAATATCGGAAAAAAACATATCGGTTTTGTCTTAATGCATTCTGAATGGAGAGCAATCCATTCAGTATGCATCAGGATGTCTTCCGTTCCGTCCCTTGCACGGCATTTGACTGGACAAAATACCGCAGCTTGCTGCAGTATTTTTTCCGGCCAAAATCCCGAAACAATACCACACTTGCCGGATCCGGCATTCATTTCCATAGAGATGTATTAATGCCGGATCTGGTACCAAGTGTTCCGGAAATTACCGCGTCGCCGGATCTGGTTTTCCGGTCTGCGCATGCGCCTGGATATAGGAGGAGCTAGTTTCGCTTTTGATCTTTCAAAATTTTTTAATACTGGATTCATTATTCCAGATGATACCGGATGAGACGGATCCGGTAAAAAAGGATATCAGTTTGCATACTGTTTGCCGGATCTGGCAGTCACTTCCGGCAACGAAGCTGCCTGCCGGATTCTAACAACACTAGTGTGAAAATAGCCTAAGACAAGCATATTGAAATAAACATATTGAAAACAGTATTGGGGCTAAAGGGGTTGTCAGACTAGACTGCTGAGGCCAGTGATTGACTGCAATGCTTACATCATTAGACAGCAAGTGATCAGCTGCATGAAGTATATGAAGAATGGTGGGAACCATCAGCTCAGAGGTGCTGTTATGGTAGGTGTTTTAAGGGGTGAGTTCGGTTGTTTTTATTATATTAAAAACATTCCCTGTCTATTTTTTTTAGCCCACAATGTTATGATTGTTCGTATTTATTAGTTGCACTGCCATTGTGAGCTAAATCTAGTTACTGCCGTACCAGACTCAGCTGCTCGGAAGTTCTGTTTTGTACACAAGGTATTTTATTGAAATTCATTATAATAGAAGCAAGTGATCTGTCTGGTCAAACAAGTGGTTGAGCAATTGGGAGGTTTCCCAATCCATGTTGTGTGACATTGCCGTAGCTTGTCACAGCATGTTGCTCAATAAGATAGGGAAAGCTTTCTGGACAGGTGCAAGAAATGAGTATACAGGTATATTGTGCACAGAGTACAGCGCTGTACGTGGTGTAGTGGCTGTGCTGAGCTACTGCAGCTAGAGTTGCGCTGCTGTATGCCAGAGTCAGAAATGACACAGTCTAAAGAACCTTCTGCTCTGTACACTTTATGGTTTCTGGCACCACTACTGCTTGAAACAGGGGATCTGTGGGAGTGGCAGGTGTTGGGCCCCCATTGATCTGATATCGATGGCCTATTCTGAGGTTATCAATATTTGTAGCTGGACAACCCCTTCAAGTGTATTTAGCTTTTCAGTGCTTACACAAAAATACTGGTGGTGCTGTATTATTATTTTTAATATTTTTTAATATTGAAATAATATTAATAATAATAAAAATAATTCAAATAATATTAAGATTCTGAATAATGGCATGATAATGGTAGGTTTATGTGCTGTGTGCTACCAATGAAGCATCTAGTTTATCAAATTAAAGTAGGCTGTTTAGAAAAACTGAGTATTGTAGATGCAGAATTAGGAGGACAGGGCCTACTGGCAACACAAGATGGATAGGTTCCTGCATAGAAACCCCCCTGTCAGGACATATGCCCTATTTTTCTCCATTCAGGGCAAAACTAGATTGGATCTCTCCACTGAGGATATACTCCCATTTACTTACAGTGATCTGGATTATACCCGTAACAGCAGAATCATGGTAAGATGGTCTTAGACTATATGGTTTAATACACTTTTGGAGCTCATGGCAAAATATGCTTTGTTCAGTAGAGATATGGATCTTCTGACATTTTGAGACTTATGGGATTTTGGTTGTCTATAAAAGCTATATTTTAAGACTCCAATATACAGTGATCTTAAAACTGTAGATGGGACCATACTAAGCGTCGATGAGTTGATTAAGTATTGAGAAGTGAGCATAGTACATGGTTAAGCTTGTGCCAAGTTGTACTGTTTTTCCTTAATTAATTCAAATCCAAAAATGTCACCCCCCAACATAGGCTGATATGAGATGTTTACACCTGTTGGAATTCCACCCTCCATATTTTGGACCGAACAATACGAACAGAGAAAGGCCATAAACAATTTCTTGATGATCCAAGCGGGCAGGAGTACTCCCCTGTGTAACTTCGATGTCAGCCAACGGCAACTCATGAGTGACACCTGCCATTTGCTCAGGCCCTTTGAGGAGGCCACGTTATTTGTTAGTCGCCAGGACTATGGTGTGAACAACGTCATTCCACTGCTTTATGTCCTGGAACAGATGCTGGTAAATCTGGCTGGTCAGGAGACTGGAGACATGGCGCCTAGACCTCACGGCCACATGAGACTTGTGGGGGCATAACTGGAGGAGGAGGACATTGGAGCACAAGCAACGTGTAACAAAATGGGTGGTTTTTCTACACAGGTGACAGAAGAGGAGGAGCTAAAGCAGCCAGAGGAGCTACAGGGCAATAAAGAAGAGGAGGCAGAGGACCCAGACACACCGTGGCAGTATGCAGTGGAGATGGAGGCAGTGAGTCCCTCCGAGTCACTTGCACGAATAGCCCGATTCATGCTCACTTGCTTTAGTAGTGACAGCTGAATTGTCACCATTCAGCAGAGGGATGACTTCTGACTTCTGGATGAGGCTGGCAACAGAAAGGAGCAAAGCTTAGGTGCAACAAGAGCAATAGTGACGCCCTCATTGCACCAAATGCCTGCTTTTGCATAGTAACAAAAAGTATCATAAATCAACAAATGAAAAACAGCGTTTCAAATCAGATGAACCACAGCTATGTGTATATTCAAATAGTTGGGTAGGGAGGTCACAGGCAACAGATTCCCTTTAAGCAAAATATTGGTTTATAGTATGGCAACCCTGAGGTGGCATAAGAATGAGAAGTGGCTAACATGTTTAGAAAGTTGCAGGAAACTCATACAGCATACGCCATTGTGATATATTTTGCTTGGTTTAATTCTGTCTAGTTTTTTTCCTGCCTTACCTCATAACACTTAATAAATTAGCTCCAATTTCTTAGAAGACAGAGAGCCTGCACTTTAAAGACAAAAATAAACCTGCAAATGGCACTGGTGTTAATGGATGTCTAACTGCTTTAAAGCTTGATAGTTCTTTATAATTACTAGTCATGTGCAAACACCTGGGTAACCAAGTGCTAAGCAGGTGCGGTATACTACATTGCCATAAATGAGTATTGCGGATAAATGCACATAAAGGCAAACAAAGCAGATCTGTCACCTTAATATGCAGTCCTATGTAAGTGCAATTATTATAGCTACAGGTTGTGTGAACTTGTGTTTCAAATTCGTGCACGGTTCGGGTCATCTACGAATTTCTTTATGGACTTCACTACCACGAAGAGCGGAAAGATTTCTTTGTCAAATTCCCCCCTCCCCCGCAGTGCTACTACTTAGCAGCTTTTATATTAACGATTAACCTGTATACTATGTGCATCTGTATAATCCTGGTCCAGTAGACAATTGCCACTTGCTGGGGGTCCCTTACAGTTAAAAGCACCTTAAGCATATAAAAGTTACACATCCTCCTAGGGTATATATCTTTTGGTGTCAAGTTATTACAGTCTATATGCGCATCCTGCTCCAGTGGCACAATATACTGCAAACTGATTTAGGCATAGAAAAAGATCTAAATGTAAGACAGCAAGGAAGTTGGCTTACATTTAGATTGGTGCTGGATGCGCGCGAAGTTATGTATGCTTCTTCATAACTTCAGCAGATACACTGCCAGATATAGCGTCCTAAACACAAGTCTTAATAAATGACCACAAATATTTCTGTGTGATGTATACATTTACTGAATTTTATGTATGCACATTGTAATACCAGGCCAAATTTATAGCCACCACTAGATGGGGCTACTGTCACCATCTATAAATAGAGTAGTCATAATGTTCTAGAGAGGAGTAGTCTAGACTAGGTAGGGCTAGGAGGAGGAAACACATGT
Organism: Bufotes viridis; assembly: GCA_033119425.1. NCBI lineage: Eukaryota > Metazoa > Chordata > Amphibia > Anura > Bufonidae > Bufotes > Bufotes viridis. Next base: position 168,479,490 of record CM065591.1, read on the forward strand.
GTGTTGCTGAGACTGTAGCTCAACCTAAACCGGGTACCACTTAGAATAGACCAACAAAGCAAACTAAATGTAAAGAGAAAGGTGTACAGAAAAACCAGTAGAGATAACCAGTTTGAAAATGACTTATTGAAACCTCCAGTGCCTGAGCACACCAAATCACAGTTTAGCCCTCTGTGAACAGCTCCACATCCCAAGACGGAAATCATGAAAGTGTATGTTGTAAATATAGCAACCTGTTCAAAGAAGTGGAAGAATTTGGCTTCTGTGAGGGAGAACTGCCATTATGGTTGCATTGCATTTATCTCAAGTATTACACCTTAAGTCTGGATGCTTATGCCAGAGTCAGCTAATGGAGTACAGAATGAGGAGGATTACTTTAACTACTTTAAGGAAACACCTTTTTCGCATATTACTACCTGTGCAGCTGTGAAATCTGTGAAAGTGCATGTTGAGTATCAACTTCTGGTCACTGTATACAGATTAGCCATAAAACACTTGTGGTATTTGTCATTGTTATAGATCTTGGAGAACATGATTGCTTATTCTCCCTGTACTATCTATAGATAATGGCTGCAGTGACAATCAATAAGCAGTGTTCGTTGTAAGCACACACAGGCAATTTAGCAACACTCGTAACACACTCCTTTTTGTAGGAGAAGTTATTTAGTTGGTAATATTGTAGTGCTATTTGTTCTCATGGACATATAGGGCTTATTGGGTGGCACAACATGTATTCTTTGCTTCAATAAGTTGACTGTGTTTCTGTAAACTCTTAAAGAAGTTGTCTAGGATTAGAAAAACATCTTTGCTTTCTTTTCAAAACAGCCCCATACCTTTCCTTTAGCTAAGTCTGGTATTGCAGCTTAACTGCATTAAAGTAAAAGGGGTACTACACATAACCTGTGGACAGGTGGGGGACTATTTCTAGAGGAAAGTAGACATTTCTAGTCCTGGAGAACCCCTTTAATCGTTACCGTACGTACATAAACTGGTGAGATGCCCAGATATTTTTTTTCTTGGCAATAATGTTGTTCCTAAATAATCATTATGATGTCAAGACATTTACGGTAATAGCTGTTAGCCAGCACCTCTGGGGATGCGAAGAACACACATTTTTTCTCAATAGGAAGTTACTGGGCTGGGTGTAATATAGCCTTTGTTAATTTGTTACCCCATTTTCTATATTACACAAGACATGTCTCCATGTTGGCCAAGTCTTCTGTGCTGTTCACATAGAGATCCTGCCCATAAAATGTCTGCTGATGGAGGGTCATGTGACCAGGCAAACCAATCAGTCTTCTCATTTCAAATCCATGCACCTGCCATTTATGTTTGCACTGTTGGGAGTTTAGTTCAGGTGCAGTGTGTTTGTAAGAAGGAGGCTGATTGATGTATGGTCACATGCCCCCCTCTCCATTAGCGGCCATTTTATGACAAGATCCCTATGCAAACAGCACAAAAGATTTGCCCAGCAAGTGGGCATGGATTATAAAACATAACGAATGGCTATATAAGTCAGTGTATTTAGTCGTCTTATATACACACTGGTCAACAGTAACCAGTACTATTGCAGTGTTAGCCATATTTTCGAATAAACTGAGCTTGCGATGTATACTGATCAGGTACCTGATATTTTGACACCAGCCAGGTGGGGGTGGGTGGATATAACTAAGAGCTAGGTTAGCTTGTAGCAAGGTGTGATAAGGGTATACATACAGTAGGAGCCACATGTCAGTTCAAGTCAGTAGTCCCTGATAAAGGGAACACGTGTTAGGGGGTCTGGTATGCCAGGATAAGGTTTTTGTGAGGCATTACATTATCTGCACTATGTTTAAATATTGGTTTGAGTATAAGGTACCTGTATATGCACTTGAACTTTATCTTGGATGTTAACTACTTGTGAGAACAACATTAACTATTGTCGTTATACTATCTATTGTTAATGGTTACTTGTATTGTCTGCCATTTATCCCTGCGTTGTGTTGTGTGTGTTTGGTCCCTGTTCTTAAATGTGTTTTAACCATATTGTTCAATAAATATGATATGTATATTACAATTGGGAGTTTGATCAGCTCTTGCAGGTTTGTTACTTGGTGTGTGTCTGAATGACTTTTGTGACAAAAAGGCTTTTTTTGTTGGTGTGAGTAACCAGAAAGGGGGCAAGTCCTGTAACAGTTAAAGTCTCTGAACTGGTAAAAAAAATAATATAAATTTTGTAATAAGATTCACAGTTCATAAGTTGAGGCCTAGTGGGCAAGCTGAGCTCCAAGATTGCTATCCTAACTTGCATGTTGCTATGGCACTAAGAGAAGTGATTTCTGTGTGACAGCATAGGAGTTGATCATTTACATATGATATCCTTTGCGACTCTACCAAAAACTACATTTACACTTACAATTTACACACATAGGGGTCCTTTGTTAACGTAATACAAATCCTAAGTCTTCCATATCAGACACTGCACTTTTAAGAATTAACCTTTAGCATGCTAGCACATAATATTGATGGCAATAACTTAACATTTATTCTACCACATATCTCAGTGTTACCTGCACGTCTCTCCGCAGGCTAATTTCTTGGACTTGCATGGGCCTTTCAAATACTTTGCAATTCTCCCACCTAGGAACCCATTAATTTCCCAGGCATACTGTACTTGCTCTCACAAAAACCCCACCGGCACACTACTGCTCTACAAATATAGGCACATAAGGTTCCGGATTACCCAACCTGATGGTAAAGGTCACTCAACAAAATTCAACAGTCTATCCTTGCTGAGGTTTCCTGCTCTATCATCAAACATCATTCTCGAGTGTGTTTGACCAGGGCTGAATTAAAGGCTGATGCACTTACTATACGAACATCATATCTCTCTTCAGCCACTTCCCTCGTATCAGGTCCTTTCTTTGGTAACCTCTTCAACCTTGCTGCTCCTGTTCTCTCATGTGACGTCAGCCACACACTGACTTACTTCCTACTCACAGATCTTATTTATAATCTATGGTGCTACAGAGCCATCTAGTGGCAACCATTACAGGCATACATTCAGTGCATTGAATTGCAGAGCCAATATAAAAATTTGGTATATAGAGTCACACAATTGACCAGGGGCCAGTGTGACCCATGTGGTGGTGTTGTAAGGTTTCGTTTTAGTGGTTCTTTCCCTTTAATTATATTATATTTTACTTGTTAGTGTAGTGAGCAAATACAAGCCCCTATTGTTCTACAGTTGCCAAGATAGGTAACTGGTAGTAGGCCACATTTCTAAGGGTTGAGTTACTGTACATACGTACTGCACACTGGAGATCTTTTAGGAGTGGATACTGGGCTAGAAGATATGAGGTTCTATAAAGTCTAGGCTTGTGTATTGGGAGGGGGGGGGGGGTTATACAATTACAAAAGCAGTCTTTCCTACCTGGAGAATTACAGGGTTGCATTGTGTATGCTCTAAAGTACAAGATCTTGTTTGCACTCTGAGACTAGGCCATTCAGTCTTGCTTATCTACAAATACTAAAGTGAATCACAACTCTTAAGGAACTTTGGCATTAAATGTACTGTATATGAGTGGCAGAAGGAGTTCTCTTGTATAATCTTATTAACAATTTACCTTTGTTTTTTGCTGCCAGCTCACTGTGGTTCAGTTGGAACATACGACTGTCAGCAGATAACTACTGAAAATAAATATTAAAGTGCTCATTGAGACCTCTATTCTAACACTGGAAATGTAATGGATCATCTTTTCAGAAGTATTATGAAAATTGACTTTTTATTTAAAGAAGTTTTCAAAGTTACATTTTTATACTAAATGCAGAGACATTGTAAAAAAAATTAACTCACCTACACAGCCCCCAACAATACATAGATATTAACTGGCTCCAGTGATGTATGACACAAAACTGCTGAGGCCAGCGAATGGCTGTGGCATTATATGGGACTGCAGCAGCCAAATTAACACATACTGCCGCCTGCCAGAGGTGACGGAGCAATTCCACTGGTTCAGAGGGGGCTGGGAAGGCGTTAATAAAAAAAAAAACTTTTTAAGAATGTTTTGCTCATCTGTACTGCAGGGACAGTTTGTATAAATTAAATAGTTCATCATAATAAGTTCTTCACCTGCAAGGGCCTTTCTGGCTGCTGATGGAGCCCTCCCCACTGCAGGCCTGTGTAACTGCTCCGAGTAGCAGTGCAAGCGCAGAGTCTCTGTTTCAACTTCCACAGCAGCAACTGTTCATGTGCCACTAGCGGGAAAGTGTAGCGAAGCATGCACAGTGGCTGCTCTGGTAGTGGAAGCAGAGCCTCTGCTTTTGGGGTACTACTTGGAAACTACAGATTGATTCTCTCATTTTTACCATGCAGGTTACCATAAAAAACCAAAAATTTTAATACTTATGACTCAAATTATAGGCAGATCTTCCTGCTTGACATGTGATAGCAATATGCAATTTCTTAATAATAAAAGTACATAGTTTGCAAATTTAGATAGATTTAGCAGGAAGGTGAGAGCTGCCATTTACACCTGTTGTTTTTTGATAGTTTGCAAAATATATATAAAGTACCTGTGACCCGCATCTGGTCCTATTATTCTAAATAAAGTATTTGTCCCTTTTCACAATTATTTCTATTAACAGTCACATATGGAAAGGCTTGGTGTGTCAGCTGTGTTACAACAAATTTGGTGTACAGTGTAGTCATCTATCGTAGTGTACGTCTTCACAGGGTGTAAACCACTTTCATCTTAACAATGCTTTGCATTTTTGCTCTAGGCCGAGGTGTCAGATTTAATTAATGTTCCATGTTCAGGTTTTCAAGGTAAAGAAGTCTGAGATTTAGTCAGCCAAACAACGATAGTGGAATCGTTCTGTACACAAAGCATTACAGACAATACTTGGAAGGTGTGGTAAAATCTTTTAGGAAAGCAGCCATTGTATAAGATCAGACCAGATCATTAAATAATTATAGACACATTACTCTTAGCACTCTTGACATCCTTGTAGACTAGAAAAGCATGTGTAATGAGAAGCTTTTGCACCAATTCTATAGTTTAAGAAGATGTAAACCCAAAAAATGTATGTTAATCCAGCAACGAAAAGGAGCATCAGAAATCTTCCATAATCTGTTCTGTAACCTAATGGCTGGGTTCTCCAATGCAGTTTATAGAGCTAAACCCAAGAGTGGTTTAAAAAAAAAAAAAAAAAAAAAAAAAAAAAAAGAAGAAGAAGGAGCAATAAAACATTAACTTAGCAAAAAAAAAAAGCCTTAAAAAATGCCACTAAAAACGCAACACATAACCTCTTGCATTTTTTCAAGAAGGGAAAAACAATGACTGTCTATGGACAAAAAAAAATCAGAAAATAAAAGAACAAAACGCCAGACTTAGCAAGCTGCAATTTCAGAAAAATGGTATTGACCCAAAAAACGCTACTCAAGCCTTAGCAAAACACCACTACAAAAAAAGTGCATATTTGTGCTGCTTTAATAATTGGAATAGACTTCTATGTAACATCTGGTGCTGGCATTTATTTTGTCAAAAAAAAAAAAAAATTCTAGATTCCTAAATGCCTACAAAAATACCGGAGTTATAAATGAACAAATAAATTCAATGCAAATCAAATTTATTACGTATTAACCAACACTTTTGGAGTGTGTCTCACACAAATCGTTCAAGAAATGGCACCCACAATTGTACAGCTCAGAGGGCAGAAGACCCCATTTTTGGACAACAGCTTTTCACTTAAAAATACAGCAGAGCAGTGTGTTTTTAAACAGGCTGTTTATTACCTTCTGCTGTGCTCTGATCCATTTACCCATAGCCATATACAGCGCCTAGAAAAAGTATTCATACCCCTTTAACTTTTCCACAATTTTTCACGTTACACATGTATTTTATTGGGATTTTATGTGATAAACCAACACAAAGTAGCAACTATGTGTGAAGTGAGAAGAAATTTATATATAGTTTTTAAATGTTTTAATAAATATCTGAAAAATGTTCAGCCCCGTGTACTCTGATACCCTGAAATAAAACCTACTGTGACCAATTGCCTTCAGAATTCCTAATCCTAAATGTATTGCCTCATAGAGGCTGAACACAAATGCAAGCCACATTTTCCAGATTTTATTTATAAAAAAATGTTAAAAACCATGTATCGATTTCTTTTCACTTCACACATACTTGCTACTTTGTGTTGGTCTGTCACATAAAATCCCTATGGAATACATTTAAGTTTGTGAGTGTAACAAGAGAAAATGTGAAAAAGTTCAAGGGGTATGAATACTTTTTCAAGCCTCTGTATATCACGGTTAGTGTTGAGCAAAGTTCTTAAAAATTCAATTCAGCTGCTTCGTCACGGAGTGCAATTTTTTGTAAGTAGTGGGTGCAATGACAGGGAACCGCGATTGTGCAGCTCCCCATCATTGTACCCCTCAGATGCTGTGTTCATACATTATCACGGAATATAATATAAAATTCCAACGTGTAAAATAAAAAAAATAATAATACTTACCTGATCCATTTGCTTGTGATAGGTTTCCTGCTGCCATCTTGATTGAAGGTCTGGCACGAAATCTCGCATGTTCCCAGATGACATCATCACGCCGGCCGGCGTGGTGACATCATAAGTAGCCGCACAGGATTTCGGCCAAAATATTCAATTAAGATGGCGACAGGCGGCCTTTTGCAAGCAAATGGATCAGATAAGTATTATTATTTTTTAGTTTTTTAAACCATTTCAGGTAAAAACAATTAGTTTCTGCAAAGCACAAGGAAATTCGGCTTCACGGTGAATCAAATTCATCCTGAAATTCAAGGCATCTGACATTAATATTAATGTCTACAATAATAAAAATTAAATAAAAATCATACTTCCCTCATCCATTTGATCGTGAAGAGCCCGCCACTGCCATCTTGATTGATTGATCACGTCGGCCAGCAGGGTGACATCATAAGTCACTGTGCACAAGATTTCACATGGGATCTTCAAACAAGATGGTGCCTGCAGGCTATTTGCGCTCAAACAGATGAGGCGAGTATGATTTTTTTCACCCCATTTCAGGGAAAATCAGTTCAATACCACGAGGCACAAGGAAATTTGTCGGCAAATCGAATTTTCCCTGAAATTCGGATCAAAGTCCACTTCAGACACTTCGATTCACTCAACTCTAGTCATGGTCACTTTGACATTACTGAGGCTGTATCAACATAAGACATATCAGCACTTTCAATTCAGGTCAAATTTATTCACACTGAGTTAAATCTGCAAGCAGATTAGACCAAATCGTACCAGAAATTAATTTTGGATGTTTTATTTGGAAAAATGGCACTGCAGTTTTTTTTTTTTGTTTTTTTTTTGCCAAAACGTTAGACAGCAGTTGTTTAACTACCATGTCAAAAAAGCAGATTTGGCTTGTGGCTACTCCTAAGGGCATTATCCTGTTAGTCCTTGTTTATTCAGCAATCTGTACTCCGCTGCAGAGATCACCAGGCTGCTATGTTCTGGAGCAGTCTCTGTTTAATTGCTGACCCATTGGGGTCAAGAGATCAGTGTATAACACCGATGGAGCAGAAACACCATGGTCAGTAACAGACTGAGCTTGGGGCAGGCAGAGTTAATGAAAGTCCAAAAAACAGTCCAAGGTCAGAGTAGTCAGCTGAGGGTCAACATGGAGATTTGGCAGGGGTCATATCAGGCAGTGAATGATCAATTTGCAGAACACAGGCTGAGGTCAGTACACAGATAATCCAAACAGTGTATGAGACACTTTTTGTAGGAAACTACCAAGTAGAACCTATGCCTCATATACCTTGAGAAGGTCTGACATAAGCTGGGCCAAACCAGGGTGTGTGAATGGTAGCCCTTTAAGAGACCAACAGAGCAAGTGCATGCAAGATATGGACAGGCAGAAGCTCCTGACTTTGGCACATAAAACTGCTGCACATTTCCAACACTGCAGTTTGCCATTGTAATTTTTTAAGCACATATAGTTAGGCCACTCCTTAGCAACAGCCCAAACCCAAAGATAACAATGCTATATCTTCACACCCTTTTGGTCATTTAGTTGGAACACTAAATCAAAGGGCTGTGGTCCATTCTCATATGGCCACCTGTACTTTAGTCATCTCAATGGGGGGAAAAAAAACACGCATCACAGCCTGCTTTACTAATAATAGCCAGTCATTCTTTTTTTTGTTTTTATTTTCTGATGCAGATCTATTTTCTGTACATGATTAGGGAAAGAGGTGAGCAAACAAATTCTATGGAATCAAAATTATGCTAGAATTTTTCAAAAAGTTCAGATAATATAGAATCATAATTTCTTGAGATCTGATTAGTAAGAACCGAGATAGATAGAAAGACCGGGACAGATAGAAAGACCGAGACAGATAGAAAGACAGAGTTAAGCCTCATTCACACGTCAGTGTTTCACGGACATGTGCTGTACGTGTTCTCCACGAACAGCACACGTCCCCATTGATTTTAATGTGTATATTCAGACATCAGTGTTTTAGCACGGTCCGTAGGTCAGTGTTATTAGCACGGATGCATGCTCTATTTTGTCAGTGTACACGGATCCATCACGTCCATTATTGTCTATGGGTCAGTGAAAACCACGGATGCAACACAGATGCCATCCATGTTGCATCCATGTTTCATGGATCAATTAGAAGAGATGCTTTGAAAATAATTTTTCAGCCGTCCAGTGTCAGTGAAACACGGATGCAACAAGGAGAGCACAAACGAACACACGGACTCTTCACGGATGCATCACTGACCACCCGCTCATGGATTTGAGGACGGAAACAGACGTGTGAATAAGGCTTTAGATAGAAAGACAGAGATAGTTAGAAAGATAGATATATAGAAAGATAGTTAGAAAGATAGATAGATAGATAGATAGATAGATAGATAGATAGATACAGGCCTTGGTATTCAATGTACAGTATCTGTGTTGAGACTTTACAACCCATCTCTCCCTGCCTTTAGTAGGGATTTCTAGGGCATCCTAGGGTTTAGGTTCCTGAGAAGAGCAGCCCCTTTGGGGGCAATGTCTCAGCTTTTTCTTGAGATTTTCAGTACAGGACATTCTAGGGCAAGGCAGGATTTACTTTGCACACCACACCCCCATGCCTTCATGCATATAACCATGAGTAGGTTGTTTAAGGTTTTTGGCCTACTTAGGTTCTGACTGAGGTACTTTGTGGTTAATTACCTGTCCAGAACTTGGCTGTGGTATGTTGTAGCTAATGTATTGTACCAACCTAAGGGCCATCTGAGATAATATCAGGATTACTCCATTACTGGTCCAACCTTTTTGCTCTCATGAGTTTGTTGTGTTTACAATTTGACTATTAAAAACTTTTGAATAAAAGCTCCATTTTAGGTATGACATTTTCTGTTCTTTTTGATGCAGTCCATCCTCTTTCTTTTCCCAGTGATTTGTTAAAAAATATTAAACATAAAAAATGATTTAAAGTAAACAATAGACCATTTTTTTTCATAATACATTCCCTCTAACATGACAAATGATTTGGCAACCAAATAAATAGGGCTTTGAGACTTTCTGGGCTTACTCAATCTTACTCCAGTAAAGGAGTGACATAGAAAGTGGAGTAGCATCTCAAGACAGAAATGTTAGACTTAAAAATTCACCAAGTTTATAAAACATTGTGCACCATTTGATAACTGTGGACCAAGTTAAGGAAATGTAGACTCCTGAATAACCGACTTTAAAAGTTACCCCTAAGAGTGCTTTTGTGAACTTGGTTGAAAGACCTTCAATCCTTTGAACTATATCTGTCACGCCAACAGTCCGTGCCCGTCACTGTCCTGGTGTCCCAAGCAGGTGTCACTCCTTTTTCCCTGTGGGTATTGGAACAAGTGCTCAGTGAACTTCCTTTCAGCACTGCAAGAGTAAAGGCTGTATTAGACAGCCCAATTCTGCCAGCGATTGTCAGGAAGGAAGCGTTCTGTCCCGACAATTGCCTGCTCACTAGTAGAGGAGACCTCTGCCATTAAATTCAGCAATCTCCTCCTCAGTATAGGGAGGAGTGATCGTTATGCCATTGCTCTTCCCTATACTTGTTTGCCGGCAGCAGATCTTGATTAGACACCATGATTTGCCGCCTGCAAACAATAATTTTTAAACCTGTCAAAAGATCTGGATTGCCGATGAACAACCGCAGTATTACACTGGTTAGCATTCATCTGGCAGAAAATTTGGCAGTCCAATACAGGCTTTAATCCTTTCGTCTTTGGCCTCTTGCACACGAACGTATTTTTTTTTCAGTGTTTTGCTGTCCGTTCATAACGGATCCGTTTTTTGCTTCCGTTTTGTTTCCGTTTCGGTTCCGTTCCGTTTTTCCGTTTGGCATATACAGTATACAGTAATAACATAGAAAAAATTGGGCTGGTCTTAAAATTTTCAATAGATGCTTCCGCAAAAAACGGAACGGATACGGAAGACATACGGATGCACTTCAGTATGCTTTCCGTTTTTTTTGCGGACCCATTGACTTGAATGGAGCCACTGAACGTGATTTGCGGACAAGAATAGGACATGGTCTATATTTAAACAGAACAGAAAAAACGGAAAAACAGAAACGGAAGGCATAAGGAGACACTTCAGTATTTTTTGCAGACCCATTGAAGTGGTTCAGTATACTGTCAGTATACTGAACTGAAAAAAACTGCCAGTATACGGTCCGCAAAATACTGTCGTGTGCAAGAGGCCTTTCTCTTTGTCCTACTCCTGATTTAGGTGCTGATCTGGCTCCCTATTCAACTGTGCTATGGATCCAGATCCTTGCCTGGTTTTGAGGTTTATTAGTTTCTAGTAACCAGCAAAGGTGTGAGCTCTAGTTTGACTACCCATGTACTGTGCCCTGCCTGCTCCTTGCCTCCTGCCCCTACCTTGGAACTGGCACTTGGACTATGCACTTTCTCAGCCTGCACCGTCTATGGAGTTCCTTGCAGTGAATCAATATAGAATGTAAATTGCAAAGGACATATCACCTCATTCTTAAAGTGGCACCAATGATGCCAGCACCCAGATGGGGTAAGCAGATGGTCAGATGTGCATACAGATATATTTAGATATATTTTTGGGATTTTATTATGCACCCACAATGTAACAAGAAAATAATCTATTCACAGCCAAGCATTAGAATTCTTGATCTGGCATAAAAAAAACATAATAACTTTGACATCATTATCACCACTTTGAAGAGAGGAAAATGGCAGGCTGCGTGCATGAACAGGAAAGGAACATTTAATTTCCTCATTTGCTCTATGGCCTGTGGTTATTACCAATCATCTCTATCTAAGCTCTGTTAATATGGAAATACAGATGTGTTTTAAAGATTAAATTACTTCTCTGAAAGCTATGCATAAATTAATACAATTTTGTCATTCTTTTCTGCTTGAGATAACACCTTCAAAAAATGTTTGCAAAGGAATCTTGTTATCTAAAAAATCCCCACACCCCTTTCACTCTGCCTTATCTTGTATAGAAGGCTACAGTGTATATCTGTCTGTTTTTAAAAAAAATGGACAGTTTTAATTATACCTCATACAGTCCGTGTATCTACAATATATGGGGCTTACATAGAAACATATGGGGACAAAGCAGACACGTTCCTTCTCCCTGATCAGTACTGGCCCACATTTGGGCATTTTACTGTATCCCTGAAGGCAGGGCCGGACTGGCCTACCGGGATCCCGGGAAATTTCCCGGTAGGCCGCCGACCCTGGGGCAGCTGGGGCCGCTTTAACATGTGCCCTGCGGGCTGCGGCCGCCCGGCCACTCAGCTGATCTGTGTGGCACTGTCAGGATTCAGGAAGGCTTTCCACTGCACGTCCTGTGCAGCGCAACCTCTCAGCCTGCTCTCGGCGATCTCCCTCTGTCACTGCTGCAGTGAACAAGGGAGATTGCCGAGCGCAGGCTGAGGCTGCACAGGACGTGCAGTGGAAAGCCTGATGGTGCCGGGAGCGAGCTGGCAGTGTACAGGATCAGCGACACAAGTACGGGGGGACAATAATGGAGAGCTGTCTCTGTCTGGGCCCTGGGGGCAAAATTAACTTGGGGGTGGGGGACAATAATGGAGGGCTGTCTCTGTCTGGGGGCAAAATTAACTTGGGGGTGGGGGGACAATAATGGAGGGCTGTCTCTGTCTGGGGGCAAAATTAACTTGGGGGTGGGGGACACAATAATGGAGGGCTGTCTCTGTCTAGGGGCAAAATTAACTTGGGGGTGGGGGACAATAATGGAGGGCTGTCTCTGTCTGGGCCCTGGGGGCAAAATTAACTTGGGGGTGGGGGACAATAATGGAGGGCTGTCTCTGTCTGGGGGCAAAATTAACTTGGGGGTGGGGGGGGGACAATAATGGAGGGCTGTCTCTGTCTAGGGGCAAAATTAACTTGGGGGGTGGGGGGACAATAATGGAGGGCTGTCTCTGTCTGGGCCCTGGGGGCAAAATTAACTTGGGGGTGGGGGGACAATAATGGAGGGCTGTCTCTGTCTGGGGGCAAAATTAACTTGGGGGGTGGGGGAGACAATAATGGCGGGCTGTCTCTGTCTGGGGGCAAAATTAACTCGGGGGGGGGCAGCTTGGCAGTCAAACTACATGGAGGGCCGTGTGGTGGTAAAATTACTTAGTGGGGGCAAATTACATAATGGAGGGATGTCTGGGGGCTAAATTAACTTGTGTGGGGGCAAAATTAACTTGTGGGGGGGCAAATTAGTTAGTGGGGGGGCAGTGTGGTGGGCAAATTATATAATGGAGGGCAGTGTGGGGGCAAACAACATAATGTGGGGCAGTGTGGGGGCAAATTACATAATGTGGGGCAGTGTGGGGGCAAATTACTTAATGTGAGGCAGTGAGGGGGCAAAAACTTAATGTGGGGCAGTATTACTAATGTGGGCATTCTAGAAGGACATTACTATTGGTGGGACTATGAGGAGCACTATTACTATGGGGGGCACTATTATTTCTTCAGGGTAGTATTTGGGGGTATTGGGGAGCATAGTGAGCAGCAGGATAACACTGTGGGGGCTCCAGGTTGGGGGATGATGATAGAAAAGTGAAGAACCTAAGATGTCCGTGTGTCAAACTGTACAGAGACGAGGAGCGGCTGAAAGAAGTGACTGGACGAAATGGAGAAGATGATGAGAAGATCCACATCAGAGGAGACGTCACCTGGAGGCCCTGGATGTGAGAGGTATGTGCTGCTGTATAGCAAGTACAGCAAAATGCGGGGGGAGGAGGTGACTTAGAGAACTGGGCCATATTCCTTGGGACTGTATATATAGTGTATTTATGTATGTGTAACATGTATATGGTGTATTTATGTGTATGTGTGTTGGATATATATGTGTTGTGACACCGAGCGTCCGCCGTTGAGTAGGGAACCTGTTTATTAAAAACTTTAAATGACGTTGTGCTGGTATAATTACGCAATGCTATGGGGCTGGTATGTAAGTTTTTCCAGGGCTGGTTTTCATACCCAGTCCGGCCCTGCCTGAAGGACGGAAGGAAAGCGATTCTGATCAGCCTACTGATAGGGAACTTAGATTGTGAGCTCCATTGGAGAAAGTGTGATTCTCATGTCTGTGAAGTGCTGCGGAATATGTCACTGCTATATAATTGAGTAAAAAAAAAAAAAACAGTCGCATTAATCTGTATGCAACATTGTGCTTAATTCCCAAGTGACTCAGACAGACATATTCAAATACACTTTGAATATATTCGATGATTTATTAACGATGAAGAAAAAATAAATATAATATATATTTTAGCAATTTTTTTTACTTTTTCCAACATTTAACAAATAAATCAACCTTAGTGTACACCATCCATAACCCCTTGGCGTTGAGGCCTATTTTCATTTTTGCATTTTGGCTTTTTCCCCCCAATGTTCCAATAACCATAACTTTTTTATTTTTCCATTCACATAGCTATATGAGGGCATACTTTTTGCGGGACAAGATGCATTTTTTTAATGCCAACATTTAATTTACAATATCTTATGTTAGAAAATGGGAGAAAAATTGTGTGGCAAAATTGAAATAAAAACAATTCCACCAAGGTTTTTGGGGGTTTTGACATTACAACGTTCACTGTGCACTAAAAATGACCTGACGTCCATATTCTATGGCTCAATATGAATCTGGCAATATCAAATTTGTATAGGGTTTTTTTTTTTACTACTTTTTAAAAAATAAAAACCTAAACCTAAAAAAAAAATCTAAATTTTCTTTGCATTGCCAGATTCTGACAGCCATAACGTCAGTCTACAGTTCACGTTTTTATATTAAGCCTATTTCTTTAGAATTGTTGGTGAGTTTTGTTTTACTTGGCCATGTCACTATCCATAGAAAAAATAAATAAATAAAATTCATAAAGTCGTGCAGTGGCACATTCCCTGGGTCTTCTGAGCTGACACAATACACTGCTCCATGGTAACTAGAAAGCAGCATAATTTCACATTTTTTCTAAACATAGAATAAAACATCATATAACCAAACAGCAATATAAAGATGAAAGTAAAAAGTAGGGAAGAGCGAATCAACTTCGAATTAAACATCTGAAGTCAATTTGCATAAAACATTGTTCTGATACTGTACGGAGCAGGAGCTCCATATAGTATTAGAATGTATTGGCTCTGATATGCCAAAGTTTTTGCTTTGCGAAGTCTTGCGAGACTTCGCGCAATAACTTCTTAATAAATTTGTACTGTAAAGCCATTTTCCAAACTTGGGTTCCGTTCCAATGTACCACTTGGAACCGAACCAGAGTTCGCTCATCCCTAGTAAAAAGTTCAGTTTTAATTGCTATGTAAATTTGAACCACTAAATTTTGAAAAGTAGAGATTTCCCTTCTGTCTATAAAAATGGAGACGTTGGGGTCATCTAAACAAAAGTACCCAATAGTACACAAATATTTTACAACATGTTGAAAAACGTCTATACAACTGTGCGTCCTAGGGCCCATTCACATGGCTGTATGAACATTCATTTCAATGGGGCCACAAAAGATGCGGTCATCACACCTGTGTTGTCCGCATCCATAGTTCCGTTCCGCAACCAAACAAAACAAAGATAGAACACGTCCTATTAATAGGCATTTTCTATGATAGTGCTGGCCATATGCGGTCCGCAAATTGCAGAACACATGAGGGCTGGCATCCGTATTTTGCGAATCCGCAAAACGCTACGGTCATCTGAATGAGCCCTTAAACTGTGTTGTGAACCCCTAGTTGATGAGGTGCATTTGAGAACAGTTTTAATAAAAGTGATTATATGTCTCTCTACAGTTTTGTGAACCTCTAGTTTAATGTTCTATTGAGTTGATGAACTTTCTATGTTTTTGGCTGGTGAGATTCAAGCAGAAAAACCTTGAGAAGTCCTTCTGTACAATATACACGATCCATCCTTTTTTCATTGAAAGGAGATCTGAGGAAATTTGCTCCTTTCCCCTTGGCAGTAGAAGATATTTTTGCTTTGTAATGTGTACACATACATATCTATTAGCATACGCTTTTGGAACATGAAATTAAGGCTGTGTCATTGACACCTGTTTTTGTAAGTAAGCCACTTTGCTTTAGAATTAGCTCAACAAACTACACAAAGCTTTTAATCTTTAAAAGGGGTTATCCAGGAATGGATAATGATGACCTATCCTCAAATTTTAAAAGTTACAAGGAAACAAGTAGAAAAAAAGAATATGTGCCATTTTTATCTTTCTTTTTACTTTCCTATTTCATGGATGTACAAAGTGCTAATGTAAATCCCTACACTTTATTGTAAAACTTATTTTAAAGAGGACCTTTGACTTCGGATTGAGGTAGTGAAATACTTACACTACCTTCCTGGGCGACCCCTGCTGCGGTCCAGGCAACAGTTTTTTTTCCAAAATATCCCCCGATTCATCCGCTCCGGTCCCTGTTAGTTCTCACATGCAGTGATTCTTTGTATGAGGCGGGGACTCTTCTTTTGCCTGGGGAGTGGTTTTCCTTTCCCTGGGTGGGAGCGCAGCCAATCATAATGCTTGGCTCGCAGCCAGGGAGAAGATAACCACTCCCCAGGCAAAAGACAAGTCTAACGGGGACCGGAGCTGATGAATCAGGGGTTATTTTAAAAATAAAAACAAAACTGTTGCCCTGAACTGCAGCGGGGGCCGCCTAGTAAGGTAGTGTGAGTATTTTACTACTTCAATCCGAAGTGAAAGGACCTCTTTAACACTTTTTTTTTACAACATAGACATATTAGGATGTAGGAGCATACCAGCACTTCACCTTTGATGGTCAGTACTGTTGAGTGAAGCAAAGCATTCAAAGAGGAATTCAGTCCAAAGTTTAGTAAAACTTCGATTCACAACGTATCCGGTTACAAATCAGGTTTTCCTTCAATGGCGGCTACGTCTTACAAAATGAAACTAAGTGTATAGGCCAGGAAACAAAGTACAAAACTCAAAAACACAAGATCACCCATAATGCTGTGTAGCCAGCAAATCTGCCGATATCCATCCCTGTGATGTCACAGCCCTATAAAACAGTACTGCGCGTGGCAAGCACTCATGCGCTAGGGACAGTGTTGCTGAAGATGATTAATAGAAGAATATTGGAGCGAGACAGTGCATTGGGGGGTACAGGCAGACTGCATGAATAGTGCAGAAAGAATTATTTTGGGTCCGTTTTATTTATTCCTACATCATCTGTAAATGTAATTCAGTACAAATAAGATGGAATTTTTTATTATTCTAGTGCCAGCATGCCAACCAATACCATCCAGTCTTCACCCTTACGGGGGGCCAAGTCTTAATGGTGAGTAGAGATGAGCGAATCAAAGCTGACAAAGTGGAATTCGATCCGAATTTCAGGAATTATTTGATTCGCACTGAATCCGAATTTCCTCACGATTTTTGATAACGAATCTCATTTTTCCTAAAATAGCTGCTGCATGTGTGAGGACATGGAGCAAAGAACTCTGGGAAGGCGGGATCACCCATAATGCCATGCATGCAGCCAATCAGCAGCCAGCCCTGTGATGTCACAGCCCTATAAATAGCCTCAGCCCTCTTGGATGCTGACATTTTTCAGTATTACTCAGTGCAGGGAGAATCATTAGCAGGCACTAGAGACAGTGTTAGAGAAAACGTCATTGTGCTAAAAAAAAAAAAAAAGATTTAAAAGTGCAGGGAAAGATTATTCAAAGTGTAAAGAAAGGACAAGGAGGAATCATTCCACAACATTTATGTTGAACAGTGTTCTGTCGGGGAGGTGGCTAATAGGAACAATGCGATTACACCTTGCTGCACTGACTGGGGATCCAAATTGCCATTATACAGCTCTGTAATTCCAGCAAACCGTTCTTATTAGGGTGCAAGTGCATTTTGAAACAGGCATTAACAGGGTTTATTGCAAGGAAATATTTATAAGTCTTATTTGCCCTTGTGCGGTGCAGTTATATGTTCTAAAGCATTTTTTGGCTTGTATTGGTGAGAAAAAAGGGCTTATTAGCCAGTGTGTGGTGAAGTGCTAAAATTACAGCCCTTTTTGGCATGTATTAGTGGCAAAATAAAAATATATTTGCCGATTAGCGGTGCAGTTATATGTTCTAAAGCCGTTTGCGATGTGTATTAGTGGAAATAGAAAAAATATATTTGGCCATCAGCAGTGCAGTTATGTTCTAAAGCCCTTTTTGGCGTGTATTAGTGGCTATATCTCTCTCTCTCTCTCTATATATATATATATATATATATATCTATCTATATATATATTTGCTGTTCAGTGGATATGTTCTAAAGCCCTTTTTGGCGTGCATTAGTGGGGAGAAAGAAAAAGGGGTTATAAGCCATTGTGTGTTGAAGTGAGAAAATTACAGCCCTTTTTGATATGTATTAGTGTATTAGCAACTAACAGAGTTTGCCCTGGAAAAGAGTGGGTGTTTAGTGCGGCGGATATCGATCACTGAACTTTATCTCTGTGCATCATACAAAATCAAAAAGACTGGTTTGCCACATATAATTCTTCTGGTAGTGTTTTCTACTCTATGCCAATATCCTTAATAAGAACTACTGAATCACTGGCACATTTCAAGGGTAGCTGCATATGAGAACTTTGGAGGAGAACTTTTTTAGACCACTTTGATAAAAATTCCACCTCTTCAAAATTTTATATAATTAGTCTTAAATAAAACATCTACTATGTGCTGGATTAAAAGTATGAAATAATGTATTGATGCAAAATTTTAATCCAATAATTACTCAATGGAATTAGCGCATAGAATTTTTTCCACTCCTTTTTAGCTGTGACCTTATCACAATGCACAGAACATTCAATGGGAGGGAATCTAGGGGTCACATCAAATACCTACTAGCTAAATCCTATTGCTGCTTTTTGCCGAGGCTATAGGATTTGATTTGAAAAGTTCACGGCCACAAAGACATCTATTCATTCATTGAGATCCTCATCTTTTCTACAGTTCTTGGCAGCATATCCAAGCTAATTTTTTTTCAACATTCATAAGACTAAGTCACGCAATGCAGTCATAAAATATATAGCCCTACATAATATACATTTGTTCATGGACCATTACCCAAAGAGATAGTTTTGTGTCATCTGCATATGAACAGAATTGTACATTCCACGGAAGACAGTGGAACAGGAAACAAGCAATAAAAATGCACAGCAGCTGTATGTTCTACAAACAGAAGACTGCAATTGGAAAGTCAGGTGTAAATTGCTTTATTATTCTAATCTGTCATCTCCTTTGTCAGCATGGGAGTAGTTCCTGAGTTCCGGGGATGCTATTTTCTTACAGATGCATGCACTTTCCATTATTGTAGATTGTCTCCTTATAGAAAATAAAATAAAGTAAATAAATGGACAGAATAAAATAAACTATTGCAACCATATCTAATCACCCAAATAGCTGCCATCAGAAAATTGGAAGGTCCTCATATACGAACACGTTTTTGGGTGGTTCTAGCTAAGTTGACGGATTCAACTAAATTATCTTCTATAACATTGTGCAGTTCTTTTTAGAAATCAGTGTCTGTCTTTCAGAATGTATGAAATATCAGATTTTGAATTAAGGCAGTATTAGATCTCCCATTAAGTATTTGACTGTGCCTTTAAATTTCATACAGAGGACTACAGAGATTACTTTTCCCTGAATTTTGTTTCTTATTATACATATTTGATGCGTTCTCATACATTCTTACACAGACACATATAGCATAAACAATGTCTGACAGAGTAAGACACTTAGGGGCACATTTATTAAGACAAGCGTTTGAGACGCCAGCGCTAATAAGCCCCTGACCAGGATCCGCTGAAGTTATGAAGAGGCGCCAGCCTCTCTATAACTTCGGAGTATCCACCACCGATTCTAGATGTAAGACAGCTTCCTTGCTGTCTTACATTTTGGTTATTTTCTACATCTAAACTAAGCGTATGATGAACAAGACTGGCCTGCTGTCCTGTTCCCTTCCCTGTCCACATCTTGCCCTCTTTTTTAGACCTTGGATGAGTGGGGAAGTCTCAGATTCTTCTGCAACATGGCGTGCGACACAATCAGCGCCAGATATGCACCACAAAAGTGGAGTATATTTGTTCGTAAATGATCCTCTTTGTTTTTTTCAAAGCTAGGCATCTTGCACCACTCATCTCGGAACATAAATCAAGCCAAGGTGACAGGTAACGAAGGACACATTTTTATGGCAAGATCCATCAGATTCCATATGTACAAAGGTATACAAGAAGTAAAGCATACTAAGGAGACAAACAGCCTCCATGCACCATCATACAGACTGCATTTAATTATGTTATTTTGCAAAATTATACAAGTTGGTCTGACTAAGCCTTATTAGTTGACTACAGAATTTCACGGCATTCTTCATACAAAAAAAAGGGTGGATTTGATCTACCAAACTTTTTGCTTATTTGTTTTTTTTACATATTTACATTGCCAACATTTTTGTGTTGCAATAGTTTTTATGCTTCAGTCTCTGAAAGTATGTAATTTATTATCATTCAAAAGTATTTGTCCTGTGAGAGAATTGCTTGGGTGCATCTTAGTACGTCATGAACTGTTCTAACTTGGCAGAGATTCTTACAATATTTTTTCTGCACTTGGCTGTATAGTATATTTTTCACATTCTAAATAGTGGGAAAAAAATGTATCACTGGGAAAGGACGTTCAATAAAACTTGGCAACAAAGCATGGAAATACTTATTTTTTTAAACTGAAGTAGTCAAATTTTGATCATGGACCAGAGGATGTCAGAATTTATAAGGATGCTTATCTTTATGCCTTGGATTATCACCTTGAGGACTGGGCCAATTTTGTCCTTGAGGACCAAAAACTTATTTTTTTCCTTTTTGAATTCTGGCAGCCATAACTTTTTTTAATATTCTTTTTGACACAGCTGTATGAGAAGAAATGTACTTTATGTTGATGATATTTTTGGAACACATGCATTCATATTCTTATTCATATTTGGCATGAATGAAGAAAAAAATAAGGCAACTCGAGTGCATTTTTTACAGCATATATATCTATAGGCCAGTAAATAATAAGTAATTTCTACACCCAAACAAGTTATATGATCAGAAAGCCCTGAGGGCCTTAAATGGACCCTGGACTGTCTGCCAAGATGATATTGATAGATATGTCCCTGTCTGTCTGTGTCATAACAGTAATCCCCCTGCTTCTGATCACAGAGTCACATGTGATCAGTAGAATGAATAAACTTGTTCTCCAAGTTAAAAATTGCATATAAATAATTTTGTCAAAGATCATAAACTATTTCTGTGTGAACGGGGTTGCATTTCAAAGTTCCTAGTACTAGCGAATTAGTAGTTCAGAATGTCAATTAGTTGATAAAAAAAATATTAACTATTTTTGCTGATGTTCATTCATTAAACTATTGTAAAAAAAATCATTGCTCTTAGAGAGTGTTTTTGAAGTCCTAAAGAGAATCCTATGAAAATGTTAAAGCACTTATTCTTAGTTTTCCATGTTGTGGTGCTACTGAGAAATCAGACACTTCGGCCTCATGCACACAACTGTGGTTTGGGTCCGCATCCGAGCCATATTTTTTGTGGGACGGATGCAGACCCATTCACTTCAATGGGGCCACAAAAGCTGTCCGCCTCCGCACGTCCATTCCATGGCCCAGCAAAAAAATAAATAAAACATGTCCTATTCTTGTCCGTATCATGGACAAGGATAGGACTGCTTTGTTATGGGCCATAAGTTGCATTCCACAAAATGCGAAGTGCACACTGCCAGTATTTTTTTGTTTTGTAGATTTGCCATTTCTGGACTGCAAAATGGTCATGGTTGTGTGCACGAGGCCTTACCGCAATATTTCTCAACAGATAAATGATCTCCAGGGGTCCTATAGTGGACAACCCCTTAAAAGGGTAAATGACAGCACCTTTGACCATGCTAACTGCTGATAGTGCTAGGAAGGGGCTGGGCAAAACACAACAAAAATACTTTTGTGGAGCTTTTCTCATCAGTAGTTGGAATATGAATTTTTATTCTGCCAGATTCTACTTCTGCAAGTGCTCAGGGTGGGGCTTCTCTGTAAAGTGCTCTCTGGCTTTAGCCCTTCCCCTCTCTGATCTGTGATAGTTGTAGTGGTCTCTTAGCTGGATGATACAGTTGTCACTCAGAGCAGTGGGGAGAGACTTTGAAGCAGCACAATGTGCAGAACACTTCAAAGTGAAGCTCTGTCCTGGATACTTAAAAGAGCAGAATAAAACTTAATGCTCACACTAATCCTTATGAAAAAAACTCCCAAAAAGATATGCTTGTACTGCTCTCTTGTACTTACCTAGTGTTATCAGCAGTTTAGCATGGCCAAAAATCCTGAAAGACCCACATTAAAGCAAGGGATCACCTGGTTAATTTTAAAACCTTGATAAACAAAAAAAGCAACGCTAGCATTTAAAGGGAGCCCCATGCCCTGTATAAATCAAACAGGTTCTAAACATTACAGCATGAGATTAACAGATTAAAAAATATACTAAAAAATATGAACAGGGAAGCCCAGACCAGTGAATATGTTAAAATGTGCCCCAGATCCAGGAATGCTCTGAGGCATAGTATCATTCATATCATATTATAATAGGACAGACAAGTATCAGAGCAACTGAACAACATGCACATGTCAGAGCCTGTCAAAAAGTATCCGCGTAAAATCAATTTCAAGTAAATTGGGCGAATCTTGTTAAAATCAATTTACGGCTTATTCCTGATGAATATCCTTTTCAAAATCTGTCAATAAAGCCTACAATCACAGAATGACCAGATAATCAGCAACTTTGAAAGACTTTCCTTACTAATTGTTTTTGGGTGGTTCCAAGTCTCACTATATTGGTCATTACCTACATGTATTATTATTACTCTTTGTCGCTTTACATGGTTCCTTCACCCAGTCTTACAGAGCCACAGCCTGTTATTATGAAATCTTATAGTATTATACAGAATACCTATGACAGCTTAACAGAT
Organism: Bufotes viridis; assembly: GCA_033119425.1. Taxonomy (NCBI): domain Eukaryota; kingdom Metazoa; phylum Chordata; class Amphibia; order Anura; family Bufonidae; genus Bufotes; species Bufotes viridis. The sequence goes on from CM065591.1 coordinate 168,502,006, forward strand.
GATTATATCAACAAGGTGGATTTCAGAATAAGAAATGGGCTTTTTAGGTAAATATGTTATATACGAAAAGAGCTGCACAAATTAGTTACTTTTCAGCTGACCGTAGTCAGGGTATAAGAGCGAGATTCTGACAGCCATTCCTACTTCTGATGGTAATCCACAAGGAGATATCTGGATGTCTGTATGGTGTCCAGGTGAGTCAGTTTTTAGTCTGGACCCATTTATTTAGATGAAAAAGGACACAAATGGTGCACACTGCCAATTTCTAAGATTGGTACCAAAAAACTGATGTGAATTTCATCAATAACTTTAACAGGTCCATGTGCTATGTGGGTGCAGTCCAGTCAGTGAATGGATGGAAACTTATGCTATGTAAACTAGACCTAAATAATTAAAAAGGTAGACAAGTGATTGTTGCCCTTCTTCTAATCCGACCAACTATGCAGAGGCAGCTAAGCTGATGTGCATGCTTATTTTAATGTGTATAGGGAGGGAGACAATTTCAGACCCTTAAGGCAGCAGTTTATAGATGTGGCCATTATTGTCTTTCTAATTTCTCACAAAACAAATTCAATACATTTTCATTGAAGGATATCTAAAACCTTGACAAATCTCAATTGACTATGCAGAGCCAAACATTCCCTACCCGTGACTTGCTTACGGAGGTGAGTCAATAGTGTAAGGTTTATTGTGCGCCATTTTCATAAAGTTGGCAAATTTGCACAAAGCAACTTCAGCCTAACAACTTACTTCAAGTACACCTACAATCATAAACTCCAAAAATGGCTTAAAGGGGTTGTACGGCCATATATATTGATGACTTATCCTCAGCATAGGTCATCAATATCTGATTGGCGGGGTTCAGACCCCCAGCACTCCCACCGATCAGCTGTTTGATGTGGAGGTGGTGATCCATGCAAGTGCTTCTTCCTGGTCATTACACTACGCGTCATCTCCTGTGAAGAGGCGGTGTAGTGTGATTACAAGTACTCACTCCATTCACTTGAATAGAACGAGTAGTTGTATTACACTGCACTTCCGAGATGAAGTACAACGTAATGCAGCGGCATTTGCATGAAGTACTGTACATCCTCCTATTTAAATAGCTGATCGACAAGGTGTCGGACCCCTGACGATCAGATATTGATTACCTATCCTGATGATAGGCCATCAATATATCTGGTCGGAAAAACCTGTTTAAAAAAGCAGCAAAGAGTTTTTTCTGGATTTTCAGTGGTATAAATATGTTTGAATATTTGTGTTTGTGTGTGTATGTGGGGTCCCTTAAGCCTAATTTCACACATCGATTTTGTAGTGTTTTTTATTATTTATGTATTTTTGTGTAAAAAAATAGCCTCCAGAACATAAAACAAACATTCATATTTTTTATTTTTTGCAGTGCATTTTGGGAGCGCCAGAGTGCTTTTTGCAGCATGCTTTGATTATGGCATTTTTTGTTTATCTGTTAGCACTGTTTTTTCCTCCAACTTGAAAAATATGCATGTAATAACGTGTGTCACTATTTAATGCCATTTTAATACTACACCGTTTGTAAAAACAGCACATAAATGGCACAAAGAGCCTCATAAAACTCTATAAAAACATGTCACAAAAAAAAATTTGGACACAAATCCAATGAGTCGAATGAAAGAAAGGAAGTTGTGAGAAGCCCAGAGTGCTTATACTTAGCTGTGCTGCATGGTTCAGAAGTAATAATGTTTAGAAGGCAGTAATGAATTGTAAGCTGCTTTGATAACTTTTAGGTGATATTATGTTTGAAAACATCCAAGCCCAATGAGCAAGAACGGAGGACAGAGCTACGTGCAGTCTTTCCATACAACTATTTGATTCTAGTTACTGAAATAAAAATAAAAAACACATGCGAAATGTGACTAAGACCAAAATTGCTTGGCATGGACAAATGAGCTAGAGCGTCTTGACTCAATTGAGTCAGCAATATGCATAATAATAAACCACTCTGTGTAAGCCTAGTCATAAGATTCATGATGAGCAGAAACAATTTTTACAGGTTTTTACAGGAATTTGACATTGGTGGCCCATCCTCAGGATAGGTCATTAATATCAGATTAGTGGGGTCCCAAGGCTTACTTTTCAAAGAGGCAGTGGTGCGCCGTGGGCATGTAGCCCTCTTCTTGGGCCAGTAACTTCAACTTTCATTGGTCACATGACCTAGGCACAGCTCAGTCCCTTTCAAGTGAATATTCAGATAATGTATTTAAGTTGGTACTCTGTTTTTTTTTTTTTTAATGTGGTGCTCACGTCTAGGAGTGACACTCCGCTCCATGTGAAGAAAAGACCCGCACTCACTTTGTAGAGGATATGTCGTGCCGTTTATTGCCACATAATCTTAATCATGTGACGCGTTTCAGCTCTATGAACCTTCCTCAGACATTCCAGTGAAGTGGGCTGAGCTGAAATACCAAGCACAGCCGCTATACAATGTACAGTGTTTTGGTAAGCTGGAGGTCCGGTAAGCACACTGTCCTCTTTAAACACCTTATTGGCAGAGGTGCTGGGAGTCAGACCCCCACCAATCTGATATTGATGACCTGTCCTGAGGATAGGCACTCAATATCAAATTCCTGGATAACCCCTTTAATTAAAGCATTGTATGTGTAGAATTGAAGGGGTTCTACACCTTTTAAATAACTAATGATCTATCCTTTGGATAGATTATCAGCATCTGATCGGCGGGGATCCGACACCCGGGACCACTGCCTATCAGCTGTTTGAGAAGGCAGTGTCGCTCACAGTAGTACTGCAGCCCAGGGCTGGGACAAGGTCCACCACCAACAGAGGCTGAGCTCCCAAGTGCCCCCATGTTGTCATGCTCTTTCTCCCCCCCCAAGTTGTCATGCTTTCTGCCCCCCCCCCATGTTGTCATGCTCTTTCTTCTCCCCCCCATGTTGTCATGCTTTCTGCCCCCCATGTTTGCTCCTTCTTCTCCCCCTCCTCTCCTCCTACCTCTGCTGTAGCGAGGCCGAGCTCTGCATGGTCTGCGCCTCCGCGGGTACAGGAGGAGGAGCTTCTGTCTACTGTACCGAGCCGACTGACTTGAAGTGCAAACTGTGTGCGCACTTCCTGTCAGTCCGGCCGGGTACAGGAGACAGATGCTCTTTGTACCTGCAGACCGGACAGAGCTCGGTCACGCTGAGCGGTTTCCCCCTGTCAGTCCCTCTCCCTCTGGCCGGCCCCTGCCTGCGCCCTGAGGCTGGAGCGCCCTGAGGCTGGAGCCTCCCCAGCCTCTGCGTCGGCCCGGGCAGCCTTCTTGCTGTTTCCAACAGGCCCAGTGATGTCACAACTATTATGAATTGCCTGGGCTTAGCCAGTGATTCTAGTCATTACGTCACTACTGAAAGCATGGCTACCTTCTCAAACAGCTGATAGTCAGGGGTCCGACCCCAACAAAGCAGATGCTAATGATCTATCAAAAGGATGGATCATCAGTAATAAAAACGTGTAGAACCCTTTTAATCCAGTAGTCTCCAACCTGTGGCTCGACAGCAGCTGGGAAAGAATGCTCATCATGCCAAACCAGCTGGAGGCTTTCAGGGCTTACTGAGAGTTGTAGTTCTAAGAGCCGCAAGTTAAGGACCACTTGTTCCACAATTGTTTGTCGTCCAATTAAATTAAACTTCACAATTCACTGGTCAACATGACACTTTCATTTCAATTTTGTCAGTGTCCTAAAATCTTCATATGAATTGGTAGGTCTCTACATGCTGTGGGGGTAACATATTATGCAGCGAAACTTCTATATTAGAGATTAGCAAAACACAGCTGTTTACTTCAAGAAACACTGCCGCGCCTGTCTGTAGGTTATGTCTGGTATTGCAGCTCAGCTTCAATTATGTGAATAGTGCTGAGATGCATTACCACACACAGTTTTTTTTTTTGTTTGTTTGTTTTTGGAAGAAAGCAGATATATAATCTTGTAAAACCCCTTTATCTTTCATAATCAAACCCATCAAAAATGGATTGACATGAGATCACAGGTCTTGTGTACTGCAAAAGGGTAGCTACCTTGCTAAATGACCAACTGTATGTCATGTATTGTGTAGCTAAATGCTCTACATAGATAAGGAAATTGATATGTATAAGTATAAAAGAATGGTCAATTTTTGTACTGTGTTTTAATAGTTTATCTAACATATGCTCATTAATACCACTTATCTGTACCACATGACATACAGGTCATCATTAATGGAGCACAAGAGACAAACTTGCACATTGTCTTGCACCAGAAGGGGTCAGTGTTGCCCTTGGACAACAAGACCAATTTATTGTACTGCTTACAAAAAGCCAAAAAGTCACAAAATATGCATAAAATTGCGATCTGGAAACTAAACATTTCCATGTCTGCTTTATACATACTAAAAAAGATGAAAAGAACATAACTCTGTTACAATTTCATGATAGTCCACACACACATAAATAAATATTGCTGCCTATATCTTTTAAACCCTGCCAAGAATACCAAAGAAATTAAAGAATCTTCTTATATTAAAAGGAAAATTCTAAAATGTTTTCTAAAGTAACCAGAAATCTCTACCATACTAAATATTAAAATCTCTTTTCTGGGTTCTGTGCGTCAGACAATGCCTTGGACAAACTGTATCATATAAAAACATGCTTGTTTGGGAATCAAACATAACTACAAACCCTGGCAAAAATGATGGAATCAACACACTTAAGGGATGTTCTCCAGGCTTTCTTTACTTTGTAAGCAAATGCACAAAGCACAGGTATAACACAAAACTAAAAACTAAATAGCTGAACAGTCTGACTTTGTGAAATATACCTAAAAAAAAGAAAAATTAATTTCACATATGATTTTCCAGAACAATTAGATGAAATTATGGAATCAATGTACAATTCCATTTATCACATGCTCTGGCTTTTTTTGGCCTTAATTCTAGGTATGGGCTTCACTATTCATAAAAAAATATTCTTTCAAACTTTTTGTAGGATGGAGCCTAATCATAAATCATTGTTTTTTTTAAATTGCCACTATAACTTTTTAATCAGATTGAGATCTGGACTCCTTGCTATTAAGTAGGGATAAGCAAACCCATGGAAGTTCGGGTTCGCCAGGCTGAGCTGAACTTCAGGTCAAAGTTTGGGTTCGCAACCCGAAATTGACCTGAACCTGAATCCTATTGAAGTCAATAAGGACCAGAACTTCACTTTATTATTTTCTGTTATAACATGGTTATATCTGAAAATAACATAATACTTAAGACGGAATGCAAAAGGGACACCTTTAGAGGCATTCTATTTTTCAAGTCTATTGGAGCATAACAGATCCGTTATGCTGCCCATAGACTTCTATTATGTTATTTTTCGATATAACTAGTGAAAAAGTCCGGGTTCCCGAACTCGCAAAGTTTGGTACAAACCCAAACATTGCAGTTTGAGTTCACTTATCCCTACTGTTGAGTAGATTCACCTTTTTTCAAGAAAAGTTCTGTTGAGTTTATCATTCTGAAAAATGCTTCATCTTCAAACTTCATTCCATCATCATTCCATTTTCCATCAATGGAATGAGAATCACTTCTATGCACACATGCTCACTGGCTGTTAAGGTACCAATTACTATCTGCCTAGTCCTTTACTTGATATTCATTCAATTCCTCAACATGTTTATGTTTCTTGAATGGTTCCAGCATCTTCTACTGCAGTCTGATTCATCACTGAATATTATGTTTATGCAATCATACACACTCCACAATGACATATCTTGAGCCCAATGTAACCTTGTTTTCTTCTGTTTGGGCCTTTGTATTGTTTTTGTTTGAATTTTCTATATGTAAATACCATAGCATTTTATTGATTTCTTGCAGTGTGGTTTGAAACACTTTCTCCTGTTTCTGCCCATTTTTCGTTGCATGTGTTTTCTATTTTCATAGCATGTCACAATAGCAAAAAGGATTACCTGCCTGTCAGGAACAAATTTGACATGAAAAATTGGCATCTCCTATGAGGAACTTTATTATTATTATTTATTTAAACTCTAAAATGTTTATTTGGTTTAGAATTTTCTTTTAAATAGCAAGTATCTACAAAGCAGCTCTCTCTGCCAGTCTTAACACACACAGCATATACAGTACAGTACCTGTATATCGAAAGACCATTCATAAAAATAGGCACCTTGTAATGCTTAATTTCTGCTGCCAGGCTGCTCGGAGCTGAGCATCTGCTGTCAGGATTCCCTGCGAACTACAGTTGATTGCCGAGTGTCCTAGGACTAGGATATCCTGAGATGAGCTTATTTTCTATGGATACTTCCTATAAAAAGGGATGGAACCACCCCTTTAATGTACTATTACCTATTTTCTAGTTAGACACATATATTTATAGATTTAATAGATTTACCCATCCCCTTCCACAATAGGAAGCAAGGATATAATACCAATTTAAATTCACAGTATGAATCATCCCATAACTCCAAATCCCTGGGAGCCTTTCTTTTTAGTTTGGAGGAGAACGGAAATGGTTGCCTTTTTTGCATGTATATTTTTAAGGGGTTATCCCATGATTAATGTAAAAAAATTCAAATCATATAGTACATGGCAATCTCTTTGTAATAAACTTAGAACCAACCCTGTACCGGACATGGATCCAGACAGCCAAATGCTATTGCATACATTTATTTCAGGCTAGCAGCTCAGGGGATGTGTCCTTTCTCAGTAAGTGTGACCTTTCTCAGTGTGCCCTTTTACAGCTTCTAATAGTAGATATGGCTGGTGGCAGTTGAAGTACGGAACTGAGCATGTGCGTCCACCTCAGTGAGGTGGACAGAGAATTGAGGAAAAGAACAAACAGCAGGAGGCGCTATACAGATACATTTTATTGAATATCTTAGGGCTATATTACGTTTTTAATTAAATGAAATTACAACAGTATTCAGATCCAGGTGCTGGTTTGAAAAATGTAGAATATATTTAGTAGGGCAACCCCTTTGAATCACAACAGCCAAGACTAATATGACATAAAAGGATAGTATACAATAGCAAATCTAATAATGCAACCAAGCTTTTAATATTTTTCCATTTCTTTTCCATACACACTTTTCTGGAATGCCCTCTGAATACGTGCAATTGTTTCTGGGTGTATCCTAAATGCAGTATACTCAGTTCCTGACAAACCTTTTATATTCACCAGTATAGGACTAAATGGAAGCCATAAGATTCAATTGTCACGTTATAGTAATAGTAAAGTAATTGTTTTGTGTTGTTGATATTCAATTTGCAGTAACCACAATGGGACAATTAAAGTAGATTATTACAGTGATGAAATGCCCAAAGTGACGCATGAAACCACTGACACTGCCCCAGGGTGGATGCATTGTACAGTAGCATCACTTCTACAAAGCCATTAATCACCACAATCCATTAGTTTTACGGTAGGGTGACAAGACTAAATTCAATGGGATGAAGTGGAGTTCATACCCCTGTTCACCCATTTACACCCATTTTAATATATACATAAGCATATATAGGTGGGCTACCAAAATGTATTTTCAATATTAAAGCAGAACTCCAGACTCCTTTTACTAAGGATCACTAGGCTCATAGGACCTTTTGGAAAAGTTGCAACAGCCAATCTAAGCAACCATATCTGCAGTGTAAAGCATGGTATAGGGAGATCAGCAGCATCCTAAGCCACAGATGAGGCAGAAAATGTTTTTGGGTTATCACAGATTATCCTGGAGACTTACATTACCATGCAGCTAAAAAGCAGCGAATATTGAGGGAAATTAAAAAAAAAAAAAGTTCAGTTTAAAAAAAAAGTTCAGTTTAAAGTTCAGTTTAAACTGATGTAAATAATATAACATAATATCATATATGGCTGAAAAAAGTCAGTCAAGGTCAATTAGGGAAACATTGCTGTGATGTTGGGGGGAAGGGAATATAAACGTTTAAAAATAAAAACTCATTGATGTTATTAATGCAGGTGCATTTGTATTATGGGACCAACAGATAGACGTCCTAAAGTATGGTTCAGTAGAACCCCTGAGGATTTAGGGATTTAACATAAAAGCTAAAACATGGCTGCATTTTGGCCATGTGGAAAAGGCCTAAGGGTCTTTTGCCTTTCTATGGATAAAACAACATTTTTAAAATCATTAATTTAAGGAGGTTACTATATTATTGAATATCCAGCTAGGTATGCTAAATTAAGTTAGGGAAATTTATAGAAGAAGGTAACATCACCTCTAACTATATCACCATGCTAGTGTTCAGGCCTAGGATTAACTTTTTGAGGTATAAAAAGCATTTTATGAATGTACACAAGATGTGTATGATATAAATAATATACACATCAATGTGGTATTAGATTACATAGATTTATATGGCAATGTCCTAGGAAAGGGAGTTATTCTTCAGGGCACTGATCTGCATACCTTAGACCAACCCCTTGTGCTGTGCGCTTGTACTGTTAATACATGCCTTTATTTATATGGCATGATCTCTGGTTGTGTGTGGACGCTGAAGCATAACACCATTTGGGCTCCTTGAGATTCATTGGAGCTGGAGTATAATAGGAGGTGCCCGGCTTGGTCTTGAGAAATGAGCCACCAGACTGTGTTGAGAGTAAAGAGATCCTCTTAGGCATGAGAGTTTTGCGCACGGGACTGATAGTGCTGCAGAGAACTGGGGTGAGATCTACAGAGAGGAGTTGAGCCCTGCCAGCATACAGTATGTCACTAAAGAGTTGGAGGCCTTGAGAATCCTCCTGAGAAGCTACTGACCAGGTCCAGTACTTTTATCCTGTGTATCCTGCAAGTGGTTGTGAACCACCTTCAGTGTACCAAGATGGGTGGTTGCTTTGCTTCTTCAGCCTGGGAGGGTTAGAAGAGACCAAATTAGAACCAGGCCATGGATGCCCTGTATGGACTTAATAATAGAAACTTTATTGCCAAGTTGTTTGGCCATTAGCTACTGTAATTGGCTCACTGTGTGTCATTACTTGTAACTGCCAAGTAGAGACCCCATTAAATACTTCAATCTACAAGCTAGGTTTCCAATAGGGAATAACCTCCAAACTATTTACCAATCTCCAATAGAGACTTTGTTTCAATTATACATATTATGAAAGATTTTTTAAATTATTAAATGGAGGCAGGGAATGAAACAAGGGAACAAACAAGAGAAAGCAACAAACACTTTTGGAAATAACCTAATCTCAAAGATCAAGCTAAAAAAGACTTTAACCACCAAGCTGTGCTAACAGTCCTTGTAACCACCAAGCCCATTGCCATTGTTTGTAACCATCACGCCTTTTTCCCTGAGTAATTTCCTGTTCTTTCGAACTCTGCTGTGCCTGCCCCAATTATTTTGTCATCCATGTGTGGGCTACTGTGTCAAGTTCAAGAAATATACATGAAAAACTAAGCTTCTTACACATACATGGTGGAAGACCCATCACATGGCTGGTTCTGTGCCACTGCTGTAGTAGTTAATCTGTTTTACGCTGATAAGAACAAAATCGCTTATTCTGAGATCTACTGGTCATGTTCCACGTGCAGCCTGGATGAGAACGGCATACGTTATATTACAAAGGACAAAATCCTTTGGAATCCCGTTACAAAGTTGATAAAAAGCTAATGTGCCCCTTTGACCCAGTGTTTATGTCACTACTTTTCTACAGTTTGACAAGTCCATGACATGACAATGTGAATCATTGGAAATATGACTGCACTACTTTATCTAGATTACTTTGCATGGCCATACACATTACATACAGCACTGTACCTGCCAACATTTCTGATATCTAAAGTGGGACACTTGAGGTCAGCATGGAAAAAAAAAAGAATTTTATCTGTGGATACGTCTAGATTTCCTGAGGAAGCAATCCACCTTCATGGGTTTGTGTTAGCAGTTGATAGGTTTAGTAAAAATTTCAGCAGATGAACACGCAACAAACTTATTAAGAGGCACATCTTGGGATGTCTTTGTGCAGCAAACATGAATTTACACTATTGGCTAGTATAGATTTCAGCTGCAATGTAAGCCAGCTTTGTGTCCTAAAATTAAGATAAATATATCGGGTCTAGGAAGTATATGCTATAACCTTCCCCTTTTTAGAAAAGTAGGTTGAGAACCCTAAACACTCCAAAAAACTTTTGTGTAGACAGTTGATAAATTGCCCCCAATATGTTTAAGGCAATAATCATCTAAAGCAGATATTTTTGAGTAAGCAAGTGTAACTGCAGCGTCCCACTAGTGTACATGGGCACTGCAAAAGTGTTTTATTGTTTTTTTTTATACCATCTCTTATCTCATGTCATACTTTGTTATATATTTATGTGATTTATCCTGTATGATCCTCATTCACAGGCTGATTAGCTGCACTACACTAGTTTCACCACTAGATGGGGGAATAGTGTCATAATCTATAGATAGCTCATGCCTAGTCGGGGGAGTCTTTGAGCCTGTAGTCTAGAGTCAAGAAGTACAGCCATGTTGTAGCTGGGAAGAGAAGAGGGGACAGCAGAGCACCCCTCTCTCTCAGCTTTCTTGGTCCCCATGGTCCATAGGAATCAAGGAGGCATCCAAATCCTAAGAGTCAAAGAATCAGGCAATGTATGAAAAGGTGAGATCCACTTCTACAATTCATTCCTCCGGAGTGACAAGTTTTTCAAGTAACAAGAGGAAGCATTATTTTATGCAAGAAAGACAAATGAATATATCGGTCATTTTAGAGGGCTTTCCAGGCATCTTTGTATTCGGGGTAGGACATATAGCTTCCTCACCGCCAGTTTAAATTCTGATAGCAGAAAGGCCATCTGCTAGAAAGCACTGAAGTAGAAATTAAGGAATCTGCAAATCACCTTGATTGGGATTAGTGACAGGCAAGAGCTGCATACTCGAAACACTGACCTATTTACTATATGCCTGTGAACTGTGGACTTACTATATTCTGCCTCCATTGATATGAGAGACTGTATTACTTCCAGGTGTAACTCTTACCAAGGAGCCATTATTCAGTAAAAGTTGTGAGTTAGATTCAACTTGTGTTCTGCTCCTCAATTCCTTCTACTATTCCAACCATTGTTGTACCACAACAGTACTGGTGTCATGACTAAAGGGACCTAGCCATAAGCACGTAAAGCCAAGAGACCACCAATGGCACCTCAGCCACCATCTGCCCAGTGTCCCTTACATCAGAGTATGCTCCGGAGAATCCAGTGCTGTTCTCCTCTGTCAATTGTGCAGGCCTGCCCAGGGATGACAAAACTGAGTAAAACAAAAACTGTGTTTTCCCCCTCGGCCTAAATATACTCACACCGTGACCTCACAGAGACTTTTCCCCTGTTGGTCTGGTATACTGCATAACGCCCTGCTAGAGGGTATTACCACTCTTTTCGACCCATCATTATCTTTAATGGTGTTTCCTGTATTATCATGTATTTATGGTCTTGTTGTCACTGCCTGCCCTGTGAGAGGCCTGAGAAGATCTGATAGACTCACATGCAGCAAGTCTATCTGACAGATCTCTTTTTCCTTGCTGTTTGTTGTTGTGGGAAGGATCCCAACTCTCTACAGGTTCTGCTCATTAGCTGTTTAGTGGCTCCATTTGAACCCGCCTCTCGCTGCAGCCCTTGCGGTTTATATTTCCTGCTGGAGTTCTCAGCTAGTGTTTGGTGGATCTCCTGCTTTCCATCTGTCTAAAGCCAAGTCATCCTTCCTTCACCTTTGTTGTGTGTTCTGACTAAGCCTCAGTGAGATGCTGGTTGCTTTATGGTGGAAGGATTCGGTTGTCTATCTCCTGCTCCCTAGCTGAGGGTTTGTTTCAGTTTCAGCAGGACTTAGGTTCCAGTGCATGATTACTTCCACCTTTAGGATTTTCTCATGCTGTTAGCAGTCAGGGAAAGGCTCAGGGATTGTCAGGTGGTGACCTTAGCTTTGGGGCCTAGTCTGGTGTTTTGTTACTGTTGTTGTATTTGGCTTTCTTCCCTTCCCTTACCTACCGTGACACTTGTCCTCCACTGTGTGTATTTGTATTCCTTTACAAATGTTATGATCATGCGATGTGCCTGGTTCACCAGCAGGTGGCGGCACCTCTGGCAGAGCTGTCTTAGCTAGAATGGGGCCCTTCTTCCATTCTAGCCCCCTCTCTAGAGAAGGAGGAGTGAAGTTAAGTTTAGCCTAGCCCCTGCTTGGGGAAGGAGCAGGCCCTCGTCCCTCCTGGACGAGTTCTGCTAGGGTCAGTCTAGCTTACCCCATCCAAGGGGAAGGCTGTGAGTCAGCCAGCAGAGCACTGTCTGCTCTGCTGGGCATAGAGGCCAAAGCTACAAGCCTCAGAAGCCAGGTGGAAAGGTTTCCTGGACAAGACACAGAATAAGATAACATAGATTAAGAAAAAATGGACGGCAATGTGCGTTATCGAGGTCCGGGTGCACGGTCAGCAGGTCGGGGCCCCAAACGAATATGAAAGAATGGACCGGCACGCCGTAATCTTGTGTAGAAAATTTCTTTATTCGTCACCCATATGTGACGCGCGTTTCAGCACGGGCATGTGCATTTGTCAAACAATGAGTGCAACTATCACTCATTGTTTGACAAAGGCACATGCCTGTGCTGAAACGCGCGTCACATATGGGTGACGAATAAAGAAATTTTCTACACAAGATTACGGAGTGCCGGTCCATTCTTTCATATAAGATAAGATAGAGTCGGACAAAGAGAGAAGTTGCAGCAGAAAGCAAAATGAAAAATTCCTATTGAAACCAGCCAACATAGCAGCACTGAAGGAGTTCAAGTGTAGCAGAGCAAAGATTGTTTGCCTGCCAGAATTCATGCCAAAGCCTGCTGGTAACCAAGACAAGGTTGGAAGATTGTCCTTCAATACAAGTCTGGACTCAATTTATTCTACCAATCCTTCAACCATTCACCCTATTTGCACTGCTTCGGATGACAACGCTTTGGATTCCAGGACATCCAAGTAGGAGCACTGTCACAAGGGCAAAAGCCACACTAGGAGGGACACTATAGGCCACCCTCAAACCACTCTGGCATTCCTACACCTGGGTTCCACTATCACCTTCTACATACTGTAGGAGGACTTAGTCCCTCGTTGCTGAAATGCAACTGGCGTCACAACAAATTTACTTAAACACAACCCCAGATGCATGTCAGACGTCGCACAAGCATATGAGAATGCACCCTGTCTTCAAGAGGTTTATAAATCGGTTCCAAGGCAAGCCCTACTTGGTTAGTGGACCTAAAAATAAACTCAGTTGCCCCCTTACATAATAACATTATGTGAATAGGTCTTCATGGTTATTGGTGCTTTTTGTAAATGCATAATACATTGTATTGCACAGAGTCCGAGCACCTGCCTTGTGTGTTGGATATTAGCTGCTGAACCCTTCTCAACAGCGATCTCGTCATCTCCTTTCAGGAATGAAATTTCCAGATACCATCTTACAGGAGGTGGTGTTGGTCAATGAGGACCATTGTCTTGATGCCCTGCATTGATGTGACGGTGAATGCTGTGGTGCCAAGAGTGCTGCACAGAACTGCTTTCAGGTGGAGTTTAGGCATGTCCATATAAGTGTATGTTTGTTGCCAAGTGAGTGAGTGTGTACTTTAAATTGAGAATTACAGTCATGTTGTCATTAAAGTACTGATACCAAATAATACCTCCACAATACACATTACCACTGAATAATAACTTAATACCACCTTCATAGTGTTACCAAGTAATAACTCCACACACACTGAGATCATATTCCCGTCAAATACACTATACAATGACCAAAATTACCACCATACAGAGACCATATAGTGGGTAATATCAGTTCTACACAGGCACTTTGCAGACAATGTAATATGGTACAGTTCAAATCAATGCATTACAAGTGACATATTACCTGATCAGAGTCATTCACTTTCCTTTTCTTCTCCATTTGATGTGATGGTGACTTCTTTAGACCACGACTTTTCATCACCCTCTGCATCTATACTCACTCTTTGCACAAACTTCCCATCCTGCTACCTCTTTAAAAGCACCATACTGCTGCTTTCCTAAATACTGTGCCTGCTGCTGCCCTAGGTGCCCCCATATTTATATACACTTGTCTAAACATAAGTGCCAAACAGATTGTACCCTAAACAGCAGTGTTGATCTGGAATATTCTAATCGCAAATTTTTATTGCGAATATTGTCACTTCGAGAATTCCCCAAATATCTAGAATATAGTGCTATATCTTCGTAATCGCGAATATTCTAGATTTTTTTTCATCAGTACCCATGATCCCTCACCGCTTCTTGCTTGTGGGCCAATGAGAAGGCTGCAATATCTTTGACTTTAGGAGTAGTGTTGAGAGTGAATTTGCGTACTACAAATTTTTATTTCGGATTTTCATATTGGCAATTTTCGCAATCAAGAAAATAATGACCGGAGATCACGAATTTGCGTATATATGCCGAATATTCACCCAAATATTTGCGAAATATTGCGAATTCGAATATTGCCCCTGCCACCTATCACTGCTGAACAGTAATAATTCAATTATACATGAATTAGTGTCCCGGTTTGTTCCCTACATAACAATAGTTCCTCCCTTACTGCACCACACAGCACTAGTGCTTCAGTAGTGGCATCACAGTAGTAGTGTTCCCTTAACAGCTCCACACAGCTAACAGTGCCCCCATTATGTCCACATACAGCAATACCTCCCCCTTTTCTGCCCCTTGGTAAAAGTGCTTCCTTCTCTGTGTAATCAACAAAGTAATAGCGCCCCTACATTAAAGCACATTAATAATTCCGCAGCGCTTTACAGAGCTGTCCCCAATGGGGCTCACAATCTAAGGTATCCATCAGTATGTCTTTGGAGTGTCTTTGGAGTGTGGGAGGAAACCGGAGTACCCCCGGAAAACCCACGCAAACACAGGGAGAACATACAAATGCCATGCAGATGTTGTCCTTGGTCAGATTCAAACCCAGGATCCTAGTGCTGCAAGGCACCAGTGCTAACCACCGAGAAACCGTACTGCCCGTACTACGCTCCCTTATTATCCCCACACAGTTATAATGTCCTTATTCCAGCCCACACCAAAAGTTTGTCCCTCATTTCCCCCACACAGTAAAAGTGGCCCCAGGCCATGATAGACAGATCAGCTCAGGCTACAGGCCTTCTTTAGCCTGTAGTTTGCTCTGATCGCGGCATGGCATAACCAGGTGTGAACTACATCATGTCTGTGTACGGCTCAAAAGTGGCCTGCGGCTTACTAAAACGTATGCCAGGGCATGATGGACCCATTGATGCCTCCTTCCCCAAAGAAGTCAACAGGTTTGCATCCTAAAGGAAGCTGATACATCTAAAAGGGGCAATCTTTAAGCTGGCAATTTTAACAGTGTAAGCACCCTCTTGTATATGCTCCTGGGCAGCAGCTTGGTGCTCCTGACATCTTCTCCGATAAGGTTGAGACAATTAATAAATTGGTGTATGTTGGATTTATGTCTTAATTTGCTTCTTGTTTGACAGAAGCAGCACCAGAGGTGTTTGGCCCCCTGCCTTCTACATAGACATTAATATGAGCATGTTAGGAAGAGCTGAAGGTGATCAGGAGATTCAGAGCTGACGACAGTCATGTCATGGACATCTTGGCAAGTACTATGACAGAGATTGTAGGGTCTACTTACATTTATACTCCATAGCACAGATGCTGCACAGATGTAGTCCTTCACACACACAGAGGGAAGGTACATTTTTTTTATGACATGAACTGTGAAGCTGATCCATAAAGGTTGAAGGTTGAGAACTCCCATAAACTACCGAGTATGTTAAAACTTGGCCTATTGCTAAAACACTTATATGTACTTAGAATTTTTCTGTTGATCAGATCAAGCAACAGGAAAATGCTCCTCTCACTGATTTTTTTCTAATTTACAGGATTAATCTCCAAAATGTGCATTTTCAGATTTATCTAAGGCTAATCAAAAGATCTCCTATTATTAAAATAATGAAAAGGGAAATTATAGAAGTGTAGGTTTCCAATATACTACTAACATGGACAGTAAATAAGGGCTTATTCATATTTGACACATTGGCTGTTGAAATTTCTGCAACTGAAAATCTGCATCAAGCACATGGTTTATGTAAGATGAATGGATCAGTAGCAAATATTTTTGCAACAAGTCCACCAAGTGTGAATAAATCCCAAATGTGATGGGTAGTGGCATACATAGAGAAGTAAGGGCCCTGTAGCAAGGATAAAACCAAGCCCCCCCCCCCCACACACACACACAGGACATAAGGGTTTCTGTATAACCCCTTTCAATGCTTCTTGGGCCATTTTTTCCACTTACCCATCTGCAAAAAGTTGTTCCTTTAGAGGATTGAGTCCTGACCAAGTTTTCACCCGCAGTAGAAGAGGGAATAATCCCAACTGGGCCTCCTCTTGCCCTGGGCCCCTTAGCAGTTGCATGGTCTACCGCTATGGTAGTTACACCCCTGGTTATAGCCAAAAAGTTGAGACTGGGTGGTATCATCTGGTCAAAAAAGATCAGACTTTTCAATGGCTAGAGCCCTGGAATTAGTCTTCATCCTGAACTACCAGTTATTGCAATAGGACATGTTTGGAATCTGGCTAGGTACATCCTCATCATGGCTCTGCAGGAGAACTGCATATTAATAACAAAAATACAACATGATTTTGACTCTGTCACTTTAGACAAAAGCCTTATTAACTACACTAATGTATGAATAGTACAACTGATGCATAGTTCAGGTCCGTGATTTGCACTTACCAGGGTTTCCCAAACCGGCTGTGTAATGCATAGAGCGGAAAGAGGTGGCAGATTCCAAGAGTTGACCATGGTAAACTTTGACAGCGCAAAGAAGGGACTAGGCAGAGCAGTACAAACATACCTTTTGTGTAGCTTTTATCAGAAGCAGTGTGAATATGAACTTTTAGTCTGGCTGGTTCTGCTCCTGCAAGTGCCCTGGAGGTGGTGCTTTACTTTGAGGTGCCCTCTTCTTTGACCTGGTTCATAACCCTGCTCCTCTGCTTTGAGTGACATATGTTGCATACAACCAGGAGATCCTTACAGCTGTCAGTCAGAGTAGACGAAGAGATAAGTGTAAAAAATATGGAAACTCCGGGCGCTGGGAGGAACATCATATACTAGGGACAAACAATTCAATGTTGAAGGAGTTACACTAGGGGAACACTACGAGTCTATGACTCTTTTTCTACTCAGAGTAGAGGGGAAGGGTTGTGAAACAGCTCAATTCACAGTAAAACACCACCTCTGCAAACCTATAGTCTCACAGTTTTTTGCTTTTGCACAAAAAAACATTCTGCTTTTACCTCTTGCATGCCAAAAATTGATAAATTGTGAGCAGACAGACCATTCGTGTACAGACCATAGAGGCAGACCAAGTGACTGCTATGTGGCCTGAGCGGCAGCGGGCTATGGGTTTGGTGTTTCGGGGGACTGGCATTGACCAGTTTCTTCTATTTCTAACATAGAGCCACAGCATTTTGCACCATTCGCCACTAGGGGGAGCTCAGTGCATATAGATTCTACAGCTTTCTTTGACTTAAATGTAGACTGTATAAATTCCTACGCACTGAGCGCCTTCTAGTGGAGGCTGCAATCATCCAGTTTTATAATATTCTGTGTGAAGGGAAGCAGGTGATTTGTCAATGTATTATAAAAGTCCTCTGGTGTATACATGGATAAATATGCTGTTCGTAATAAGCTGCATATTTATGAAGCACCTGTTCCAGATTTTCAATTCAAAAACAGTAGGTGAAGAGGAAATTTTTTTTTTTTATTCAGATTTATTAAAATTGCAAATAAATCAGAAACTTGGAGCATTGAACTTTAAATTCTGCTTTGTCCGGGAGTGTTTGATGCACACCTACTGGGAAACTGGGTGGGGCAGGGTGGTTGATACTAAGTTTTGCAATGAGGCCCTATGAGAGGGATGGCCAACCTGCGGCTCTCCAGCTGTTGCAAAACTACAACTCCACAGACTGCCTACAGCTATCAGCCTACAGCAAGGCATGGTGGGAATTGTAGCTGGAGAGCCGCAGGTTGGCCATCCCTGCCCAATGAGATCAGTGCGCTTCCTTGGCCTTGAAAAAACATTTACACATATTTATTTCTATGAAGGGCAGAAAATAGTACACATTTTGCCAAAAACCCATGCCTGATTTATAGTAGGTGACATGTAGATTGTATTTCCTGACCTAGGACAAATTAAATGTGGCAATTTCAGTAAGATCTGTGTGCTTTTTAATACATCTGTTGTAATTCACTGAACTATGAAATACTGGTATCAATATGAATTCAAAATGAATTGTTATGCACCAGAGAATAAAAAAATAAAAATAACTATCAAATGTAATAAGGAATTTAGGTGACGGAATCAAAGATTACATATTACAATGGATATACTGTATATCATACACACTGGATGTGTCCTAACCTTGGTTTAAAAATCAATGTGCAGCATAAAATCAATTACAACTAAATTAAATGGTTGGGCTAGTCAATATTCAGCTTCAAAGTTCAAAGTGTGTTTTTGTGAACCAGCCGTAATCCAAACCACACTTTTTTAGTTTCATAAGGAAACTCCCCTTTAAAAAAAAAAGTGATTTTCTTTCTTGGAAAGCATTTGAAACTGTATTGCAACTCACACTATACTCATTGAGACAGCCACCTAATTGGTTTGAAAGTGGTCTTCTAGGGGGTGGTCTTCTCTAAGAAGAATTATGCATAGTATTTGGTGAAACAGAAAATCTGTCATAGAAATCTAGTCTGGATAAGAGAGAGGTCTTAAAGAAGGGGTCTTTTGGAGAGGTTTTACCTCATGTCCTCATCTTATGAGTACCAAAATCAGGAGGAGAGTCCGAGCAACAGATTCTCATTGCAAGTCAACACATTCTATTAGCATATTTAATTGCAAGCTCTTTGGACTCTTTGTGTCACCTGCTAAAGACTGGTCTAGTTCCATGGAATTAAATGAACACGTAATGCCATATCAGAAAGGTATAGAGTATAGGTCACCGATCACAACAAAGAGCTAGATATAGTGTAGTTGTGCAGAGTTAAGGTACTATGAGATCGTGTCACATATATGGGGTGATTAAAATCTTTTGAGTAGATGCAAAGTTACTGATTAATGTGATGTACAATGTTACTAAAAGGGTTTTTAAATGATGTCTAAAGGTCCAACACCTTAGTGTGTAGAGGGATTATAAAGACTTGTGAGAGTTGGAGGGAACAAGAGGCATTTCCACCTAATATCTTGGGTCTGAAGGGAAACAAGGAAAAACATGTTTTTAAGAATATGTAGCATTGTACACCTACCAGGAGTAGGCACAAATCCATAAGTTGTAGTGGTCCAATCTATCTTCGCTTGCAATGTGGATAATTTCCATAATCCAAAGAATTGAGTCAGTAATGAACACTCTAAATCTTCAGTTAAGTTGCTTATCCAGAGTCTCCCCACATAAAAGAAAAGAGAAGCCTAATAATGGAGATATCTAGGGATGCTCTCCGAAACCTATGATGAGCAGATGAAGTTTACCAGACACCAGAGTCCACCAGACATTGAGCAGAAGGCACAATTGGCGATATAGAAATCCTCTCTACTACTGGAGGAGGGAACGTCTAAGGGGTTGGGTTTCACTAAATGAGACAACCTCTTAAGATTAGGGTTAAAAAGAGGAGGATGAATGGGGACAGTCAATGGCCTACCCATCTGATTCTTTATAATATTTTGCATTGTAGATACTGTAGCTTTGAACAAGCAGCACATGTTCGAAAGAAATAGAGTATGTCTCTTCTATTCAGCACCTTAAACGGTCTTGACCATCACAAGCAAATTACCAAAAATTACCTAATTTGCTTGATAAAAGGAACAAAACAAAGTCTCATTATATAAAGTAAAATAAGTAGCATTATATAAAGTAATCTATACTAATTGGTCATCTATACTGACCTACTGTGAGTGGCACCACTTCATTGAAAAGCACAATGTCATGAAATCACCCAACAGACACTCTTAATATTGAAGGGGTTGCCCGATTAAGACAACTTATCCACTATCCTAATAAGTGTCTGATCGTTGGGGGTCGGACTGCTAGACTGTGCTCCAATTTGAATGGAGTGGAATGAGATAAGTCAATGAGGGTAGGTCCACACAGTGTGCGGCCATGGTGCAGCTTGAGCCATGCAACCTGGCAAGCCAGGGCGGTATTCAACTAACTCATTATAAACAGTCATTGTTAATTGCACTGTCGCGACCCACAATACCAGCATGGAGACATAATTCAAGCCACACCAGAGCGGCGTCCCTGGGTGGATATTTTAAGCAAATTAAAAACCACCATCAGTACGGAACTACAGCATTTGACACACTTTTATGAAAAAAGAAAAACTTATTTTGTTGCCCATGCCAACCAATCACAGGACAGCTTTAATTTTGCACTAGTGCTGTAAAAAAAAACCATCTAAATAAAGCTGTGGCATGATTGGTTGCCATGGGCAACAAAGGCAGATTTTGTTTTAGACTGTTTTGTAAATCTCCCCCATTATGTTCAGATAGTGAATTGTAAAGACAGATGGAACAGTCGTAATCCCAAATTCAATCATCCATTTCCATGAGACTGTTGTAGGTATTAATATGTCATCCATTAAAGTTCTAGAGCTAGGGAAGAGGGACAATCAGATTTATATACTGGATAATCCCTTAACACATCTGTATGCAGCTACCAGCAGATAATCTGGACGAGACCCATT
This sequence comes from Bufotes viridis, assembly GCA_033119425.1. Lineage (NCBI taxonomy): Eukaryota > Metazoa > Chordata > Amphibia > Anura > Bufonidae > Bufotes > Bufotes viridis. Next base: position 168,522,800 of record CM065591.1, read on the forward strand.
CATTTTATGGGCCCACTACAGTATTTTCCAAAAAAGCTGAAACTACAGTCAAAACGATGTACAAAAACAAGTTCAGACAGCAAGGACATCGATTACAGGCTCAATCCAGCTGCACTCTCCTAAACTCAGGAAGCCATCTAGTTTTCCCTTTTTTAGACAGGAACTGGCAAACTAAGGTATTTATAACTACTCCTGGATACAAGGTGATTAATCCCAGAGGCCAAATTCTCCCATATCTAATCTCAGAAACCTAAATTGCATTTTCATATTCATCTCCAACACTGTGCCAAATGACAAACTCCACTCTGCTACATATACTTTTCATACAACAATACAACATTGCAGTTTGACTATATTGAGAGTTCACATCCAAACTCCAGCACTCAATGTAAGGGCTCATACACACAAACTTATTGTTTTTCAATGTCCATTCTGGTTTTTATTTTGCAGACCGTATGGATCCACAAAAAAACTGAAGTTACTCCGTGTGCATTCCGTTTCCGTATGTCCGTATTTCCGTTCCACACAAGAATAGAACATTTCCTATTATTGTCCGTATTACAGACAAGGATAAGACTGTTCTATTAGGGGCCAGCTGTTCCGTTCCGCAAAATATGGAATGCACAAGGACATCATCTGTATTTTTTTTGTGGATCCGTTTTTTGCGGACCGCAAAATACATACAGCTGTGTGCATGAGGCCTAAACCTTACATTTGCTTGGTTTAGATGATATCCCCCATATCCCAAACCAATGCATTGCTCTATGTAATCACAACCATATGCCAGCTTTACTGTCATAAACTCGTAATGTTCAACAGATCACACAAACTATACCGTTTAGAGCATATTTTTCATGTATTCAAATCTGACTGATGTGTTATGCCTGGCAAAGTCAGGGTTAACAACTATTGGCAAGGTACAGAGGGTTAGTATGGGAACAATCCAATCCCCCAAGCTGTCTCCGTTACTCTTGTCTGCAACAGATTCATTTAAAAAAAAAAAAAAGGAAAAAGACGCAGTGATATGTGCCTTTGGCATCAACGCCAGAGCTATTTGCAGGCATGTGTTGTATACAATAGGCACACTTGCTGAGCGCACCACTACACCACAGTGTCCTTATTATAGAAATACTATTCTATGGTTCCATCATCTATCCCATAGTACTATGACTATTCCACGTGGTGCAGATAGAAAAATTATTCTTTACAAACACTTAAAAAAAAAAATAAACTGCACCCCTAGACCCCCTATAACCAACATGTGAAGAACGCAAGCAGCCAACATAAAGCATCCTTCACCCTTGCTAGTTTTGCAGCATTTCAAGCATTTTTATGGCATATTTTATAAGCATGTTTATGGTGTTTTTTTTTTAATTTTGTATAATTAAAATATTTTTTTAGCAGTTTTTATTTATTTTTTTTTACAGGAAAAACATCAGAATGAATCCATACCTAGAGCATGTTATGTTCCACTGACTCCAACAATACCGAAAAGCAAAACTCTTTGGGGGATTTATCATCCCCTTTACCCCAGCTTTCTGGTATAAAGAAAGTCGCAAAGCCCAGGTTTGTTACTTTTTAAAATGTCATTGCGCCTAAATCTAGGTGCAAGTGAAGTATCTATGGCGTCTCGCCACTTTCCGAAAAGGGGGACACGGCAGAGCAAAGTGTGGGCGTGGCCATCAGCCCCAGCACATTTATCATCATTTATGCCAGTTTTTTTGTCGTAAATGATGATGATTTCAGTTTAGGCGCACAAAATTCTCAGAGGATGCACCTAATTTATGATGAGGCATGCAGCTCGTCATAAATAAAGTGCATCCCCCGGCGGCGCAGCGTTCAACGCCAATCTTTGATAGATTCCCCCCTTTGTATGTAATGCGTTTTATATTTCGTTATAGTCTTTATCTGGCTTCATAAACCTAAGGGCTCATGCATACGACCGTATGTATTTTCTGTTTATGTTCCGTTTTTTTTTTGCGTTCCGTATACGGACCGTTCATATCAATGGCTCCGCAAAAAAAAGGAAGGTACTCCGTATGCCTTCTGTTTCCGTTTGTCTGTTCAAGGATAGAACATGTCTTATTATTGTCCTTGGACAAGGAAACTACTGTTCTATCAGGGGCCAGCTGTTCCGTTCTGCAAAAAACAGAACGCACACAGACGTCATGCGTATTTTCTGCGGACCGCAAAATACTGAAAAAGCCATACGGTCGTGTGCATGAGCCCTAATAGAAAGGGATCTGTGAGAGTGAATCTCTCACAGAATGGCACTTTAGCTTTAAGCATTGCATCCCGAAACCTGATTTACAAGTTGCTATTTGCCAAACACGTTTTTTTTTTTTACATGTTTATATGATTATATAGTACAGGGACTGCATTACCCGGTTCTTAATGTGTAGACTAACGCTGGCAGACTTTACATTGACTAATACGCCATGAGATTTAACTTAATGCGCTTTAATGCGTGAAAACACCCAATATTCATCCTATAAGAAGTTACTTTTCGATCCCCCAGCTTTGCAGGCTGAACGCTGGCAACCAAAGAAGATTACGGAGAGTAGCCTGCATTTCTTAACTCTTGAGGGAGTCGTGATGTACAGGACTAACTCTTTGATCTGTGCCCTTATGCCAGGGGAACTCATCAAAAAAAAAAAAAAAAGAGAAATGCGTGGGGCTGCACTTCCATCCAGACTTGAAAGGGTTAATAATACACCCCAATATTTGCAGGGAACCTGCACCACACCTTCTTATTCATGGGACAGTTGTGAAAATGTATGCAACAGGCGGCAACCTACTATTGAAACCTGGGCTAAAACACGATATAAAAGTGTGTAAAAGGTGAAAGGACACCTGCTGCGAAAGACACAACACGTTCATACGACGTCTTGTCGTGGTTTTTTTTATGCTACTGGAACACATGCAGCAGAGAGGAGTTTGTCACTCCTGCAGTAGCAGGTAAAACTGGAACAGAGCTAAGTGACAAACACAGCTTTGCTACATCAGTAGGGGAAAGGAAATGCATAAAACCTTCTAATATGGGATTTCTGCGTCTAGATGTACTGCAAAGACTCAAAAGTAATCCAAAAAGCTTCAGGATGAGTCGTTTCTCAAGCTGTAAGTGATGAAGAAGCGTTGAGAATCAGTGCAGAAATGTAAAGCAAGGAGTAGGCTATAGTATTCCCCATAGGAAAGTTTATGTAGTGAGTATTCAGCTAGTGCAGGTTCATCCTCACCTGGGCTTGGGGAGATCTGCCAGTCACAAGGTGGTGAAATCCTGGAAGATCCAGTTGTCTTGTAGCCTCTCGCAGCCCAGTCCACAAAGTGCTTTGAAACCCAGCTGAGCCATTCACATGTCTGTCCTCTCATTCACTGAGTTGTGAGCTGGGGATCTAAGGCTGACTCATAAGGCAGGACTATTCTTCAAGGTCCTAGTGCCTTTCTGACATAAACCAGGTGTGTTTCACATTCTTCTCGTCCTCTCCGTTCAGCCAGTGCAGGAATACTCCAAATTCAATTAAATAAAAAAAAAAAAAATCTGTGGAATGGAAATCTCAGTCCAACTCAAGAGGGGCTTTTGCGCATAAACATTCAGATCTCGAACGCATCCTCTTCTCGTCTGCAGGAGAACAGCTGATAATAACCCCCTATAGTCATTGCGGAGTTTAAACTGGGATTACGTCGGAGCCTATCAGCTTCATCCCAGCAGTGGTGTATTCGAATAATCGCTAGTCACAATGGCTTAACCCTTCCGCTCCCGGAGGGGGCTTATCAAGTATAATCCGAGGATAATGAAATAAGGGAAGATTGACGCGCAGTCAGAAATAATGTCAAGAATTTGCAATCATTTGTCTTCGACGGTCTACGGCGGCATGCTTTGTCTTTTGGCATGATATTCTTGGCATGTGATTCATACTTCATTAGGCTGTACGTGTTCTTATATTTGTATTATTAATGTCAATTACATTTGTACTATATGTGAAAGGACCATGTTTACATCAGCATATGACGGTTACTAATTGTTTCGCACAATTAGAATACAATTAAGGCTGGCACTTAACGTCGAAAAAAAAATTTGTGCAACTTGTCTACAACTTGCTGACTGTTTTAGAGCTGTGATTTGTCTGTTAAAACGCGACCAAATCGCGGAAAAGTCGTCAAGTAAGGGCTCATTCAGACAGCCGTAGGAGTTTGCGGTCTGCAAATTGTGGATCCGCAAAACACAGATACCGGCCATGTGTGTTCCGCATTTTGCGGACCGCATATGACCAGCAGTATGATAGAAATTACTATCCTTGCCCTCGATTGTGAAAAAAGAATAGAACATGCTCTATCTTTTTTGCGGGACTGCGGAACAGAAATAGGGATGCGGAGAGCACACGGCGTGCTGTTCTCATCTTTTGCAGCCCCACTCAAATTAATGGGTTCACACCCTTTTGGCAAAATTGCGGAACGGATGCTGAGCCATTCATACGGTCGCCGGAATGAGCCCTAAGTTGCAGTCGTGCTCAACTTAATGCGCATGACAGCAAAGTCTAGTGTGACTTGCGCCAGCGACCAAAAATCCAACAGTGCCATTTTCTGCAATAGTTGTCTTACAGTTGTCACATGCAGCGATGACTTACATGTGAGTGTCGACTTTTTGTATAACGTTACACCCTTACACAATGATATAACTGGAGGCGCTTTCTCACATTGGGGAACATTTATTATAGGGGTTGTAAAGGATTAGGAAAAGTGCTTTCAGCGACGCTACTCCTGCGAGTCTAGTATTGCACAACAAGTCCATTGAAGTGAACGAAGTTGAGTTGCAATACCACGTACAACCTGAGGATAGATGTGGTGCTGTCTTCGAAAAAAAGTAGACATGCTTTTCTAATCCTGGACCACCCCTTTAAGACTCACCATTTTATACAATAAAATATATGTATATGTAAGATTGGGGTCACACTGCTACACCGCCTCTAAGAATTGTCAGTGGGGTCACAACTGTGAAAGATAAAAAAAAATCCAACACTATTGGAATTTTGGCTGCAGGTTGCAAGTCACACATGACTTTGCCATCATAGACCACAAAGCAAGTCGTATTTGACTGTGACTTGCCTGTCACTTTTCTTCGATTTGGCTGTGTTTTTTCAGCCAATCACAGGCATGCAATAGTTGTGCACAAACAAGTTACACAACACACTTGTCACCATGTAGTCCCAGCTTTAAAGGGGTTTTCCAGTCTCCTTATAGTAAAGGCCTATCCTCAGCATAGGTCATTAATATCTGATTGGTCATGGTCCGACACCCCGCACCCCCACGATCAGCAGTTCCTTGCAGCCTTTGGTCCTCGAACTAGCACTTTGAATGCTAGTTCATAGTGTAGTGACCGCACATCTATCGATCAGCCACTCCCTGCAGCCTTTGGTTCTTGAACTAGAACTGTTCTAAGTATAGTGGCCGTGCTGGGTTACTTCAGCTCGGCACCCAATCACTTCAGTGGGATGTGAGCTGCAGTAACCCAGCACGGCCACTACACTTAGAACAGTGCTAGTTCCAGAACCAAAGGCTGCAGGGAGCGGCTGATCGATGGATGTGCGGCCCTCACTGATCAAATATTAATGACCTATTCTGAGGATAGGTCCCCAATACCAGGAGCCTGGAGAACCCCGTTAATATGTGGTTCGCTGGAGTCAGATTCACCAAATTGTTCAGAGTTGCACGACTCTTAATAATTGTGGTGCATCTTGGCTGCCCATGTCTTTATACTAAAGCCATGTCCACACATAGCAGAAATGCCGCAGATTTTCCTTCTGGATTTGCTGACGTAAAACCTACAGCACGCTACAGTAGCAGCAAAGTGAATGAGATGATGATGAGAACAAAATTCATCCATGTGTTTCGGAAAAGCACCCACAGGTATAATAACACACTGCCGCATCTGTCAGAAGATTTGTATCAATGAAAATGGCTGACCTGTTGCTTGTGCGCTTGGCAGCAGAAGGCATCTGAGTTGGGACCATGTTCACACGTGCCTGTATCGCTGGAAAAAATGATGTTTTCATATATGCAAATGAGCTTCAAGGAACAATGTTATTCTTACACCGAAAGGCTCTGCTCTCTCCGCAACTGCCACATGCTTTCCAATTTGATTGACCGAGCCAGGTGTGATCACATTTACACTGCCTGGCCCTGTCAATTAAAGTGCAGAGGGCGCGCAGCAGTTGCAGAGAAAGCAAGACACTAGGTGTAACGGCAACGCCCCCGTTGCTCCTAGAGACTCATTTGCATATAATAAAACTTTATTTTACTCAGCAATGCGGGCACATATGAACATGGGGCCAAGTGCACATGCAACAGGTCAGCCAGTTTCATAGGTACAAATCTGCTGACAGGTACCCTCTGCAGCGTGGAAATCCACACAAAAAAATCAGTGGCAAAGTCCTCGTTTTGCTACAGATGAGCCGTGAAATTTGTAGATTTTTCTGTCCTGTGAATGTACCCTATAGAGCCTATATTATGTACCCGTATAGGTAAAGCCTTATGTAAATATGTATATCGTACCCTTATTTATAGTCTTTGGACTGATTTACCCCCCCTCCCCCCAATATATTCTTCCATACAAGTTGCGCTGCTGTACTTCTGAACTCTATGACTGAACGCTGCTACTATGAGGTCATAACCGTGGATTAGGGTAAATCAGTTCCGTAATTCATCTGCGCTCTCACAAACTGCCAGGCAGAAAGAATTTTCCCAAGAGATATGAAACATGGGAATTTGTATCTGAAAACTGTGGCGCTCTTATACTTACAAAAAGATGATTCTAGAGATAATGGATGAGAACAAAGATTTCAACTTTAAAAAATGGTTTGCCTGTGCCTTCTCATACCTAATTCATGTCCCCATGATTTATAGGCAACTAGCCGTTGGAGAAAAGAGTTCATAAATAAACTGTAGGTGGTATCTATCAACCCCTCCCCTTTTGTTAAAGGGGCTTTCTACCTTTTCGATATGGATGACTTTTCCTCAGCTCAGCTCCCATTCAAATGGCCACTGCATGTGGGCCTTCTACTTGTTAGGCTCTGTTTGGCTAGGTTCACACTTGAGCGTACTTGATACGCGCGTTTTACACGCGTTTTTGTTGCGCGTATTACAGCGGGTTTTTGGAAAAAGACAATATGCGTCGTACGCGCGTTCGTGTGATTGACCACTCTGGCGTCAATCACAATACGCTCGACAATACGCCCCAAAGAAGCTCCTGTACTTTTTTGGGCGTAGGGTGTTTTACATCGCGTTTGTACGCGCTGTAAAATGCTCAGGTGAGAACCATGCCCATAGGGAAACATGGGTTTTTGCCTGTTGAGCGTTTTACAGCATGTAGGAACGTGTGAGAACCAGGCCTTAGGATTAAGGAACTTGTAGCTGCCACAAAACAGATGTTAGTGGGGATGCCATGTGTCAGACCCCATTGATATTAGTATCTAGGAGGTGGAAACCCCCTTTAAAATGCAGGGTAATTAATAGTGTTGGGTGCGAATATTCGAATTGCGAATATCGCCACTTTGAGAATTCACGAAGATTCAGAATATAGTGCTATATACTCGTATTCGCAAATTTTTTCATCTGAACTAATGATCGCTCCCTGCTCCGTGCTTGTGGGCCAATGAGAAGGCTACAATGTCTTTGAGCTTAGCAACATCCCTAGCAACCAATAGGAAAGTTGTCTACCCATTACTATATAGGAACCTCCCCAGCAGCCATTTTATGCTGTTTTTTGCAGTTCTGAGAGAGACAGCAGTGTCATTGCTGTGCTCTGTGCTTTGCTGTGTCATTACATTACATAGTTAGTTAGTTAGTTAGTTAGTTAGTTAGTTAGTTAGTTAGTTAGCTTATATATATATATAATACAGATAGTTAGTGTGAGATAGTCAGTGTAGGTTAGACTGTGATATAGTGTAGGTTTCAGTGCAGGGTGTTAGGTAGGGTTCTGCTGTCCATACATACATCCTACATACATAGTGCTGTGATATCACAAGCTTAGTGCACCAATCACTAATATGTAGTCAGACCTGTTAAAATGTGAAGTTGCGCGTATTGCGCCAAAATATGCGCGTCATTAATTGCCGATTTGCGCAATCGCGAATATATTGGAGCAATCTATCTGCATGTAAAGCTATTGTGATGTCCTGCTGTGCCAATCATTTTCTCTAGTTTCAGGAAACTTCTAGCAGCTTGAAAAATGTAGCAAAAGTGACCCACGCCTGTATTGCGCGCGCAATACATGCATATTACATTGCCGATTTTCGCAATCAAGAAACTAATGGCGAATTTCTGACTAATATTCGCCCAAATATTCGTGAAATATTGCAAATTTGAATATTGCCCCTGCCGCTCATCACTAGTAATTAATATAACAGGTTCTATTTCTATGGTTAGGGCTGCTTTCATTGGATAACATGTAAGAGGGGTAAACATTCCTGTATGTATTCTACTGTACTATGTTTAAGATGTAACTGAGGTCGCCTTTTTTAGATATCTGTCTGTCTGCTTATATATGTGGAATAAATATATTTCTTAATGTTGCAGATTGAACTGAGCATGCTCAGACAGCCCAGAAGAAAGTGCCAGAATGGAGGGGAGGAGCTTGGGCTGACAAAGAAGAGGGCTGTGAGGAACTGTTCTGGAGAGGTTATGGGAGGAAAGTCTGGAAAGTCTAAGGCGGCACCCCTGAGAGAACAGTCATCAAGAAGAGCAGCAGAGGAGACTGAGACATAGGGGGAGATTTATCAAAACTGGTGTAAAGGAAAACTGGCTTAGTTGCCCATAGCAACCAATCAGATTCCACCTTTCATTTTCCAAAGGAGCTCTGAAAAGTGAAAGGTGTAATCTGATTGGTTGCAAGTAAACCAGTTTTCCTCTACACCAGTTTTGATAAATCTCCCTCTTAGAGTCAAGCACAACAACAGCTAAGAACAGCTGGGACAGAGCATGGTTGACAAGTGTCCCGAATTGCAGGGACTGCCCCTGATTTTCAGAAACGGTCCTGGCAAATGTGGGCTGTCCAGGGCAGAAAATGTAAATTCCTAATGATAACACTGCCCATAAAATCACGTTTCCGGTGGAGCTGGGGCATTCCCAGGGGGAGAGGTTTTGGATGCCCCGATTTTACCAACCCTAAACATTGGTTAGTATCTGAGAGGTGGTAGTTGGGAGCTGAGGGAAAACCTATGTCAGTGGTTCGTGGAGATCTACGGAGACTGATATTACATCACTGCTGAAGCAAAATTGTAAAAAAATATGCCACCTGCCTGGTCCCTGTGCCCATATACTAGCCTGGTTGTGCCACCCTTCTATTATATTATATTGCATTTTAGGGGAAGATGTAGGTTGGTAAGCTTTGTCTTGTGTGGACATGTCTATTAGAGAAGACATTAGATTTGGGGATTTTCATACAATTTATCAGTGGGTACTGGTTCAGTCATCTGACATCTGCTGTGGTTAGTTTTTAAAGGGGACCGTCTTATTAAATATGCAGTCAGGTCTGCTGACAGCATGTCATAGAGCAGGAGGAGCTGAGTAGATTGAGGTGTAGTTTTGCAGGAAAAGATTCAATATATATTTAAATCCCTGCTTATTCTATGGTTAGGAGTCCAGTAGGTGGTCCTCCTCAGTAGTGGTGAGCGGCAGGGACAATATTTGAATTATCTATTAGTTTCTTGATTGCGAAAATCGGCAATGTAATACTCGCGTAATGTGACCGAAATACAGGCGTGGGTCACTACAGCTACATTTTTCAAACTGCTCGAAGTTTACTGAGACTGGAGAAAACAGTTGGCACGGCAGAACATTACAGCTTTATATCCAGATAGAGTGTTCCGATATATTCGCGATTGTGAAATCGGCACTAATGAATCGAATATTTTCGCGCAATACATGCAACATCATATTTTAGCAGGTCTGACTACATATTACTGATTGGTGCACTAAGCTTGTGACATCACAGCACTATGTATGTAGCATGTACTGTATGTATGGACAGCAGAACCTATCACACTACCTAACACCCTGCACTGGAACCTATCAGCTACATTATATCACAATCTAACCTACATATATAAGCCAACTAACTATCTAATGTAATGAGTGGAAAGCACAGAGCACAGCAATTACACTGATGTCTCTCTCAGAACTGTAAAAAACTTCATAAAATGGCTGCTGGGGAGCTTCTTATATACTAAAGGGGTAGGCACCTTTCCTATTGGTTGCTAGGGATGTTGCTAAGCTCAGACAAAGACATTGCAGCGTTCCCATTGGCTCACAAGCAAAAAGGGAGGTTACTGATAAAAAAAAGTAGAATATTCGAAAATACGAATATATATCACTATATTCTAAATATTCGCGAATTCTCGAAGTTGTGATATTTGCGATTAAAATTCGCAATTTGAATATTTGCGCCCAACACTACTCCTCAGCTAACAGACTTCCTGACTGCAGAAATGGCTGAGATTTAAGTAAATAATTTAGACGATCTACTAAATCTTTCCCACAAAACGATTTATCAATCTGCTCAGCTCCTCCTGCTCTATAACCTACCCCCTGTAGCTCAGACACCATGTTCAATGTGATAAGTTCCCAAAATTAACTGAAGCCTGATGCTTGTGGCATGTTCGGCTCACTCTGCATGGTAATGGTTCATTGCTGTAACCCTCCCCTAGGCTAGGTTCATACGGCAAGTGTGAATTATGTTCATTGAGACTGCTTGAAATTCATGCCCCATATATTTGAAATGGTATGCCTATATAGTTGCATATCTTCCACTGACTCCAAGTAAATTTACTGCAGTCATTTTCTTTTTTACCACAATTGTATTAAAATGCATAAGCGTAAATCAAAAGGAATTGAGGTATAATACGTAAAATGATAATAGCTATGTCCTAAATTGCATAATCGTGTCGGTGATGTCACATCTCTAGGAACATACATCACACATTTATCAGCTTGGTGTGCCTGCGCCCCCTAGTGGATTACGTTGATAAAAAAGCATTAAGGTGCCTAGGCAACCATGGCCAAATACATCCGCCATTAACCTCCAGACAGATGAACACCTCACTTCAAGGACACAAAGACAATTAGAACAAGACTTGGTTATTTTCACTGTAGCCTGTGTTTTATTATCTTCCCTGTGTCTTTTCCTCTTTCTGTCCTTCTGGAGTATGTATTCATTATGGAATTACTACAGTGTGCAATGTGCCAGAGCCTTCTGCAGCCCTCATTTCTCACTGGCGTATTTATAGCATCCTTGTCTAGTCTCGTGAATGGCACCCTCCGTTTAAAACCATATTCTGACGTGCTGGAGATAAGAGGCCCTGTGGGAAGTAAATGGTAGCTTTAACTCGTCTGCTGCTATTGGGATAGCAGCATGTAACATGACATAAAGATAACAGAAGTCTAAACACCTACAGCTCCGACGTGCACTGTACCAATGATATAGCAATGTGAGTGGCCGGATTAAGCTTTATTACATACAATTAACATGAAATATGATAACAGAGACTATACAAAACTCATTTATGGTGAATTTATTGAATTCTTTCTATCTATCTATCTATCTATCTATCTATCTAAAGAGAAATAGTGAAAAAAGGTTCTTCTTTATTTACCGGGTAAAAAGCGACGTTTCGGTGCACCCAATGACACTTTTCTCAAGCAGTCTTATCTATCTATCTATCTATCTATCTATCTATCTATCTATCTATCTATCTATCTCTAGCTAAAGTATCTATCTATTATCTATCTATCTATCTATCTATCTATCTATCTATCTATCTATAGTATCTATCTATCTATCTATAGCAGGCATCTTCAAACTGCGGCCCTCCAGATGTTGTAAAAATACAACTCCCACAATGCCCTGCTGTAGGCTGATACCTGTAGGCTGTTCGGGCATGCTGGGAGTTGTAGTTTTGCAACAGCTGGAGGGCCGCAGTTTGAGGATGCCTGATCTATAGTATCTATCTATCTATCTATCTATCTATCTATCTATCTATCTATCTATCTATCCATAGTATCTATCCATAGTATCTATCTATCTATCTATCTATCTATCTATCTATCTATCTATCTATCTATCTATCTATCTATCTATCCCCAGTATCTATCTATCTATCTATCTATCTATCTATCTATCTATCTATCCATCCATCTACAGTTGCAAGAAAAAGTATGTGAACCCTTTGGAATGATTTGGATTTCTGCACAAATTGGTCATAAAATGTGATCTGATCTTCATCTAAGTCACAACAATAGACAATCACAGTCTGCTTAAACTAATAACACACAAAGAATTATATGTTACCATGCTTTTATTGAACACACCATGTAAACATTCACAGTGCAGGTGGAATAAGTATGTGAACCCTTGGATTTAATAACTGTCTGAAACTCCTTTGGCAGCAATAACTTCAACCAAACATTTCTTGTAGTTGCAGATCTGACGTGCACAACGGTCAGGGGTAATTCTTGACTATTCCTCTTTACAGAACTGTTTCAGTTCAGCAATACTCGGGATTTCCGGTGTTAATCGCTTTCCTGCGTTCATGCCACAGCATCTTAATTGGGTTGAGGTCAGTACTCTGACTGGGCCACTCCAGAAGGCGTATTTTTTTTTGTTTAAGCCATTTTGTTGTTGATTTACTTGCTTTGGATCGTTGTCCTGTTGCAACACTCATCTTCTGTTGAGCTTCAGCTAGTGGACAGATGGCCTTAAGCTCTCCTGCAAAATGTCTTGATAAACTTGGGAATTCATTTTTCCTTCGATGATAGCAATCCGCCCAGGCCCTGACACAGCAAAGCAGCCCAAAAACAAAAAGGCCCCCACCACCATACTTCACAGTTGGGATGAGGTTTTGATATTGGTGTGCTGTGCCTCTTTTTCTCCACACATAGTGTTGTGTGTTTCTTCCAAACAACTCAACTTTGGTTTCATCTGTCCACAGAATATTTTCCCAGTACTGCTGTGGAACATCCAGGTGCTCTTGTGCAAACTATAAACGTGCAGCAATGCTTTTTTTGGACAACAGTGGCTTCCTCTGTGGTATCCTCCCATTAAATACGTTCTTGTTTAGTGTTTTACGTATTGTAGATTTGCTAACAGGGATGTTAGCATATGCCAGAGACTTTTGTAAGTCTTTAGCTGACACTCTAGACTCCTTCTTCACCTCATTGAGCAGTCTGTGCTGTGCTCTTGTAGTCATCTTTACAGGATGACTATTCCTAGGGAGAGTAGCATCGGTGCTGAACTTTCTCCATTTATAGACAATTTGTCTTACCGTAGACTTATGAACAGCAAGGCTTTTGGAGATACTTTTGTAACCCTTTCCAGCTTTATGCAAGTCAACAATTCTTAATCGTAGGTCTTCTGAGAGCTCTTTTGTGCGAGACATCATTCACATCAGGCAATGATTCTTGGGGAAAGCAAACCCAGAACTGGTGTGTGTTTTTTATAGGGCAGGGCAGCTGTAACCAACACCTCCAATCTCATCTCATTGATTAGACTCCAGTTGGCTGACACCTCACTTCAATTAGCTCTTGGAGATGTAATTAGTCTAGGGGCTTAAATACTTTTTCCACCTGCACTGTGAATGTTTACATCGTGTGTTCAATAAAAACATGGTAACATTTCATTCTTTGTGTGTTATTAGTTTAAGCAGACTGTGATTGTCTATTGTTGTGACTTAGATGAAGATCAGATCACATTTTCTGACCAATTTGTGCAGAAATCCATATAATTCCAAAGGGTTCACATACTTTTTCTTGCAACTGTATCTTATGTATCTATCTACAGTATCTATCTATCTATCTATCTATCTATCTATCTATCTATCTATCTACTGTATTTATCTATCTATGTCTATCTAAAATATCATCTATCTATCTATCTATCTATCTATCTCATATCTATCTATATCATATCTATCTATCTCAGTCTGTCTATCTATCTACAGTATCTATCTATCTATCTATCTATTTTATATAATACAGCATTAATCTAATTGTCAGGATTATGAAATATTCAGCTCTTGAAATTAGTTTGGGGTCCAATTCTAACGAATCAGTTGACAGATTTGATTCAGATATGATTAAATTCGACCCTAATCAAAAGTGCTCAATTGGAGAGGGTCTGACCGTTGGGACCTCCACTGATCCCAAGAACAGAGGTCCCACTCTCCCGATGCTATAAAGCTGTAGGTTGAGCTCGCGCCCTGCTGCTCCATTCATTCTCTATAGGACTGCTGGAAATAGCTGAGTACAACACTGCACAATTTTTGTGAGTTTCATGGAGTATGAATGGAGCTGCAGGGCACATGCTAGACCTGCTGCTCCATCGCATTAGGGGGATAGACCTTTCCTACTTGAGATTGTGGGAGGCTCAGTGGTCTGACCCCACCGATCATTTAGTTATCCCCTGTCCTTTGGATAGGGGATCATTTGTAAACTCGGCACAACCCTTTTGAAAGGAGTTTTTTCTTCTTGACAAGTCTTTTTTTTCTATGCCCTACTATAGTATATGGATAACATAGGGGTTCCCTGCCCCCTATGTGCCAGAGTGTAGAGCTGCCTTCATATACGTCTACATTTCTTCCGCGGTAGCCAGCTGGAGCTTCCACCAGCAATAACAGTTGGTTGCCTGGTATTCTTAATCTGATTCTATATCAGTCAGATGATCCACGATCTGGACGTAATCTAACATGCTTCTGTCTGATGACAAAGGTGTATTTAATATTTTTCTGAATAGGGTTCATCAAGTACTGTAGATGTCTGAAAATATGGAACATTGGTCTAATTTTTCACCAGATATCTCCATATTCTACTTCAGATTCTGGATGTTCTCAAAACTATAAAACGGGGGTATTGTTAAACAATCCCTGTATGTTGACATATGTATGACCTTATCTTCTCTGGCTTTTTTAGCCCAAATAATGACACAAGTATATCAGCCTAGACCTGTCATAGAGGCTTTTCTACACTTCAAACTGCAACATATTTATGGAGTGTCCTACAATATTTGCAGCTGCGATTCTGATGATCTGTACTTGGGGACTGTCTTCTATGAACATGTACTGTATATACACATTTCTAGTTTTAGAAGTTATTCTCATGCAGGGGCTTTTTATATGTTCTAGGAGAAACCTAAAGTACCATGATGTCAAGTCTGCAATAAGGAAGACTTTGTACTAATAAAAATGCTTGTTATCATGAAACACAAACCTCAAAGCTCTGTTCACACTCATCATGGGTTTCCTTTTTAAGGTTGTGTAATGGATCCTAAGATCTCATTGAGTTTCCAATTTGTTCTACAATATAGAATAGTACCGTAGACTACACTATTCTGCTCATTGAAGACTACACAAACATTATAAAACTGGCCAAAGCTGAACTGTTTATGGAAATTCTAACAATTTTTGTCATTAGTTAAAATTGGATACCAGAATAATGCTATATCAGGCTATTTTATTCATATCTTACCCATAATGGACCTCTTTCAAAATCAAATAGGTGGGTGAGGTTGATTAGGAGTCTACAGATCCCTGGTCAACACTCTGAACATGGCCATGCATATTAGACTAGGGTCGGTCAAACCTGCCGATTTTGGTTGGACCATCTGAATATCTAATGTGATATTTGATGTTCTTTTGGCATATTATCTCAGGGAAAAGAAGCACTAGCATGCTCAACTTTAACAAGGGAGATAATCTGCGGACAGAGTCATCTGGCAGTAGTTTACTCTCCTTTCCTGATTCATACCACATGCAAGCTTGGCTTTTCATGTGTATGGGGGGTGGGGGTGAAAGGAGGAATAGCTCATTTGGCTAGGAATAGCGAAATGATCATTCATTGAATAGCCATGCAATGTATAAGGTCACCTTTAGAACCCAGGGGCGTAGCTAACGGCTCATGGGCCATGGTGCAAGAGTTCAGCTTGGGCCCCCCTTCCCTCAGTGCTTTGTGTGTCTTCCTATGCGGCACAAGGGTCTTTGGGCCCCCTTGGGCTCCTGGGCCCGGTAGCGACTGCTACCTCTGCACCCCCTATAGCTACGCCCATGTTAAGGAGGTATGTATGCCAACACAGAGTCAAAAGACAGACTATTCAGATGCAAGGAACAGACTAAAACCATGTTCAGGACCAAATTTTTCAGACTATAAGACAACAGAAAATAAGAAAAAATAGTTTCTACTTATTAAACCTTCCCTAGTGGTTTAAAGAAGTGAAGGATTCAAGGTCACTAACTTACTGGGGTATAGCACCGAGTGGGTATGCAGATAACCACATGATCATTCTGCTGGATCATAAGGAAGCAGTCTTGGAGGTCTGGCACTGTTGGACAACGCTGACTGTAGACTTTAAGATGCAGGCACTTTTTTGCAAGATTTTTTCTTGCTAAAAAGTGTGTCCAATGGTATATTAAAATGGCAGGAAGTGTTAATGTATTGAAACACATTAGTTGTCATTTGATTCATATCTTGCTTACTATGTAATGTCTATCACCATGGTGTTGTTTTTAAGAAGATCAATTAATAAACTCATTTATTACATTGTATGACTTAGGTGTATTACCAGGTTGAGTCATAGGTGAGTTACAAGTCCTTACCCGTATATGTCACTCATATGTTACTCACAGGCTTGTCTTTCACTTAGTCTATGACACAGAGAAAGTTGAAAGTTTCGGAAATGATGTTTAAAATGCTCATGTGGGATACGATGAATCATCTGTATTTGTGCCCAGCTGAAACTGACCCAAAAATGACATAGCTTTCCAACAGGAACTCTTAAGATTAGCATTTAAAGAGGACCGGTCAGTTCTACTGCCATGTCTGTTTTAGTAAATAATTGTGTTCCACACGAAAGGACCATTGTGGCCATGTTTTTATTTAACTCTATGTTGTGCTATTCCTCTAATATTCCTTTACAGTAGGAATGAAATGCCAACTGGGTGTCTTACAATCTGTGTGGTCACTGTTTATTCCAAATGTTTCCTATTGGAAAGGTGTCAGACTAAGTTGTTGGCTCTGATGGATGGCTCAAAGAACTTGTCACATATAGGGGCTTATATGGAAAGCCTTTGTTTAGTCCATTTAGAGTATGAGCATTTTAGAGAGCACAATTGTTGTACCTTCTAGTGTAGTGCTCTTACAATTTCAGTCGTGGCTAGAGAGGTCCTTCAAATGGATAACATTCTGCTGGCATTGAACTGTGAAAGTATATGGGTGAGGGCAGCAAGGCCATCATTGGTGATACAGAAGGAGGTCAAACCTGTATTACAGCAGCCTATAGTTCACATGCCAAGAATTTGTGACTCTTCAGATGCCAAACAGTTCAGCTAACCACCCACAGTTCCTTATTATGTTTTTTGTATTTTATTTCTGTTTAAAAAATGTAACAAAAATACTAAATTAAAGAACTAGATCTTGATACAGTTGACAGTTTTGGTCTACTCGAGGTTTTGGCTGGTGGTGGTACCAGTGCTGGACATAGGATGGCATTTGTTGTTTTAATTGCTTGTTACCAATAGGTTTTTGAACATATATTTAAAAAAAGAAAAGTGTGTCTGACCTACACCTAAAAAGTTGTTTTTGTTTGTGTCCTAGAGGCACTTAAGGTTTCAGTGTGCTGCTTCCTGTAGTCATATCTACCTAGCTTAGATGCAGTGGTATAATTAGAGTCCTATGGGCCCCAGAACAAACTTTGGATTGGGGTCCGTCCCCCCTGCCCATTATACCCAAAAATATTTGTGCCCCCCCCCTCAGTTAATTACACAGACCTTGTGTATCATTAAAATTACATCCTATCTTGTGCACTCATTGATCTACCTTAAGCATGGCACAAAAATAGTGGTTCTTGTCTCTGTGTCTCTCAGATACTCCCTGGCTTCTCCTCCACTACCTACTAGAGAGGCTAAGTAACCAGCCCGTTGACTGCTTGAGTCAGATGTTATTGATTCAACAGAAAGTGCAGGGTGCAGTGGGCACCAAAAACATGCTACAGCTATATTACTGTATATTTAGCATAATATTATATGTAGCTTCTACTTTAAGTAGCAACTGGCCCAATCGCACTCCACAACTTTATTAATAATATTCATTGCCATGCCATGGTGCTACTGCCCCTTGGCCCAGCACTGCTGGGTCCTCATGAGTCCTGAATTTGGCCAGACCCCCTGCCCATCAGTCCCTCACTGTGAGGACTGTGTAGATGTGCAGGAAGGAACAAAGGGATGCCATGCTTGCGACCGCTGCAGTGATGCTACTGACTTTTCTAGAAAACAATGGAGGCCCATAGAAAGTGAAGACAGAGAAGGCAGAGAAGAGAAGGGGAGTGCAGCTGGAAGGCAGTGCTCCTGATGGCCTTTATTGAATGGTGTGGGGCTCATCATCATCACAGACAAGTAAGAGACAGATGCAGTCAATCCTGCTGCCTGCTGCTAATCGTTAGTGCAGGGATACAGGAGGAGCTGCAGCGGAGGAGGGGACTCAGTGGTAGTGTATTTGGCTGTCACAGTCAAAGACAGTCAATGGCTTTGCTTACCCTTCTTTTGCTGACTCACAACTCACTCTAAGGGCTCATGCGCAAGACCGTGTGCCGGCCTTGGTCGTATTGCGGCCCGCATATAGCAGGTCTGCAATATGCTGGCACCGGCCGCGTGCATCACGGATCACGGACCCATTCACTAGAATGGGTCCGCGATCCCGGAGATTTGGTGCGGAGCGGAAGGACGGAGTGCTTCCGTGGTGTTTCTGGCCGTGCAGTTGAATGGGTCTGGATCTGTCTGCGGCAGCCGCACGGATGTTGCCCATGCATTGGAGACCAGACGGCACACGTTCGTGTGCATGAGCCCTAAGGTTAAAGTTCACACCTCAGTTATTTGGTCAGTTATTTCCATCAGTTACTGTGAGCTTAAACTGAGTGCTGGTCAAAAACATAGAACAGATGAATATCTTACCATTACACATGATCTCTGAGAAGGCATTACTACTGGTCTTGGCTCACAATAACTGATGAAAATAACTGATCAAATAACTGAAGTGTGAACTCAGCCTAAGGGCTCGTGCATAAAAACGTATTTTCTTTTAGTGTCCGCTCCGTTTTTTTTGCGGACAGTAGGAGGAAACATTAATTTCAATAGATCCGTAAAGAAAATGGAAGTTACTCCGTTTGCATTCCGTTTCTGTTTGTCCGTTCCACAAAAAAATAGAACATAGTAACATAGTAGCATATTATATAAGACCGCAAAAAGACATTTGTCCATCCAGTTCAGCCTGTTTCCTACAAGTTGATCCAGAGGAAGGCAAAAAACCCCTGTGAGGCAGCTGCCAATTTTCCCCACTTAAGGGGAAAAAATTCCTTCCTGACTCCAATTAGGCAATCAGAATAACTCCCTGGATCAACGACCCATCTCTAGTAGCTATAGCCAGGGGCGTAACTATAGGGGAAGCAGGGGAAGCGGCTGCTTTGGGGCCCTGACCCAGAAGGGGCCCATCCAAGAGGAGGAGAAGTACTAAAAGATTTTGTCAGGGCCCCTCATCATTATTACACAATGAAATTATATACAATGGCAGTATACACAGTGTAAAAAACGGATGGAACAGCTGCCGGGCCTGGTCTGAGAGAGCCATCTTTACTAGCCACCGGAATGGAGGCATGAAAGAAAGGGGTTGTGAAAAAATTACTGGGGGAGGGGGCCCCATTCAAAAATTTGCTGTGGGGCCCAGTCAGTTCTAGTTACGCCACTGGCTATAGCCTGTAATATTATTACACTCCAGAAATACATCCAGGCCCCTCTTGAATTCCTTTATTGTACTCCCCATCACCACCTCCTCAGGCAGAGAGTTTCATAGTCTCACTGCTCTTACCGTGAAGAATCCTCTTCTATGTTTGTGTACAAAGCTTCTTTCCTCCAGACGCAGAGGATGTCCCCTCGTCACAGTCCTGGGGATAAATAGATGATGGGAGAGATCTCTGTACTGACCACTGATATATTTATACATAGTTATTAGATCTCCCCTCAGTCGTCTTTTTTCTAAAGTAAATAGCCCTAATTTTGATAATCTTTCAGGGTACTGTAGTTGCCCCATTCCGATTATTACTTTAGATGCCCTCCTCTGAACTCTCTCCAGCTCTGCTATGTCTGCCTTGTTCACAGGAGCGCAGAACTGTACACAGTACTCCATGTGTGGTCTGACTAGCGATTTGTAAAGTGGTAGGACTATGTTCTCATCACGGGCATCTATGCCCCTTTTGATGCAACCAATTATCTTATTGAACTTGGCGGCAGCTTCCTGACACTGTTTTTTGCAGCTTAATTTGCTGTTTATTAAATTTCCTAGATCCTTTTCCATGTCAGTGTTACCGAGTGTTTTACCATTTAGTATGTACAGGTGACTTGCATTATTCCTTTCTATGTGCATAACTTTACATGTCCTATTATTGTCCGCATTATGGACATGGATAGGACTGTTCTATTAGTGGCCAGCAGTTCTCTTCCTCAAAATACAGAATGCACTCCGACATCATCTGTATTTTTTGCGGACCGAAAAATACATATGGTCGTGTGCATGAGCTTTAACTGAGCCAGGGTCGGATTCAGGATCCACACCCAAACTACCTGTAAGGGTTGTGTCAGAGTTAATTTACTATGTCACTTCCAGACATTACTATACTGGGTACACAGAGCATAACATGACATTAAATAACATGACAAACATTAATTAGCAAGTTGCAAGTACCCCCTGCTGTGGATCACTGCGCAAGCATGCAGGATGCTGAGATGAAGCGCTGTGCCTGTGAACGGCAGCAAAGTGGAAAGCTGGCAGCATCGCACACAAAAGACTGACTGATACGCAGTGGTGTAACTATTGGAAAGCGGGGAAGCGGCTGCTTCGGGGCCCGGGCTGACAAGGGGCCTGGCCACCCTGGAGCAGTGTCTCAAACAACGTAAAGAGGACATTTAATGGGACCATACTTTATTAACTAAGTAGCAGGACATGTAGGGCATACATGGGGGATGTCCCTGCACTTACTATTATTTCTGGGCACTGCACCCCTGTGACCCCCATTACAGTATCCCACGCTGTATGCTAAGTAACAGCATCCGAGCAATGGGGAGGAGATGCAGTCTTTCTCTGTGGGCGTCTCCTTCTCCCTGGTTGTAGTGCTGTCCAATCGCAGCGCAGAGCATCACAGCCAGGGAGAAGGAACGCCCACAGAGAAAATCTGATGTCTCCTCCCCATTGCTCCGATGCTGTTACTTAGCATACAGCACAGGAGACTGTAATGGGGGCCACAGCGGCGCAACGGAGCGGCGCCAAGAAATAATAGTAAGAGCACATCCCCTTACATGCCTTACATGTCCTGCTACTTAGTTAATAAAGTATGGACCCATGAAAGGTCCTCTTTAACATACAGTCTCAGTTCCAGGCTGGGCCCAGCCCCTTCACATACTGTGCGTTGACGGTCACATTGGGGGCGCGCCCGGCCTGTTGTCCATCATCCGTTCATACACTCCGCCCCCATAGATTGATTCCTTACTGGCACTGCCAGACAGTGCCTGCATAGCGCCAGCTAGAGAAAAGTACAAGCCTACCAGCTTGCCATATGTGCCATAATAAGCACTAGTACACAGCGGACAGAAAGGGGAGGCTGCCATGTACTGCAAGCTATAGACAGGAGGCTGGCAGAGATTGGGATGAAATTTCAAATCACCCCCCTTCCCAATGTTTTATATAAAGATAAATAAACATAAAAAAAACATGTTCACTACTAAAATATAAAAATACAAAAAACACGGTTTTGGTGACCAACTCCCCCCTCTCCACAACACACAAATACACCAAACAAAAATAAATAAATAAATAAATGAATAAGGGCTCATGAACAGGACTGTATGCGTGGGGGGCTTGGGCGTGCAAAAATTTGCTGTGAGGCCCAGTCACCTCTAGCTACGCCCCTGCCGATGCGCTTAGGGCCCCTTTCCCTTTGGGCCTGGACACGGTTGCACCCCCTGCCATCGCAATCGTTACACTGTTGACTTCCTCCTCTCACCTTTCTATTTTAAGGCAAAACATATACTTATATATATGTTATAAGATATAATATAATAAAAAGTAGCTATAAAAATGTTCAGAGGAATCTAATTCAAACCAGTTTGACAGCAAAACGCTTTCTCCCAGCAGGAAACATTACTATGGGAGCATCCAGCTTTTCAGTCTGTTGCTTTGCTTACACGCTAATATAATTTTTCCAGATTGAATGAAAAGCAACAGCCATAAAAGGAAAAAACTTGTATATTGTCCTTTCTGAACTACTTGCCTGACTACAAGCTTAACCAACAGTATTCCCATGCTTACAGTAAATTGGTGTGGGTCTCATTAGGAAGTAATGGAAGCCATGTGGAGACACATATCTGTATTAAAGCACCGCAAACTGTTTTATGAAAAATATGCATTTTCCAGAAAGTCCAAAACAGAGGATTTACTTATTTTTTCCCAGGGGAATATCAAGCCATATGCAGCTGAGCTTCAGCTTTGGTTTCTGCCACTGAAACATCTGCATGTGCTGGACGTGCTCTGTCTGCTTTGTACTTCTATGGCACATGGCTGCTTATCAATAAGGAATCTCTCATCCATCCAGTCTCACACAATAATCCGGCTTTCTCCATGGATTCATCAGATTTCCTTCTGTTCTTTACATCTGCCTCTATCTTCTCCATAGAATGCCTCTGCAGGATATCAGTTACCGTAGCAGAGTCACTGAGAAAGTGTAGAGTATGAACTCCCCATTCATCCATGAAAAAGACACATACTGACTCATTTGCTGGTGTAATAAACCTAAAATCACATATAAAAACTGTTATTTTATATAATCTGGTGACTTTCCGCATCATAAATTATTAAAGCTGAAAACTGAAATGAATAAGTAATTTACTGATACCGCATTATCAATCAATCAATACTGCATTAGCTATAATCTGATCTAGGGTTAAAGGGATTATTTCATAATTGATGTGAAAAGTCTAAATCAGACACCATATAGTACATGACAATCTCTTTCTAACAAAGCTAGGACCAGCAGTGTACCTCACATGGATCCAGAGATCTCCCTATTTGTTGCTCCAATTACTCTGCTAGATTTTCTTCAGGCTGGCAGCTCAGGGGTGTGTCCTTATTGCTTTAGCTCTTTCCCTGTAACTGTCACAGCTTCAAACAGAAGATAGGGCTGGTGGTAGTTAAAGATTTAAACTGAGCGCGTTTGACCACCTCAGTGAAGATGGACAAATTTAAGGAAAAGAACAAACACCAGGTGGCGCTGTACAAATATATTTTATTGAATAACTCAGTGGATATACTAAATTTTTAATTACATGCAATTACAAAAGTATTCAGATCCAGGTGCTGGTTTGAAAAATGTAGAATGTGTTTCATGGCAGAACCTCTTTAAGAAGTATACCAACATGGCCAATGCATTGTGATGTTGGATTGTCTCAATATATAGTGATATTTATATTTTATGTTTAATAAGTTATATATTTTGCTCCTTAAAAAAGGTACTGTTACTCTAATATGAGGTATTATTAATTACATTATTAACTCAGTATCTTTATGGTGACAATATCTCTGATACCATCAAACCTTCACTAAATGTGACTTCTCCTTGTTTAAAATTAACCAGTCCAAGACCCTAGACCGCCAGGGAGGCAGTCACTAATCTTTCTGCTACTCTCAACCACTAAGATAATGCTGTTAAAGGGTTTCTGTCATCAGGTTTACACATTATAAGCTGTCTGACATTAGCTATGTGCTAATGTCAGAGCAGCTTGATAATGTGTTTTTTATGTAAATCCGAGTTATATTTATGCTAAAAAAACGTATTTTTATAATATGTAAATTAGCCTCTAGGAGCTGGGGGGGCGTTGCCCTGCTCCTAGAGGCTCCGTGCGCCAACCTGCTGCCACGCCCCTTCTTTCCTTGATTGACAGTGCCGGGCAGCGATCCTCTGCTGCCTCAGGGACTGTCTCCTTGCGAAATTCCACGCCTGCGCCGCCGCTCTGTATTCGGCGCAGGCGCGGTGAGCAGAGGACGCTGGTGCCTGCTGTCCTCTGCTCACCGCGCCTGCGCCGAATACAGAGCGGTGGCGCAGGCGTGGGATTTCGCAAGGAGACAGTGCAGGAGGCAGCAGAGGATCGCTGCCCGGCACTGTCAATCAAGGAAAGAAGGGCGTGGCAGCAGGTTAGACGAGCCTCTAGGAGCAGGGCAACGCCCCCCCTGCTCCTAGAGGCTAATTTACATATTATAAAAATACGTTTTTTTAGCATAAATATAACTTGGATTTACATAAAAAACACATTATCAAGCTGCTCTGACATTAGCACTTAGCTAATGTCAGACAGCTTATAATGTGTAAACCTGATGACAGAAACCCTTTAATCCCTTTATTACACTAGACCAGGGATGGGCAAACTGCAGCTCTCCAGCTGCAAAGACTGCTTACAGCTATCAGCATACAGCAGGGCATGGTGGGAATTGTAGTTTTACAACAGCTGGAGAGCCACAGTTTGCCCATCCCTGCCCTAGACCCCAAGAGAAGAAGGTATTTACTCCCTATTACTCTATTCCAGCAGGAAAGAAGATGCTTACTTCTCCTCGACCATAGCAGAGCATCCATTTATGCCTCTCTGACCATAGACCTCTTCATTACCCCAGATGACCAGAGATGAAACCATTAGCCCACCACCTCAGAAGAGCACCAGAAAAACAGCTATTAACTATTTAGTCTGTAGTATCTATTGACTTGTGCTCTGTTGGATCTAGAATCCATATTTTCTAGCACCAAAGGGACGTAAATATGGAGCTGTGGTGTTCTGGCTCTGTGCAGTGTTTATTTCCAGAACATGTAGACCCCACTGACTGCTGATCTGTAGTGTTGGTGCCAGGTATCGTACCCCCACCGATCTCATCGGGTCTTGGAAAACCCCTTGAAAGCAATTGAGATGAATCTTGGTGTAAAATGTAATATATTTAGGTAATATCCTTGGTGACCAGTGAATAATAATATGTCTGAACTTTAGAGTTTTGTGAGTTTAGAGGTGTTGCAGATTGTGCACTGAAAATCCACAATAATTTACGGTACAATACAAGCGGAAGGGATATTCCAAGTCCAAAATCCATTCAGAAATCAGAGAGTATTAAAATGCACACATGCTCACTGCCCAGTATGTTGTGGAAATGATCCAGATATTTTAAGGTGGATTTCAGTTTTTGCAATTCACAGGGTCAAATCCATGCTGAATCCACTGCAAAATCTGCTTTTAACCAGTGCAGATTTTGCCACGAATTTATTGGAAATTTGCTGCACATTATTAAGGAAAATCCACTGTAGAAATAATCAGCAATGACTGACTGAGGCCTTAGGGGGACATCTCCTGATCCAGTGGTCTATGTTTTAGAGCTAAAAGTGAGATTAGACCCGGATTATGGCTCATTTACCAAGTATACTTTAGCAAAAGTCACAAAAAAGTCACTACCTATGCCAGGCAACACAGTACTGTACTTTTACACATATAGGTGTAAACCATATTACACTCACACTATATATATCATTATGGCGCACCAGTTCATATATTTGGAGCAGGCACACAAAGCAAAGCCAGACCTAAAACTGACACAAAAACAACCTAAAATGACAAATGGCCCCTTAGGGTACTTTCATACTTGTGGCATGGCTATCCGGCAGGCTGTTCCGGCGGGTGAACAGCCCGCCGGATCCTCCATGCCGCAAGTACCCGTGTCACTTTGAACACAGCCTCATCAAACAGCTGATCGGCAAGGGTGTTGGATGTCGGATCACCGCTGATTGATTACCTATTCTGAGGATAGGTCTTCGAGATATACTGCCTGCACAACCCCTATAAAACATTTTAAATAACTTTCACAGTTAGATCAGGCATCATGGCATTACAATGCTGCTATTAAAGGGGTTGTCCAGAATTAGAAAGATGTAGATGTGACACTTGTCCATGAGTTTTATCTGCTATTGCAGTCATCCCCTTTACCCTCAGTTCACACTTGCGCATTTTACAGCGCGTTCAAACGCGCTGTAAAACGCTCAACAGGAGAAAACTCATGTTTCCCTATGGGCATGGTTCTCACCTGAGCGTTTTACAGCGCGTTTGAACGCGCTGTAAAATGCCCTACGCTCAAAGAAGTTCTTGAGCTTCTTTGGGGCGTTTTGTCGTGCGTTTGCACCCATAGACATGAATGGTAACGTGCGTAAAACGCGCAAAAAAGGCGCGTTTAACACGCGTTTAACACGCGTTAAAGTGTAGATATGCCTTTTTCAATTGGTCTCCAGAGTCACGAACGCGCGTATGACGCGCGTTTCCTATTTGCAAGAACGCGCTGTAATACGCGCGACAAAAACGCACGTAAAACGCGCGTCTCAGAAACGCTCAGGTGTGAACCCAGGGTTAAACTGCAGCAGCAGACATGGCCCATTGACAGATTTGGTCCTGATTCTAGACCAGGGGTAGGCAACCTCCGGCACTCCAGCTGTTGTAAAACTACAACTCCCAGCATGCATACTTGCTCTGCTCTTCTTAGAAATATCATATAAATTAATGGAGGGAATTGTAGTTTCACAACAGCTGGAGCGCCAAAGGTTGCTGACCACTGCTCGAGACAATTGACACAAACATAAACCAAGTTTAAGACTACACATTTTCTTAAAAAAAAAACTTCAGGTCTGGCAAGGAATTTTCTAAACAAAATGTTTTGGATGTGGTATTTAATTAAATTGAATTTGTTATCAAATCCATCCTATTAAAACCAGCCTTTGCCAGATGAATCTAATGTTCTTGTTCCTACATGGCTTTATGGCCTTATTGCAGAGAAAACAGCTTTTTACTTTTCTGTAAATTAGTCCATCTACATGCTGTGCTCCCACTTCTCTGACTGATAGTGTAAACGTATTCACTCCTTGCCCTTACAGTATTAGAATGTATTGGCTCTGATGAGGTACCACTTGGAACCAAACCAAAGTTCGGGAAATGGTTTTTTACAGTATCAATCAGTTTCTGAAGTTAGTATGCGAAGTCTCGTGAGACTTCGCAAAGTAATGACTTCGGCTCATCAGAGCCAATACATTCTAATTCTGTACTGAGCGCTCGCTCTTTACAGTACTGAAACTAAGTTTTATGCAAATCAAAAGTCGATTCGCTCATCCCTACTTAACCCCTTAAGGAACGGAGGTTTTTTATTTTGCGCAGGGTTTTTTTTGCGCTCCCTGCCTTTCCAGAGCCATAGCTTTTTTATTTTTTGGTTCACATAGCCATATGAGGGCTTGTTTTTTGCGGGACAAGTTGTACTTTCCAACGCCACCATTTAATATTGCATGTGATGTAGTGGGAAGCAGGAAAAAATTCCAAATGGGGTGAAATTGCAAAAAAAAAGCAATTCCACCACAGTTTTGTGTTTTTTTAAGATCCGACGTTCATTGTGCGATAAAACTGACCGGTTACTTTTATTCTACAGGTCAGTACGAATCCAGCAAAACCCTATATGTATAGGTTTTCTTGCGTTTTGATAGTGAAAAAAAAAATCAGTTTTACTTTTTTGTCGCCATGTTTTGACCCCTATAACTTTTTTGTAATTATATGTACAGAGCTGTATGGGGACTCGTTTTATGCGTCATAATCTTATCTTTTTATTGATACCATTCTGGGGTGTGTATAACTTTTTGATCACCTTTTATTAAATTTTTTGTGGAAAATGAAGCGACCAAAAATGGTGATTCCGCCATTTGGACTCTTTTTTCCGTTTTGCTGTTTGACGTATGGGGAATATTTTAAAAATTTTTATAGTATGGGCGTTTTCGCACATTGCAACACCCATGATGTGTATTTTTTTTATTTTTTTTATTCTTGCAAAATGGGGGTGATTTGAACTTTTATGTTTTTTTTATTTATTTTTTTAAAAACTTTTTTTTATCTTTTATCTGATTGCGATTATCATACATGCCAATGCAATAGCATTGGAATGTATGAAAAAATCGCATATTTCCTATGAAGCCTATTACAGACAAGGCTTCATAGGAAATACTACAGAGCAGCCTTGATTTAATTTATAGAAACCCAGGCTACTACAGGTGCGCTCCGGCTCCTCTGATTGCCACACAGGGGAGCCGGAGCACAACCGAAAGTTTTACTTTCAGATTGGATCGCGCGCAGATGCCGTGGTCAGGATTGACCACGGCATCTGAGGTTTTAAATGTAAATTGCTCCTGGTCGTGGACATTAGCCGCGGGTGTCTGCTACAAGAACCATGCGGACACCCGCGGCTAAGGCGCTCGCATGAAGCAGGAGCGGGCGCCATCTTTAAAGATCGGACACAGAGCGTACATGTACGCCCTGCTTCCTTAAGAGGGTTGTCCGAGTTATTTTTTTGTTCTTTCTATGTTCCTAAACAGGCAAATATAACAACTTTACAATTAACTCACTTTATCTGGAGTGCCTGGTTAATCAGATTTGACTGAGGGTCACATGACCTGTCATGTCAGCTTCTCTCCCTGCTCTGATAAAGTTCATTGCGCAAGCCTGTAAAGGATGTCACTGTGCTGGCCACGCCCCCCTTCAATTGCATAAGAAGGTAGGGAGAAAATCCTGTGTGTATTAGCAGTGTTATTATACAGCTGGGACTTGTAGTTCTACACATACAAGATTCTGCTGATTCTCCCAGCACTCAGTGCAGCTCTTGTATCCACTCCCTTAGCAGAGCAGGGGGAGAGGCAGAGATCGTTGTTAATACAGGTAAACAAGGGCCAGAAAAGAACCAGGGAAATGAGTAAATATATATATTTTTTTGCCTGAAACTTGCTTAGCTTAGTCATATATTGCTGCCCAGCTTTTCAGTGCTATATATATTTTTTTCATAACTCGAACAACCCCTTTAAGTCTCACAGCAGCACCAACCCCACTGTGTTTAACGCATGTGCCGTACAAGGGATAAAGCTTGCTTGGCCTTATCACAGAAGTGGGGGCATGGCATATAGAGAGTGTGTGATCAAATGAGGTGCAATGGGAACACCAATATTGCTCCCAGGAGCTAATTTACATACACATTTTTCAAAAAGTCACTTTCCATAAAACTCTTTTTAAATGCAGATTCCTTTCCCCCTTTTAGGATATGTTCACATTGGTGACATAATTGTATATAGCATGCTTGGTGGAAAACATGAAGGCAAAATTGGGCACATTGTGACTCAGCCAAGGGTCCACTTAAATAGGGGAGAGTAACTTCAATATGCAGGTACAAACAGGTACAATGGGGGAGATTTTTCAAACTGGTGTAAAGTAGAACTGGCTTAGCTTCCCATGGCAACCAATCAAATTCCACTTTTTATTTTTCACAGCTCCTTTAAAAAAGGAAAGGTGGAATCTGATTGGTTGCATTCTATGGGCAACTAAACCAGTTCTACTTTACAGCAGTTTGATAAATCTCCCCCAATATGTTTGCGGGATGTCTAGTGTAAACCTCCTTATGTCTGTGCTGCTTCTGAATCCCAACATTTAAACTCTTTAGTGTCATCCAATCTGGACAGTTCATATTTTCACATCCCACTCAATGTTGGATCCCACTGCTTCAGACATTTCATAACCTTATGCTGTAACATTTTATGAACAATCCACTTTTTGTTTAAAACACCACTTATCAACAGCAGTTGAGTCCAGAAGGAATGCACAGAAAATACTGTTCCCCAAAGTTCTCCACTTCTGTAAGTAGGACAAAAGTACAAAAGATGTATACACTGATGTTTTTACTATTATCCATGATGCCAGAAAAGTCTGGATATACAATATATATACTTATTTTCTACAAATGAGTAGCTAGTTCAGGGAACTGGAATGAATGATGATGACTAGAAATGAGCGAATCAAAGCTGATGAAGTGGAATTCGATCCAAATTTCAGGAAAAATTTTATTTGCACGATGCCGAATTTTCTTACGATTCGTGTCTGCTGCACGTGTGAGGACATGGAGCAAGGGACTCTGGGAAGGCGGGATCACCCATAATTCCATGCATGCAGCCAATCAGCAGCCAGACAGCCCTGTGATGTCACAGCCCTATAAATAGCGTCATCCATCTTAGATTCTGCCATTTACCAGTGTACTTAGTGCAGGGAGAGATGTCAGCAGGCGCTAGGGACAGTGTTAGAAAAAACGTCATTGTGTTAAAAAAACGATTTACAACTGCAGGGTAAGATTATTCAAGGTGTAGGGAAAGGATAGGGAGGAATCATTCCGCAACATTTATGTTGAACAGGGTTGAGTAGGGGAGGTTCAAGCCTGTGTAATAGGAACCAGTGGCGTACCTACCAGGGAAGCAGGGGAAGCAGCTGCTTCGGGTCCCGGGCTGACAAGGGGCCCGGGGCAGTAGTAAACAGTCAGACTGGCCACACCCCCTCTACACTTCACTGCTCTAGACTGTCCTCGGAGCAGAGCAGGGAGCTAAGCCCCGCCCATCAGCACAGACCAATAATAGAGGAGCCTGGCTGCTTAATAGTGCAGCCAGGGCTCAGTACAGTGTGCTACAGGGAGATGCTGTCTCCCCTCCCTCTCCTAACTATTAGTACAGCCCAGCTTCTGCTACAGAGATTGCTCTGTAGTCGGCAGTAACAGGAGGGAGAGGGGAGACTGAATACTGACAGGAAGTACTGCAGAGAGAAGAGCCTGTGCCTGTCACTATCAGGAGCCCATACATTCCAGGCTTATCCCTGCCAACACTAGCTGTCCTGCATCTCATTTGCTGTCCTTTGCCCCCTCCCCAGCTACATTCATCTGCTGTCCTTTCAGAGCCCCCCCCGTCCTGTCCTGTGGGCCCCCTACTTATCTGATGCCCTGCCCTCTAGCCCCCCTATCCATCTGATGCCACAGTCCTCTGGGCGTCCATGTGCAGCTTGGTGACACCAGCATGAGGCCAGAATAGGGACTGGAAGATCACGGAGCGGCGGGGAGCAGGCGAGTATGGTTTATTCAACAACTGTACAATGCGCCGCTAGTTCACATCACATTTTTGTTCCACATTTAAGGCTGGGTTCACATCACATTTTTCCCATCCGTTTAACATATATAAAAAAACCTATTCAGATGCCTCATACTGATGCCATGACAGTGACATCCGTTCACCATAGGGTTTCATTGTAAAAAAATAAATAAAAGTATCTGCGTTTTTGTATCGTGTATGACATAGTCCAGTAAAAACAAATGTACGGTAAAAAATCAAATGCCACTGTATGACGCCTGCCAGCCCGTTTAAAAATTTGTTGTGGGGCCCAGTCATTTCTAGCTACCCCACTGGTTACCAGGGGCTCAGACCATGGGGACAGACTACAGTCGGTGTCAGCCCTGCAGCAATACATAGAATGGGCGCCTATCCTACAGCAGGGGTCATACTGTGCTGTACATACAGTGTAGTGTGACGTCATGTTCACCTCTCCGGGTATATTAACCAGGAAAGCACAATTCTGCAAAAAGGACATGTTCTGTCTTTTGGTGGAACGGAAGTGCGGAATGGAACCCCACGGAAGCCGTAGTGTTCCGTTCCGTGATTCCGTTTCGCACCCTTCCGCATCTCCGGATTTGTGGACCCATTGAAGTAAATGGGTCCGCATTTGTGATGCGGAATGCACATGGAAGGGTGCCCATTTATTGCTGGTCCGCATATGCGGACCGCAATACGGGAATGGCTGGCCCCTTTCACACAAACGATACGGGTTGGCTCCAGATGTGTTCAGGGTGCATTCAGTGAAACTTGCATTATTTTTCAAGCAAGTTCAGTTAGTTTTGTCTACGATTGCGTTCAGTTTTTTCTGCGCCGGTGCAATGCGTTTTTATGCATTTTTCATGCACGTGATAAAAACTAAACGTTTACAAACAATATCTCCTAGCAACCCGGTGGTGAGCGTGGTGACATCAGAGCAGGTCCTGCTGAATGAAGATAGAAATCTTCTATTTTCATTCAGCAGGACCTGCACCGACGTCACCACGCTCACCACGTTGTGAGCACGGTGACGTCACCAAAGGTACCTTTCCTTCCAGGTCCTGAAAGAAGACGAGTCGGGCTGCGCGATCAAGTGGATGAGGTGAATAATTAATTATTTTATTATTTTTTAAACCCTCAAGCCACATGTTACTTAGCATTCTGTATTAAACACTTGAAGACCACAGGTTTATACCCCCCTAGTGACCAGGCCCTTTTTTCCAAATCCTCACTACACTACTTTCACCGTTTATTGCTCGGTCATACAACTTACCACACAAATGACTTTTACCTCCTTTTCTTCTCACTAATAGAGCTTTCATTTGGTGGTATTTCATTGTTGCTGACATTTTAACTTTTTTTGCTATTAACCACTTAAGCCCCCCTAGCTTAAACACCCTTAATGACCAGGCCACTTTTTACAATTCTGCACTACACTACTTTCACCGTTTATTGCTCCGTCATACAACTTACCACCCAAATGAATTTTACCTCCTTTTCTTCTCACTAATAGAGTTTTCATTTGGTGGTATTTCATTGCTGCTGACATTTTTACTTTTTTTGCTATTAATCAAAAATTACCGAAATTTTTGCAAAAAAATGACATTTTTCACTTTCTGTTGTAAAAATTTAAAAAAAACTACATTTCTATATAAATTTTCTCTAAATTTATTGTTCTACATGTCTTTGATAAAAAAAAGTCCAATAAGTGTATATTTATTGGTTTGAGTAAAAGTTATAGCGTTTACAAACTATGGTGCAAAAAGTGAATTTCGGCATTTTGAAGCAGCTCTGACTTTCTGAGCGCCTGTCATGTTTCTTCAGGTGCTAGAATGTCAGGATAGTATAAATACCCCCAAATGACACCATTTTAGAAAGAAGACACCCCAAAGTATTCGCGGAGGGGCATGGTGAGTTCATGTATCATTTCATTTTTTTCTCAAGTTAGCGGAAAATGACACTTTCTGAGAAAAAAAAAAAAAAAAAAAGTTTCAATTTCTGATAACTTCTGGCAAAAAAAAAAATCTCCACGGACATGCCCCTCAGTGAATACCTTGGGGTGTCTACTTTCGAAATGGGGTCATTTGTGGGGTGTGTTTACTGTTCTGGCATTTTGGGCGGGGCTAAATTGTGAGCCGCCATGTAAAACCTAAAGGTACTCGTTGGAATTTGGGCCCCTTTGTGCACCCAGGCTGCAAAAAGTGTCACTCATGTGGTATCGCCGTACTCAGGAGAAGTAGGGCAATGTGTTTTAGGGTGTATTTTTACATATACCCATGTTGGGTGAGAGAAATATCTCTGTAAATTGTCAACTTTGTATAAAAAGTTTTAAAAGTTGTCGTTTATGAGATATTTTTCACACAAAGTATGGGTATATATAAAATACACCCCAAACACATTGCCACTTCTCCTGAGCACGGCATACCACATGTGTGCCACTTTTGCAGCCAAGATGCGCAAAGGGCCCTAAAACCAATGAGTACCTTTAGGATTTCACAGGGCATTTTACGCATTTGGATTCCAGACTTCTTCTCACGCTTTAGGGCCCCTAAAATGCCAGGACAGTATAAATACCTCACATGTGACCCCATTTTGGAAAGAAGACACCCCAAGGTATTCTGTGAGGGGTATGGTGAGTTCATGTAAAATTTTATTTCTTGTCACAAGTTAGTGGAATATGAGACTTTGTAAAAAACAAAATTAAAAAAATAATAATAATAATTTCCGCTGACTTGTGCCAAAAAATAAAAATTCTGTGGACTCACCATGTCCCTCACGGAATACCTTGGGGTGTCTTCTTTCCAAAATGGGGTCACATGTGGGGTATTTATACTCACCTGGCATTTTAGGAGCCCCTAAAGTGTGAGAATCCAAATGCATAAAAATGCCCTGTGAAATCCTAAAGGTACTCATTGGTTTTAGGGCCCCTTTGCGCATCTTGGCTGCAAAAAAGTGTAACTCATGTGGTATCGCCATACTCAGGAGAAGTAGGGCAATGTGTTTTGGGGGTGTATTTTAACATATACCCATGCTGCGTGTGAGAAATATCGCTGTAAACGACAACTTTTTACATTTTTTATTCAAAGTTGTCAATTTACAGAGATATTTCTCTCACCCAGCATGAGTATATGTAAAAATACACCCCAAAACACATTGCCCTACTTCTCCTGAGTACGGCGATACCACATGAGTGACACTTTTTTGCAGCCAAGATGCGCAAACGGGCCCTAAAACCAATTAGTAACTTTTAGGAGGGCATTTTTACGCATTTTTCTTCTCACGCTTTAGGGCCCCTAAAATGCCAGGGCAGTAGAAATACCCCACATGTGACCCCATTTTGGAAAGAAGACACCCCAAGGTATTCCATGAGGGGCATGGCGAGTTCATAGAAGATTTTTTTTGTTGGCACAAGTTAGTGGAAATTGATTTTTATTGTTTTTCTCACAAAGTCTCCCTTTCCGCTAACTTTTGACAAAAGTTTAATTTTTCATGGACTCATTATGCCCCTCAGCGAATACCTTGGGGTGTCTTCTTTCCAAAATGGGGTCACATGTGGGGTATTTATACTGCCCTGGCATTTTAGGGGCCCTAAAGCGTGAGAAGAAAAATGCATAAAAATGCCCTCCTAAAAGGTACTCGTTGGAATTTGGGCCCCTTTGCGCATCTTGGCTGCAAAAAGTGTCACACATGTGGCATCGCCGTACTCAGGAGAAGTAGGGCGATGTGTTTTGGGGTGTATTTTTACATATACCCATGCTGGGTGAGAGAAATATCTCTGTAAATTGGCAACTTTGAATAAAAAAATTTAAAAAGTTGTCGTTTACAGCGATATTTCTCACACCCAGCATGGGTATATGTAAAAATACACCCCAAAACACATTGCCCTACTTCTCCTGAGTACGGCGATACCCCATGAGTGACACTTTTTTGCAGCCAAGATGCGCAAAGGGGCCCTAAAACCAATGAGTACCTTCAGGATTTCACAAGCCATTTTTACGCATTTGGATTCTCACGCTTTAGGACCCCTAAAATGCCAGGGCAGTATAAATACCCCACATGTGACCCCATTGTGGAAAGAAGACACCCCAAGGCATTCTGTGAGGGGCATGGCGAGTTCACAGAAAAAAAAAAAATTGGCACAAGTTAGCGGAGATTTTTTTTTTTTTTTTACAGTCTCATATTCCACTAACTTGTGACAAAAAATAAAATTTTGCATGAACTCGCCATACCCCTCACGGAATACCTTGGGATGTCTTCTTTCTAAAATGGGGTCACATGTGGGGTTTTTGTACTGCCCTGGCATTTGAGGGTCTCCGCAATCATTACACGTATGGCCAGCATTAGGAGTTTCTGCGATTCTCCGTATATTGAGCATACGGGTAATGAGATTTTTCGTTCAGCCTCTGCGCTGAAAAAAAAAAATGAACGGCACAGATTTTTTCATTCGCATCGATCAATGTGGATGAAAAAATCTCTGCCAAATCAGTGACTGCGGTGCAGTGGGCTGGGCGCTAACTAACTGGTGGTGATAGGGGACCCTTATGCCCCATTCACACGTCCGCAATTCTGTTTGCGGAACGGAATTGCGGACCCATTCATTTCTATGGGGACAGACTTTGTCCCGCTCGGATCCGGAATTACGGATCCGCGCTCCGGTCTGCACTTCCGTTCCGCAAAAATATAGAACATGTCCTATTCTTGTCCGCAATTGCGGACAAGAAAAGCATTTTCTATATAGTTCTGGCAATGTGCGGATCTGCAAAATGCGGAAAGCACATTGCCGGTGTCCGTGTTTTGAGGATCTGCGGATCAGATCCGCGGATCGGATCCGCGGATCGGATCCACGGATCCGTGAATCCACGGATCCGCAAAACACATATGGACGTCTGAATGGAGCCTTACAAGGGTGTGATCAATGACAGGGGGTGATCAGGGGGTCTAGATGGGGTGATCAAGGGGTTAATAGGTGAAGGGGGTGGGGGGTTAGTGTAGTGTTTGGTGCAACTTTACTGTGTTACCTGGTCCTCTGGTGGTCGATCCCAGCAAATGGGACCACCAGAGGACCAGGTAGCAGGTATACCAGACGCTGTTCACAAAACAGCATCTGGTATACATGTTTGATGCGATTTATATCGCATCTACAGCCTGCCAGCGATTGATCATCGCTGGCAGGCAGTAGTCTAACTCTCCAGATGCGCGTTCCTGTGAACGCGCGCGCGTCTGCGCGCGCGTTCACAGGAACTCACGGGTCTCGCGAGAGGATGCGCCGATGCGTCCACTCAGAAGATCCCGGCCGCCCGCAGGACGCAATCCTGCGTACGGCGGTCCGGGAGTGGTTAATAAAAAAGCAACAACATTTTTGCAAAAAAATGACATTTTTCACTTTCTGTTGTAATTTTTTTTTAAAAAAAACTACATTTCTATATGAATTTTTCACAAAATGTATTGTTCTACATGTCTTTGATAAAAAAAATCCAATAAGTGTATATTTATTGGTTTGGGTAAAAGTTATAGCGTTTACAATCTATGGTGCAAAAAAGTGAATTTCCGCATTTTGAAGCAGCTCTGACTTTCTGAGCACCTGTCATGTTTCTTCACATGCTAGAATGTCAGGATAGTATAAAAAAAACCCAAATCACACCACTTTAGATAGAAGACACCCCAAAGTATTCGCGGACGGGCATGGTGAGTTCATGTATGATTTCATTTTTTTTCACAAGTTAGCGGAAAATGACACTTTCTGAGGAAAAAAAAATAATAATAAAGTTTCCATTTCTGCTAACTTCTGGCAAAAAAAAATAAAACATCAGACAGACTCACTATGCCCCTCAGTAAATACCTTGGGGTGTCTACTTTCTGAAATGGGGTCATTTGTGGGGTGTGTTTACTGTTCTGGCATTTTGGGCGGGGCTAAATTGTGAGCAGCCATGTAAAACCTAAAGGTACTCGTTGGAATTCGGGCCCCTTTGCGCACCCAGGCTGCAAAAAAGTGTCACACACGTGTTATCGCCGTACTCAGGAGAAGTAGGGCAATGTGTTTTGGGGTGTATTTTCACATATACCCATGCTGGGTGAGAGAAATATCTCTGTAAATTGTCAACTTTGTATAAAAAAAAGTTAAAAAGTTGTCGTTTACAGAGATAGTTCTCACACAAAGTATGGGTATATATAAAAATACACCCCAAAACACATTGCCCTACTTCTCCTGAGTACGGCAATACCACATGAGTGACAATTTTTTGCAGCCTGGGTGCGCAAAAGGGCCCTAATTCCAATGAGTACCTTTAGGATTTCACAGGGCATTTTTACGCATTTGGATTCCAGACTTCTTCTCAGGCTTTAGAGACCCCTAAAATGCCAGGACAGTATAAATACCCCACAAGTGACCTCATTTTAGAAAGAAGACACCCCAAGGTATTCCGTGAGGGGTATGGTGAGTTCATGTAAAATTTTATTTTTTGTCACAAGTTAGTGGAATATGAGACTTTGTAAAAAAAAAAAAAAAAAAAAAAAAATATCAATTTCCGCTTACTTGTGCCAAAAAAAAAAAAAATTCTGTGAACTCGACATGCCCCTCACGGAATACCTTGGGGTGTCTTCTTTCCAAAATGGTGTCACATGTGGGGTATTTATACTGCCCTGGCATTTTAGGGGCCCTAAAGCGTGAGAATCCAAATGCGTAAAAATGCCCTGTGAAATCCTAAAGGTACTCATTGGTTTTAGGGCCCCTTTGCGCGTCTTGGCTGCAAAAAAGTGTCACACATGTGGTATCGCCGTACTCAGGAGAAGTAGGGCAATGTGTTTTGGGGTGTATTTTTACATATACCCATACTGTGTGTGAGAAATATCTCTGTAAATGACAACTTTTTAAAAAAAATTATACAAAGTTGTCAAAGTTGATATTTCTCTCACCCAGCATGGGTATATGTAAAAATACACCCCAAAACACATTGCCCTACTTCTCCTGAGTACGGCGATACCACATTTGTGACACTTTTTTGCAGCCAAGATGTGCAAAGGGGCCCAAATTCTAATGAGTACCTTTTAGGTGGGCATTTTTACGCATTTTTCTTCTCACGCTTTAGGGCCCCTAAAATGCCAGGGCAGTATAAATACCCCACATGTGACCCCATTTTGGAAAGAAGACACCCCGAGGTATTCCGTGAGGGGCATGGCGAGTTCACAGAAGAT
This sequence comes from Bufotes viridis, assembly GCA_033119425.1. Taxonomy (NCBI): domain Eukaryota; kingdom Metazoa; phylum Chordata; class Amphibia; order Anura; family Bufonidae; genus Bufotes; species Bufotes viridis. Next base: position 168,561,060 of record CM065591.1, read on the forward strand.
TTTTTTTTTTGGCACAAGTTAGCGGAAATTAATTTTTTATTGTTTTTTCTCACAAAGTCTCCCTTTCCGCTAACTTTTGACAAAAAGTTAAATTTTTCATGGACTCACTATGCCCCTAAGCGTATACCTTGGGGTGTCTTCTTTCCAAAATGGGGTCATTTGTGGGGTGTTTGTACTGTTCTGGCATTTTGGGCGGGGCTAAATTGTGAGCAGCCATGTAAAAGCTAAAGGTACTCGTTGGAATTTGGGCCCCTTTGCGCACCCAGGCTGCAAAAAAGTGTCACTCATGTGGTATCGCCATACTCAGGAGAAGTAGCGTAATGTGTTTTGGGGTGTATTTTTACATATACCCATGTTGGGTGAGACAAATATCTCTGTAAACTGACAACTTTGTATAAAAAAATGTAAAAAGTTGTCATTTACAGAGATATTTCTCACACCCAGCATGGTCATATGTAAAAATACACCCCAAAACACATTTCCCTACTTCTCCTGAATACGGCGATACCACATGTGTGACACCATTTTGCAGCCAAGATGCGCAAAGGGGCCCTAATTCCCATGAGTACCTTTAGGATTTCACAGGACATTTTTACGCATTTGGATTCTCACGCTTTAGGCTGCATTCACACGGGCGAGTTTTCCGCGCGGGTGCAATGCGTGACGTGAACGCATAGCACCCACACTGAATCCTGACCCATTCATTTCAATGGGGCTGTGTACATGAGCGTTTTTTTTCACGCATCACTTGTGCGTTGCGTGAAAATCGCAGCATGTTCTATATTCTGCGTTTTTCACGCAGCCCTAGCCCCATAGAAGTGAATGGGGCTGTGTTAAAAACGCATTGCATCCGCAAGCAAGTGCGGGTGCGTTTTTCACTGATGGTTGCTAGGAGATGTTGTTTGTAAACCTTCAGTTTTTTGTCACGCGCGTGAAAAATGCATCAAAACGCATTGCACCCGCGCGGAAAAAACTGAACAACTGAACGCAATCGCAGGCAAAACTAAATGGCTTTGCCTGTGAAATCGCATAGTTTTCACTGAACGCATCTGCAACGCATTCGGACCTAATCCGGACATGCTCGTGTGAACCCAGCCTTAGGACCCCTAAAATGCCAGAGCAGTATAAATACCCCACAAGTGACCCCATTTTGGAAAGAAGACACCCCAAGGTATTCCGTTAGGGGCATGGCGAGTTCACAGAAAAAAATTTTGGCACAAGTTAGCGGAATTTGATATATATATATTTTTTTTTTTACAAAGTCTCATATTCCACTAACTTGTGACAAAAAATAAAATTTTACATGAACTCACCATACCCCTCACAGAATTCCTTGGGGTGTCTTCTTTCTAAAATGGGGTCACATGTGAGGTTTTTGTACTGCCCTGGCATTTGAGGTCTCCGTAATCATTACACGTATGGCCAGCATTAGGAGTTTCTGCGATTCTCCTTATATTGAGCATACGGGTAATGAGATTTTTTCCGTTCAGCCTCTGGGCTGAAAAAAAATAAAAATGAACGGCACAGATTTTTTCATTCGCATCGATCAATGTGGATGAAAAAATCTCTGCCAAAATCAGTGACTGCGGTGCGGTGGGCTGGGCGCTAACTACCTAACAAGTAGCTAACTAACTGGCAGTGATAAGGGACCCTTATGCCCCATTCACACGTCCGCAATTCTGTTTCCGGAACGGAATTGCGGACCCATTCATTTCTATGGGGACAGACTTTGTCCCGCTCGGATCCGGAATTACGGATCCGTGCTTCCAGGTCTGCACTTCCGTTCCGCAAAAATATAGAACATGTCCTATTCTTGTCCGCAATAGCGGACAAGAAAAAGCATTTTCTATATAGTTCTGGCAATGTGCGGATCTGCAAAATGTGGAAAGCACATTGCCGGTGTCCGTATTTTGCCGATCCGCAGATCCATGGATCCGCAAAACACATACGGACGTCTGAATGAGCCTTACAGGGGGGTGATTAGTGACAGGGGGGGTGACAGGGGGTGATCAGGGGGGGTGACATGGGTGATCAGGGGTTAATCAGTGATGGGGGGTGGGGGGGGGTGCGTGTAGTGAATGGTGCACTTTACCTATGTTTCCTCTGGTGGTCCCAGACAAAGGGACCACCAGACGAGCAGACAGCAGGCATATCAGACGCTGTTTACAAAACAGCGTCTGCTATGCGTTTTAAATGCGTTTTTTTCCGCATCTACAGCCTGCCAGCGCTTGATCAGCGCTGGCAGGCTGTAGTTTCAGTTGTCCCGGCTCCGATCGCATGAACGCGCGTGCATGAATGGTCTCACGAGATGACGCCGATAGGCGTGATTGAGACCTGAGAGAGCTGCCGCGCTGACACCCATCGGCGTTAGCGTGGCGGCAAGTGGTTAAGAATGCTATTATTTTCCCTTTTAACCATGTTATAAGGGAAAATAATAAAGTTCGGGTCCATATCATCTCCTAGCAACCATCCGTGAAAATCGCAATGCATCCGCAATACTTGCGGATGCAATGCGATTTTCAAGCAGCCCCATTCACTTCTGTGGGGCCTGCGCTACGTGAAAAACGCAGAATATAGAGCATGCTGTGATTTTTACGCAACGCACAAGTGATGCATGAAAATCACTGATCATGTACACACCCCTATTGAAGTGAATGGGTCAGGATTCAGTGCGGGTGCAATGCGTTCACATCACGCATTGCACCTGCGCGGAAAACTCGCCCGTGTCAAAGGGGCCTAAGACTTTGACAGAGCCCCCACAACAGTATTATAAAATGACAGATAGGTTATGTGTGTATGTATGTATATATATATATATATATAATAGGAAAAGGATGGCGTGGCAGTCTAGATCGTGACTAGCGGAGTGGGGTGGGGTTTACACAGAGGGGGGCGTACAAAAATTTGTAGCAAATAGTAACAGGTGGCAACTGTCAAAGTCTCAAATTCAAGTTCAAATGCGGCTTCCTCGGCTCTCCCTTCTGCCGTTAAATGCGGTGCACTTTCCTATGAAGTTATAATTATAGCGTCAAGCAAATCTTCACATAGTAGAGGAATAAGTAGGCAGCACTCACCACGGCTTTTCTTTCTTTGTCCTTTATTTGTATCAAAAATACATATAAAACAAGCGGCTTGGTAGCAGTATTAGCCCGATCCACCCACAGCGGCGACGGCCATTTCGCGCAAACTCTCTGCGCTTCTTCTGGCCACTACGTCAGCACGTTGAACCGTGCTGACCTCTTATACCCGATACCTGGTTGCCTAGGCAATGCCCAAACAAACACAGGCACAGGTAATCCTCTTTAAAAAGACAGTGCATAAGCAAAGAGTATAACCTCTATAAAAATACACTAAGATCATTACGATCATTCAAACCTAGCTGACCGAGTGCTCCTGTGCGCATTATCCATTTGGCTTCTTGTTGCAGGAGGTGCCAATGTCTATCCCCGCCGTGAGGTGGGGGAGGGACATCTTCAATCCTCGCAAAGCGAAGCACATCAATTCTAACTCCATGTTCTTCCCTCATATGTTCAATTAGACGCCGACAGCCCTTTCCTGTTTGTACAGAGTTAAGATGTTCTCCTACCCTCTCGAATAGGCACCTGATGGTTTTGCCTATATAAAAACGACCACAACCACATGTTATCACATACACCACATATGTTGTTTTGCAGTTGATGAAGCTTTTTACTTTCTCATATAGGGACCCAGTTCATACAACCTTATCCTGAGAATTGTATTTGCAAAATGAGCTATTGCCGCATTTGTAATTGCCTTTTAGTATTTTTCCCTGTAACCAGTTACTTTTTTTCTCAATTGAAAACTTGCTCCTAACGATCTTATCTTTTATTGTATGACTCCTTCTGAACGTGATCAATGGTTTTTCCTCAACTAATCCTTTTAATCCTGTATCTTCCTTTAGGATGTCCCAATGTTTAAAGATTGACTTTTTTAAGTTAAAACTTTTTTTAAGTTTTATTAAGTCGGCCATAGGGCTATACTTAAATGAGAACACACACCTTTTGCTATCTCTCTGTTCTTTTTGTCCTGGCATTCCTCTACCGTTCTTTCTTTTTCTCTTTCCCCCTCCCCCTGATAGTAACTCTTCTTGTGAAAACTTTGCTGCTTCTTCTAATGTTTCATCTAATAATTTCTCCGGATACCCTCTTTGCAAGAGTCTATTTTTTAGCTCTAAGGCCTGTCTTCTATACCCCTCATTCTCGCTATTGATGCGCCTCAACCTTATAAACTTGAATGATCGTAATGATCTTAGTGTATTTTTATAGATGTTATACTCTTTGCTTATGCACTGTCTTTTTAAAGAGGATTACCCGTACAAAAACTTGCTGTGGGGCCCAGTCACCTCTAGTTACGCCCCTGATAGGAACAATCCTATTACACCTTGCTGCACTGACTGGGGATCCAAATTGCCATCATACAGCTCTGTAATTCCAGCAAACCGTTCTTATTGGGGTGCAAGTGCTGTTTGAAACAGCGATTAACAGGGTTTATTGCAAGGAAATATTTCTATGTATATTTTGCTCTTGTGTGGTGCAGTTATATGTTCTAAAGAATTTTTTGGCTTGTATTAGTAAAAAAAAGGGCTTTTTAGCCGTTGTGTGATGATGTGCTAAAATTAGAGCCCTTTTTGTCCTTTATTAGTGGCAAAAGTAAAATATATTTGCCATTCAGCGGTGCAGTTATATGTTCCAAAGCCTTTTGTGGCATGTATTAGTGGAAAAAATATATATATATTTGCCAATCAGCGGTTCAGTTATATGTTCTAAAGCCATTTGTGGCGTGTATTAGTGGAAAAAGAAAAAAATAAATTTGCCGATCAGCGGTACAGTTATATGTTCTAAAGCTGTTTGTGGAAAAAGAAAACAATATATTTGCCGATCAGTGGTGCAGTTATATGTTTTAAAGTCTGAAGCCAAACATCTGATGCCAAGTGCTCCTTCTTACAACCACCATCGTCAGCGGGTACTGTTATTGTCACCAACCTCCCCAGTCCTTCACCGGGTCACACTGTGGTCTCCTGATGCTGCTGCCACCTCACCACTATGTCACCTTGCCAAAATTTAGCCTCCCAATGCTGCTGCCTCCTCACCACTATGTCACCTTGCCACACTGTAGCCTCCTGATGCTGCTGCCACCTCCAAACTATGTCACCTTGTCACTCGGTGGCCTCTTGATGCTGCTGTCACCTCCACACTATGTCATCTTGCCACTCTGTGGTCTCCTGATGCTGCTATCACCTCCACACTACGTCACCTTACCTCTCTTTGGTCTCCTGATGCTGCTGCCACCTCCACACTATGTCACTTTTCCATTCTGTAGTCTCCTGATGCTGCTGCCACCTCCCCACAATGTCAACTTGCCACTCTGTGGTCTCCTGATGCTGCTGCCACCTCCACACTATGTCACCTTGCCACTCTGTGGCCTCCTGATGCTGCTACCACCTCGACACTATGTCACCTTGTGACTCTGTGGCCTCCTGATGCTGCTGCCGCCTCCACACTCTGTCAGCGGGTCACTCTATGGTCTCCTCATGCTGCTGCCACCTCCACACTATGTCACCTTGCCACTCTGTGGCCTCCTGATGCTGCTACCACCTCGACACTATTTCACCTTGTGACTCTGTGGCCTCCTGATGCTGCTGCCGCCTCCACACTCTGTCAACTTGCCACTCTGTGGTCTCCTGATGCTGCTACCACCTCCACACTATATCACCTTGCCACTCTGTGGTCTCCTCATGCTGCTTCTACCTCCACAGTATGTCACCTTGCCATTCTGTGGTCTCCTGATGCTGCCGCAACCTCCACACTTTCATTGTGCCACTCTGTGGCCTCCTCCTGATGCTGCCATACCAACACACTCTGTCATTGTGCCACTCTGTGGCCTCCTGATGCTGCTGCTGCCTCCTCCACACTGTCATTGTGCCACTCTGTGGCCTCCTCATGCTGCTTCCACCTCACCACTATGTCATAGGATCACTCTGTGGACTTCTCATGCTGTTCCAACGCTCCCCACTTCATGACTGGGCCACTATTTTGCCTTTCAGCCTGGCTGACATCATCATATGTTTGACCCTTCTTCTGATCTGTCAGAAGGAAGGAAAAATAAGACTTACAATGAATCCTGTCTGTGTAGCAGCTATAAGGCCTGTCCAGTCCCATCAGAATTGGCTGGTGATTTGGCAGCCAAAAGCAGGAGTGGGTACAAAACACAGAAGACATGCAAATATTCCATTCATGTGTCATCTCTGTTTTGGATGCACTCCTGTTTTTTTTGGCATTAGCAATACTGATGGATTAATGACCAAATGCTGACCGAGTGAAGGCGGATGCTGTACAGACAGGATTCGTTTTTTGGTTGTTATTGTTCTGACGGATTAGAGGAAGGGCAAAATAATCAGTGACGTCAACACAAACTTACTGCTGTCAGGGGCTCTACTTGTATAAGCGTTTAATAGAACAGGTTCTGTAGACATCTATGTGGAATCAGCTGACGACGGTGTAAAAGGAGTGTACTTATTCTTGGCGCTAACGCCGACCTGTAAGACTGAGTTCATACTTGAGTTATTTGGTCAGATTTGGCCCCGTGACTGCACAAATAAGCGAAGTGTACAGTAATTCTAAGAGCGACGCCTGCCTTCTGCATGTCATACGGACTCACAGTATTATTTCACTACCAAAGCAGACTCCCTATGCGTGTTACTGCAAGGCACAGTGTTCTACACCACTCTAAAGGCTCTCTGCAGCCAGGAAATAGCCATTTTTAAACAAAATTTGCCGCATATAAATTTGGATCAAACCAAATTTTTTCCCAAAAATTCGGCGAACCGGCAAATTGAATTTTTGAAAAATTCACTCATGTCTAATGATGGCGATTAACAACTAAGCTTGAGGTCATATTTTTTCCTATCTGAGAAGTAAACCTGTACTCTCTGTTATTACCAAAGGTCATGTGTCACCACTGGTATAGACATTGGATGCTTCCCCTTCTCTCCCTGAAAACACAAGGTGCCAATGTATTACATGACAGCCTGGGAACTATTGAAGTCCCCAGGCCCGCCTGCAGTAGTGATGTCGCGAACATAAAATTTTCAGTTCGCGAACAGCGAACGCGAACTTCTGCAAATGTTCGCGAACGGGCGAACCGGGCGAACCGCCATAGACTTCAATTGGCAGGCGAATTTTAAAACCCACAGGGACTCTTTCTGGCCACAATAGTGATGAGAAAGTTGTTTCAAGGGGTCTAACACCTGGACTGTGGCATGCCGGAGGGGGATCTATGGCAAAACTCCCATGGAAAATTACGTAGTGGACGCAGAGTCGGGTTTTAATCCATAAACGGCATAAATCAACTAACATTCCTAAATTGTTTGGAATAACGTGCTTTAAAACATCCAGTTTGTGTATACGATCAGGTATGATGTTGTATCGATCAGGTAGTGTAAGGGTTACGCCCGCTTCACTGACATTGACAGACCAAACTCCCCTTTTAATGCACCGCAAACAGTTCATTTGCACAACCGCAAACTCCCCATTTGCACAAGGTTGGATACCAAGCTAGCCACGTCCGGTGATGTCATTGAAGGTTTCTTCCTCCACCCAGCCACGTACAACACCAAGGGTCCCCAAAAGATGAATTGAATAGATTTTTCGAACGGTGAGATGGTTAAAAAACGCTGGCTCCCTCCACTCTGTTTTAAACCACGGTCAATGCGTCTGCGCCGTGCAATTTACTGTCACACCCGATATGAGTGGTATTTTCTGTAGTACTATTCTCATCAGTTTAATCCCTCTAACGTCCCCAATCTGGGGGCCATTTATTGAATAGATTTTTCGAACGGGGAGATGGTTAAAAAACGCTGGCTCCCTCCACTCTGTTTTAAACCACGGTCACTGCGTCTGCGCCGTGCAATTTACTGTCACACCCGATATCAGTGGTATTTTCTGTAGTACTATTCTCATCAGTTTAATCCCTCTAACGTCCCCAATCTGGGGGCCATTTATTGAATAGATTTTTCGAACGGGGAGATGGTTAAAAAAACGCTGGCTCCCTCTACTCTGTTTTAATCCACGGTCACTGCGTCTGCGCCGTGCAATTTACTGTCACACCCGATATGAGTGGTATTTTCTGTAGTACTATTCTCATCAGTTTAATCCCTCTAACGTCCCCAATCTGAGGGCCATTTATTGAATAGATTTTTCGAACGGGGAGATGGTTAAAAACGCTGGCTCCCTCCACTCTGTTTTAAACCACGGTGACTGCGTCTGCGCCGTGCAATTTACTGTCACACCCGATATCAGTGGTATTTTCTGTAGTACAATTCTCATCAGTTTAATCCCTCTAACGTCCCTAATCTGGGGGCCATTTATTGAATAGATTTTTCGAACGGGAGATGGTTAAAAAACGCTGGCTCCCTCCACTCTGTTTTAAACCACGGTCACTGCGTCTGCGCCGTGCAATTTACTGTCACACCCGATATCAGTGGTATTTTCTGTAGTACTATTCTCATCAGTTTAATCCCTCTAACGTCCCCAATCTGGGGGCCATTTATTGAATAGATTTTTCGAACGGGAGATGGTTAAAAACGCTGGCTCCCTCCACTCTGTTTTAATCCACGGTCACTGCGTCTGCGCCGTGCAATTTACTGTCACACCCGATATGAGTGGTATTTTCTGTAGTACTATTCTCATCAGTTTAATCCCTCTAACGTCCCCAATCTGGGGGCCATTTATTGAATAGATTTTTCGAACGGGGAGATGGTTAAAAAACGCTGGCTCCCTCCACTCTGTTTTAAACCACGGTCACTGCGTCTGCGCCGTGCAATTTACTGTCACACCCGATATGAGTGGTATTTTCTGTAGTACTATTCTCATCAGTTTAATCCCTCTAACTCCCCAATCTGGGGGCCATTTATTGAATAGATTTTTCGAACGGGGAGATGGTTAAAAAAACGCCGGCTCCCTCCACTCTGTTTTAAACCACGGTCACTGCGTCTGAGCCGTGCAATTTACTGTCACACCCGATATGAGTGGTATTTTCTGTAGTACTATTCTCATCAGTTTAATCCCTCTAACGTCCCCAATCTGGGTGCCATTTATTGAACAGATTTTTCGAACGGGGAGATGGTTAAAAAAACGCTGGCTCCCTCCACTCTGTTTTAAACCACGGTGACTGCGTCTGCGCCGTGCAATTTACTGTCACACCCGATATGAGTGGTATTTTCTGTAGTACTATTCTCATCAGTTTAATCCCTCTAACGTCCCCAATCTGGGGGCCATTTATTGAATAGATTTTTCGAACGGGGAGATGGTTAAAAAAACGCTGGCTCCCTCCACTCTGTTTTAAACCACGGTGACTGCGTCTGCGCCGTGCAATTTACTGTCACACCCGATATCAGTGGTATTTTCTGTAGTACAATTCTCATCAGTTTAATCCCTCTAACGTCCCTAATCTGGGGGCCATTTATTGAATAGATTTTTCGAACGGGAGATGGTTAAAAAACGCTGGCTCCCTCCACTCTGTTTTAAACCACGGTCACTGCGTCTGCGCCGTGCAATTTACTGTCACACCCGATATGAGTGGTATTTTCTGTAGTACTATTCTCATCAGTTTAATCCCTCTAACGTCCCCAATCTGGGTGCCATTTATTGAATAGATTTTTCGAACGGGAGATGGTTAAAAACGCTGGCTCCCTCCACTCTGTTTTAAACCACGGTCACTGCGTCTGAGCCGTGCAATTTACTGTCACACCCGATATGAGTGGTATTTTCTGTAGTACTATTCTCATCAGTTTAATCCCTCTAACGTCCCCAATCTGGGTGCCATTTATTGAATAGATTTTTCGAACGGGAGATGGTTAAAAAACGCTGGCTCCCTCCACTCTGTTTTAAACCACGGTGACTGCGTCTGCGCCGTGCAATTTACTGTCACACCCGATATGAGTGGTATTTTCTGTAGTACTATTCTCATCAGTTTAATCCCTCTAACGTCCCCAATCTGGGTGCCATTTATTGAATAGATTTTTCGAACGGGAGATGGTTAAAAAACGCTGGCTCCCTCCACTCTGTTTTAAACCACGGTCACTGCGTCTGCGCCGTGCAATTTACTGTCACACCCGATATGAGTGGTATTTTCTGTAGTACTATTCTCATCAGTTTAATCCCTCTAACGTCCCCAATCTGGGTGCCATTTATTGAATAGATTTTTCGAACGGGAGATGGTTAAAAAACGCTGGCTCCCTCCACTCTGTTTTAAACCACGGTGACTGCGTCTGCGCCGTGCAAATTACTGTCACACCCGATATGAGTGGTATTTTCTGTAGTACTATTCTCATCAGTTTAATCCCTCTAACGTCCCCAATCTGGGTGCCATTTATTGAATAGATTTTTCGAACGGGAGATGGTTAAAAAACGCTGGCTCCCTCCACTCTGTTTTTAAACCACGGTGACTGCGTCTGCGCCGTGCAAATTACTGTCACACCCGATATGAGTGGTATTTTCTGTAGTACTATTCTCATCAGTTTAATCCCTCTAACGTCCCCAATCTGGGGGCCATTTATTGAATAGATTTTTCGAACGGGAGATGGTTAAAAAACGCTGGCTCCTCCACTCTGTTTTAAACCACGGTCACTGCGTCTGCGCCGTGCAATTTACTGTCACACCCGATATGAGTGGTATTTTCTGTAGTACTATTCTCATCAGTTTAATCCCTCTAACGTCCCCGACTCCCCAATCTGGGGGCCATTTATTAAATAGATTTTTTGAACGGGAGATGGTTAAAAAAACGCTGGCTCCCTCCACTGATATGAGTGGTATTTTCTGTAGTATTATTCTCATCAGTTTAATCCCTGTTACGTCCCATATCAGGGATTGCCTTTTGTGAAAAAAATTTAGGCCGGGTACCTTCGACTGCCTTCACAGTGACAGACCAAACTCTCGTACACTAAACTGAATTGATTTCAGGAACCGGGAGATGGAAAAAGCAGCTTGGTCGGTCCTCTTACTCCCAAATTGGGGCACTGCGCGTGCACAGAGCAATGTGCTGTGACACCCTATATGAGTGGTGTCTTAACTAGTACTATTGCTATCAGTTTAATCCCTGTTACGGACCCTATCCGGTCGAATTGATTAACCATTGTCGAATCCCCATTGACATCCCCCTTATAAGCTGTGTAAAGCATATTTTTTAGTTTGGTTTTGAACTGCTGCATCCTTTCCGACTTTCGGTAATTTGGTAACATTTCTGCCACTTTCTGCTTATACCGGGGTCTAGTAGCGTGGCCACCCGATCGCTTTTGGTCTGATCATAATGAAGCAACGGCCTTATCATCTGGGGTGTGGCAACATTGCCAACACACTTATAGAGGTGATGATGATTGCTTCATTGTGATACGCAAGCCCCTTCACCACAACAAGGTAACGATCACGAAGGGGAATTGACACTTGTATGTGCCTTTTTTTTTGGTTTGTTTTTGCAGCCACAGTGCTGCACCAGAAAAATTAGGCATGTACACATGCCTGAAAAATAATGGCACTGTTGCAGCCGCTATTGTAGCAGCGGCCGGAAAAATTTATGTTTTCCAGGCAGAAAAGTGACTAAAACATTGCGGCTTGAACCCTAGTTGGTGGTGGAGAATTCACGAAAGTCATCCGGTATGCAGACATTAAATACAGCAGCATGGGGACCATTTTAAGGCCATGGCATGTAATCAGGCCTTTTGTTAGTCAAACGTATCCCCACTGTCAGTCCCTTCGGGATCCATGCCTCATTCATCTTTATGAAGGTGAGGTAATCAACACTTTTTGACCGAGGCGACTTCTCTTGTCAGTGACAATGCCTCCTGCTGCACTGAAGGTCCTTTCTGACAGGACACTTGAAGCAGGGCAGGCCAGAAGTTCTATCGCAAACTGGGATAGCTCAGGCCACAGGTCAAGCCTGCACACCCAGTAGTGAAGGGGTTCATTGCTCCTCAGAGTGTCGATATCTGCTGTTAAGGCGAGGTAGTCTGCTACCTGTCGGTCGAGTCGTTCTCTAAGGCTGGATCCCGAAGGGCTGTGGCGATGAGTAGGACTGAAAAAGCTCCGCATGTCCTCCATCAACAACACATCTGTAAATCGTCCAGTCCTTGCCGCCGTGGTAGGAGGAGGATTACACTCACCTCTTCCCCTGTTAGATTCCCGTTGTGCTGTGACATCCCCTTATAAGCTGTGTAAAGCATATTTTTTAGTTTGGTTTTGAACTGTTGCATCCTTTCCGACTTTCGGTAATTTGGTAACATTTCTGCCACTTTCTGCTTATACCGGGGTCTAGTAGCGTGGCCACCCAGTACAGATCGTTCTCCTTTATCCTTTTTATACGTGGGTCCCTCAACAGACATGACAGCATGAAAGACCCCATTTGAACAAGGTTGGATGCAGAGCTACTCATTTCCCGTTCCTCGTCCTCACTGATGTCATTGACGGTCTGTTCTTCCCCCAGCCACGTACAACACCATGGGTCCCAGATAGGTGACAACAACGAGCACCCTGGGGTGCCTGCTGTGATTGGTCTTCCTCCTCCTCAAAGCCACCACATTCCTCCTCTGACTCCTCTTCCTCATACTCCTCTTCCAGCGTTGCTGCAGGTCCGGCAAGCGATGATGACAAGGCTGTTTCTGGTGGTGATGGTGACCACAACTCTTCCTCTTCCTCTTCACGCTCATCTACAGCCTGATCCAGAACTCTTCGCAGGGCACGCTCCAGGAAGAAAACAAATGGGATGAGGTCGCTGATGGTGCCTTCGGTGCGACTGACTAGGTTTGTCACCTCCTCAAAGGACGCATAAGCCTACAGGCATTGCGCATGAGTGTCCAGTAACGTGGCAAAAATATTCCCAGCTCCGCAGAGGCTGTCCTAGCACCCGGTCATACAAATACTCGTTGACGGCTTTTTCTTGTTGGAGCAGGCGGTCGAACATTAGGAGTGTTGAATTCCAACGTGTCGGGCTGTCGCATATCAAGCGCCTCACTGGCATGTTGTTTCGCCGCTGAATATCGGAAAAGTGCGCCATGGCCGTGTAGGAACGCCTGAAATGGCCACACACCTTCCTGGCCTGCTTGAGGACGTCCTGTAAGCCTGGGTACTTAGACACAAAACGTTGTACGATGAGATTCAACACATGTGCCATGCACGGCACATGTGACAACTTGCCCAAATTTAATGCCGCCAACAGATTGCTTCCATTGTCACACACCACTTTGCCGATCTCCAGTTGGTGCGGGGTCAGCCACTGATCCACCTGTGCGTTCAGGGCGGACAGGAGTGCTGGTCCTGTGTGGCTCTCTGCTTTCAGGCAAGTCAACCCCAAGATAGCGTGACACTGTCGTATCCGGGATGTGGAATAGCCCCTGGGGAGCTGGGGGAATCAGTTGATGTGCAGCCAGACGCCGCAGCAGAAGAGGACTCAGCCGAGGAGGATATTGAAGAGGATCGAGCAGGAGTAGAGGAGGTGGCAGTAGGTCTGCCTGCAAGTCGTGGTGGTGTCACCAACTCCGCTGCGGAGCCACGCATTCCATGCTTGTCAGCCGTCAGCAGGTTGACCCAATGCGCAGTATACGTGATATACCTGCCCTGACCGTGCTTTGCAGACCAGGTATCAGTGGTCAGATGGACCCTTGCCCCAACACTGTATGCCAGAGATGCCATGACTTCCTTTTCAATGACATGGTAGAGGTTTGGGATTGCCTTTTTGAAAAAAAATTTCGTCCGGGTACCTTCCACTGTGGTGTCCCAATAGCGACAAATTTTTTGAAGGCCTCAGACTCTACCAGCTGGTATGGTAAAAGCTGGCGGGCTAAGAGTTCCGTCAAGCCAGCTGTCAGTCGCCGGGCAAGGGGTGACTTTGTGACATTGGCTTCTTATGCTCAAACATGTCCTTGACAGACACCTGACTGTGGGCAGATGAGCAGGAACTGCTGAAGGTGAGAGATGGAGTGGCGGGTGGTTGAGAGGGGGCAGGGAGGACAGCAGTGGTTGACGTGGCTGAAGATGCTGGACCAGGAGGAGCATGGTGGCTTTGAGTTTGTGTGCTGCTTGTACTCATGTGTTGATCCCATAGGCGTTTGTGATGTGAGATCATGTGCCTTCGCAAAGCAGTTGTACCAAGGTGGGTGTTGGACTTCCCACGACTCAGTTTCTTTTGGCACAGGTTGCAAATGGCATTGCTTTTATCAGAGGCAGACACACACAAAAATGCCACACTGCTGAGCTTTGCAATGACGGCATTCTAGTGGTGGCAACAGCATGCGTTGACTGGCGTGCTGTCTGGCTGACCCCAGGTGCCGATACATGCTGTCTGACTGTGCCACTAACTCCTTGCGACGACCTCCCCCTGCTTCCAACTCGTCTCCTCATTCTCTCTGTCTCCCCTTCAGAACTTTCCCCCTCTTCTTCTCTTCGAGCAGGCACCCACGTGGCATCCGTGGACACATCGTCATCATCAACCGCTTCACTTGTATCTGACACCTCAGCAAAGGAAGCAGCAGCGGGTACAACATCATCATCATCATCATCACACTGTACGTCCATGTGTGTAATCCTGCCTGACTGAGACATATCCCCGTAATCTACATCATCTGGCAATAATGGTTGCGCATCACTAATTGCATCCAACTGATGTGTAAATAACTCCTCTGACGGATCAAGTGAAGCGGCTGTGGTGGCTGTGGTGGTAGTGGTGGTGGTGGCGACGGGCGGGTGCGTGGTAACTTGAGAGCAGGTGACCGAAGCTGAGCTGGAGGAGGATGGTGCGTCAAGGTTCTTAGCGGAAGCTGTTGAAGATTGGGTGTCCTGTCTAAGCCAGTCAACTACGTCCTCTGAATTTTTCGGGTTCAGGGTACGTGGCCTCTGAAAACTGGGCATTATTCCAGGGACAGTGGAAATCACAGCACCACGACCACGACGGCCCCTGCGGGGTGGCCTGCCTCTGCCTGTCATTTTTTTTAGATAAGTGGTACTACGCGTGCTAGGTACTGTGCCACCCGGTATGAGTGGTTGGCACTGGCAGTGGGCACACTACAGTCTGTGGAAGTGGGCCTGACACACACTGGCAGCAGGCAAGCAACTGAATTTAGACTACTGTCTAAAAATTAAATGCCTTATTTATCGGCAAGCTACTGTGCCACCCGGTATCAGTGGTTGGCACTGGCAGTGGGCACACTACAGTCAGTGGAAGAGGGCCTGACACACACTGGCAGCAGGCAAGCAACTGAATTTAGACTACTGTCTAAAAATTAAATGCCTTATTTATCGGCAAGCTACTGTGCCACCCGGTATCAGTGGTTGGCACTGGCAGTGGGCACACTACAGTCTGTGGAAGTGGGCCTGACACACACTGGCAGCAGGCAAGCAACTGAATTTAGACTACTGTCTAAAAATTAAATGCCTTATTTATCGGCAAGCTACTGTGCCACCCGGTATCAGTGGTTGGCACTGGCAGTGGGCACACTACAGTCAGTGGAAGAGGGCCTGACACACACTGGCAGCAGGCAAGCAACTGAATTTAGACTACTGTCTAAAAATTAAATGCCTTATTTATCGGCAAGCTACTGTGCCACCCGGTATCAGTGGTTGGCACTGGCAGTGGGCACACTACAGTCAGTGGAAGAGGGCCTGACACACACTGGCAGCAGGCAAGCAACTGAATTTAGACTACTGTCTAAAAATTAAATGCCTTATTTATCGGCAAGCTACTGTGCCACCCGGTATCAGTGGTTGGCACTGGCAGTGGGCACACTACAGTCTGTGGAGGTGGGCCTGACACACACTGGCAGCAGGCAAGCAACTGAATTTAGACTACTGTCTAAAAATTAAATGCCTTATTTATCGGCAAGCTACTGTGCCACCCGGTATCAGTGGTTGGCACTGGCAGTGGGCACACTACAGTCAGTGGAAGAGGGCCTGACACACACTGGCAGCAGGCAAGCAACTGAATTTAGACTACTGTCTAAAAATTAAATGCCTAATTTATCGGCAAGCTACTGTGCCACCCGGTATCAGTGGTTGGCACTGGCAGTGGGCACACTAAAGTCAGTGGAAGAGGGCCTGACACACACTGGCAGCAGGCAAGCAACTGAATTTAGACTACTGTCTAAAAATTAAATGCCTTATTTATCGGCAAGCTACTGTGCCACCCGGTATCAGTGGTTGGTACTGGCAGTGGGCACACTACAGTCAGTGGAAGTCAGCCTGACACACACTAGCAGCAGGCAAGCAACTGAAATTACACTAAAGTGTAAAAATTAAATGCCTTTTTTGATGCAAAGTACTGTGCCACACGGGATGACAGGGGTGGGCACTGGAAGTGGGCACACTACAGTCAGTTGAAGTCGGCCTGACACACACTAGCAGCAGGTGAGCAGCTGAAATTACACTAAAGTGTAAAAATTAAATGCCTTTTTATGCAAAGTCCTGTGCCAGCCGGTATGAGTGGTGGACACTGGCAGTGGGCACACTACAGTCAGTGGAAGTCAGCCTGACACACACTGGCAGGCAACTAACCTTAGATTAAAGTGTAAAAATTAAGTGCCTTTTTTTAAGCAAAGTCCTATGCCACACGGGATGACAGGGGTGGGCACTGGCAGTGGGCACACTACAGTCAGTTGAAGTCGGCCTGACACACACTAGCAGCAGGTGAGCAGCTGAAATTACACTAAAGTGTAAAAATTAAATGCCTTTTTTATGCAAAGTCCTGTGCCAGCCGGTATGAGTGGTGGACACTGGCAGTGGGCACACTACAGTCAGTGAAAGTCAGCCTGACACACACTGGCAGGCAACTAACCTTAGATTAAAGTGTAAAAATTAAGTGCCTTTTTTTTAAGCAAAGTCCTATGCCACACGGGATGACAGGGGTGGGCACTGGCAGTCGGCACACTACAGTCAGTTGAAGTCGGCCTGACACACACTAGCAGCAGGTGAGCAGCTGAAATTACACTAAAGTGTAAAAATTAAATGCCTTTTTTATGCAAAGTCCTGTGCCAGCCGGTATGAGTGGTGGACACTGGCAGTGGGCACACTACAGTCAGTGGAAGTCGGCCTGACACACACTAGCAGCAGGCAAGCAGCTGAAATTACACTAAAGTGTAAAAATTAAATGCCTTTTTATGCAAAGTCCTGTGCCAGCCGGTATGAGTGGTGGACACTGGCAGTGGGCACACTACAGTCAGTGGAAGTCAGCCTGACACACACTGGCAGGCAACTAACCTTAGATTAAAGTGTAAAAATTAAGTGCCTTTTTTAAGCAAAGTCCTGTGCCACACGGGATGACAGGGGTGGGCACTGGCAGTGGGCACACTACAGTCAGTTGAAGTCGGCCTGACACACACTAGCAGCAGGCAAGCAGCTGAAATTACACTAAAGTGTAAAAATTAAATGCCTTTTTATGCAAAGTCCTGTGCCAGCCGGTATGAGTGGTGGGCACTGGCAGTGGGCACACTACAGTCAGTGGAAGTCAGCCTGACACACACTGGCAGGCAACTAACCTTAGATTAAAGTGTAAAAATTAAGTGCCTTTTTTTAAGCAAAGTCCTGTGCCACACGGGATGACAGGGGTGGGCACTGGCAGTGGGCACACTACAGTCAGTTGAAGTCGGCCTGACACACACTAGCAGCAGGCAAGCAGCTGAAATTACACTAAAGTGTAAAAATTAAATGCCTTTTTATGCAAAGTCCTGTGCCAGCCGGTATGAGTGGTGGACACTGGCAGTGGGCACACTACAGTCAGTGGAAGTCAGCCTGACACACACTGGCAGGCAACTAACCTTAGATTAAAGTGTAAAAATTAAGTGCCTTTTTTAAGCAAAGTCCTGTGCCACACGGGACGACAGGGGTGAGCACTGGCAGTGGGCACACTACAGTCAGTGGAAGTCAGCCTGACACACACTGGCAGGCAACTAACCTTAGATTAAAGTGTAAAAATTAAATGCCTTTTTTGATGCAAAGTCCTGTACCACACGGAATGACAGGGGTGGGCACTGGCAGTGGGCACACTACAGTCTGTGGGCCTGCAGCTCCTCACACACAGGCAGGCCAGGCAACTGCAATATGTATATAAAGGAAAAAAAAAGCAGACTAATGTTGCAGCCCTAAAAGGGCTTTTTGGGGTGCTGTCAGGACGCTGTCCTTACAGCAGAGATCAGATGAGTCTTTCAGGACTGGAGTGGACACTGAATTCACTAGCCTAGCTATCAATTTCCCAATTAAATCAGCAGCTACTACACTCTCCTTCCTCTCACTAAGACTGCAGCTTCAGAATTAATCTAAAATGGATGCTGTGCAGGAGGTGGGAGGGTCTGGGAGGGAGGGTATGCTGCTGATTGGCTGGAATGTGTCTGCTGACTGTGAGGTACAGGGTCAAAGTTTGCTCAATGATGATGTATAGGGGGCGGACCGAACATCGCATATGTTCGCCCGGCAGAGGCGAACGCGAACAAGCTATGTTCGCCGGGAACTGTTCGCCGGCGGATAGTTCGGGCCATCTCTAGCCTGCAGTATATCCATATTAGGCTATGCCTTGCTGGCTCTGCCTGCTGGTGGCCGTCAGTATATCACTGACAGTACAATACTCTGTACTGCATAGGCAGTACAGAGCATTATAGACACAATCAAAAGATTGCCTCTTAAAGTCCCCTTGTGGGACTAGTCAATGGTTAAAAAAAGGTAAAGTTTAAATTATTAAATAAAAACATTAAAAAATATATACTTTAAAAAAAGCTGTTCATTGGAAACATATTGCAAAAATAAAATCTCCACCATATATTTGGTTTTGCCGGGTCTGTAATTACCTGCACTACACAATTATCATGTAAGTTATCCCATATGGAGAACAATGTAAAAATAACAGAAAAAAATGCAAGAGTTGCAGTTTTTTTGCCTATTCACCAACCAAAAAGAAAGAAAAGAAAATGTAATAAAAAAATGTTATGTACCTCAAAGTACTATTAATGAAAAGTACAAGTCATCCTGCAAAAATCAATAATAAAAAAGTTATATGTCTTGCGATGCGGTGATTCAAAAATGTTAAATTTTCTTTCACAATAAAAAGTAATGAAACAAAAAACCATGTTTGAACATTGTTTCATTCAAATAGGGAATGCGGTTTCCTCATTCTCATGATCAGTGGGGGTCCCTGTTGTCCAGTCCCTAATGATTTGACAGTGATCCCCTATCCAGTTCTAACTGAGAACCCTTTATATATGCACATTTAGCCAAATGTTCATGTCAGTGTTTGTATTAGTACTGTTAGCTGCTGCTCAGAAGAAATCTTGGCCAACAACATTCCTATCAGTAGTCGACTTTTGAGTAAAAATAATGTAATAAATATATCTTCATGCTCTTTTGATTTAAAAATGGAATATATTACTCAGTTAAATGAAAACAGCACCCGAACGGAGGAATACTGTTAACATAATTGGAATAAAAGCAGAACAGTGATCATGGTTGCTTTGTTATCAATATGCAAGTAACAAATACAGAATCTTGTAAGAAATGTAATAAGTGCCATAAAGGGATCAGTTAAAACATAAATTGGGAAAACTACTAGAGATAACTTCAGACCCAGAGTAACAACTGCACCAAGACTTAGTTTCCTACAAAGACGCTAAAGGTAAAAAAAAGCTTTAGGCTGGATTCAATCAGCCATGATATTGGCACAATTTCTAGATGTGGTATAAATCGAGTGGGTTCTTCTAAAGGGGTTCTTCAGGCATTTCACTTAATTAGTACTTCATACTAATCTGTGGAAGGAAGATCTTTTAGATAGTATTTACTAATCACTTTCTCTTACAAAGCCGGGCATCAGGGGAGCAAGGAACGAGTAAGTACTAAAAGATCTTCCTTTGATGGGTTAGTATGAAGTGCAAAGTTAGGTACTCAGAGAACCACCTTAAAGGAGTTGTCAAAGTTCAGAGCTGAACCCAGATATATCCCCTTTTTGTACCCAGACAGTACCTCTGATACGAGCCTCAGAGCATTTCATGCTCCGATGCTCTAGCTAAGGGTCCATTCACACATCTGTAGAATGGGTCTGGATCTGTTCTGGATTGTTGTGGAACAGATCTGGAACCTATTAATTTTCAATGGGGTCAGAAGAGATGCGGACAGCACACTGCACACATTTCCAGTGCGCGTCCCCGATCCTCTGGTTCACGGCTCCCGAAAAAAATAAAACATAACCTATTCTTGTCCGCAATAGCAGACAAGAATAGGAATTTCTATAGGAGTGCCGGCCCCTATAGACATGTGAATGGACCCTTACCCTTTGCTGTATCAGGCTCTTGCTTTACATTGTTACATTGTTAGGTGGAGGCTTTCGCCTAGCAGTGAACATGGTGATGTCATGATTTAGCACAAGGCAAGAAAGAGTATCGGAGCACAAAATCAGAGAGGCTGCCTGGGTGAAAAATGGGATATGTCCGGGTTCAGAGCTGAACCTTTAAGTGAACGTAGATCACTAGAGAACCCTATAGTGATCTACAGTAAGCTCAGTTCAGTAAAACCCCGGGGGCGTGCAGGTGACAAAGCATGAAGCCATGAACATGTGTACACTGAATTCTGCTTTATGAAGATGTTTTCCCCTAGAAGCAATGCTTCTAGTGGAGAAAATAATGGTTCAAAGAGGAAGCATGCAGTGACATACTTAGGGAGTAATTTATTATTTGCTGTGGTTTTGGTGTTAGTTTTAAGTCTTTACTTTGTGTTATTTTCTTTTGGCTTTACTTTGTGAGGTTTTGCCAATTTTATGAAATGGGACATAGTAATAATTTGTTTGGAGCAAGTGCAATATGGTGTACACCTATGTCTGCAAAACTATACCAGGGAATTGCCTCGTGTAGATGTGACTTTTTTGTGACTTTTTAAAATGTTGCATATCCTAAATGAGACATAAAAGTGTTCTAATCTGTAATCCTGATCTATTTTTCACTCCACTTTGCAAAATTTGACCAAACATTGCAAAAATATGCAGCATTTTTAGGTCACAAAATTTGTTAAATGTCCCTCTAAATTCTATAGACCTGTAAGGACTGCTACAAGTTTGTTGTAAATTTGCAGTCCATGGATGACTCATAGTAAAATGTTTTACCTTGATATTGTAATAAACTAGCAATTAAAAAAGTTAATTGTACTCACCTTATCCATTTGAGCGTGAAGAGGCAGCTGCACCCATCTTGCTTAAAGATCCGGCGTGAAATCTCACATTGTCCATGATGACGTCATGATGCTGGCCTTCATGGTGACATTATACATCACCATGCATGAGATTTCACGTGGGATCTTCAAGCAAGATGGCCATGGCGGCCTCTTCACGCTCAAATGGATGAAAGGAGTATGATTGATTCGTTACCACGAAGCACAAAAAAATTTGGCTTCTCGTTGAATCAAATTTTCCCTGAAATTCGGATCGAGGTCCTGTTTGGATACTTCAATCCTCTCAAAACTAATTACAATATATAATACAGTAAATTTTTTTTATTAATTATGTACAGTTTTTGACCTTTATGTCGATTTTTAGTTTAATGTTTTAACAATGAAACATTTTACATATACATTCTTCATCGAGGTACAGTAAGGACAAAGTTAAACTGAAGTAAATGTCCATGGCATGAGGAAGAAGGGTTTCTATCAGGACAAATCAAATTAGGGTTTTGTCTAGAGGGTCTGTTCGTAATACCAACATCAATTTCAGGTCACTGCTTCTGACTCTGAGCTTTAGCATCTAGACAAAGGTTACATTTCTTTGACCAAGTAAAGAAAGGAAAGTCCACCTACTTATACCAAAATGGGGATTTGAACCTAATCCATTGAAACTAGAAACCTGGTTAATGTTTCACTACCACTCAATACTGAGAGTCTCTGTTTTCAGGGTTAGATAGACTACATGTCAAGCAAATGTAATGTAGAAATTTACGTTAAATATTTTTACAATGTGTACATTGTTGGTGGACATCTTCCTTCCAAAATTACAAACAGTTGAGATTAGACTCTGTTGGCGACTATACATTATTTAACCTAAATAATGTATATGATGCAAATGAAAAGCAATTCCCTAATACATGTTCTTAGAACAGACTTTGTTTCCAACCTGCTAAGTAAAATGTTGGGGAGGGAGTAGGCACTTTCACATTGGGCAAAAGCTACGTTTTTTCAGCTTTTGCTTAAACCCCTTAAAGGGGTTATCCAAGCCCCAAAAATGCGCCCCCCCCCCCAAATGCCCAGGTCCCTCACACAGATTGTACTTACCTCAATCCCCAGGCCCTGCATCGCTTCTGATGCCTGCAATAGCAGGTTGCGGCTGAAACGAGCTGCCTTAGCATTGTGGGTGACACTAGGGAGGCTAGTCCCGTTGCGACCTTCTATTGGCTGCCATCACCCCCCCATCGCCAGATGTTTTGATCCGGGTGACGGGGAGATGCAGCGGCTGCTGTGCGGGCATCAAAAGCCTTGCCAGGCAGCGAAGTAAGTACAATCTGTGTCCGGGGGTTCGAGCATATGGGGGGGAATTTTTGGGATTGGATAACCCCTTTAAGGATCGGGCCAATTTTCAGTTTTGTGTTTTCGTTTTTTACTCCCTGCCGTCCAGGAGCTATAACTTTGATAATTTTTCCATGCACATTTATTTAATTTTTATTGCATTTTAAAACTAAAAAAAAAAAATTTGGAGAAAAAATTATTTTTATTTTCTTTGCTAATCAAAGCTGAAGAAGTGGAATGCGATCAGAATTTCAGGAAAAATTTGATGCGCAATGAATAAGAATTTACTCGCGCTTCGTGGTAATGAATCACATTTTTCCTAAAATGGCTGCAGGATCACCCAGACTGACATGCATGATGCATCCAATCAGCAGCCGGCCCTGTGATGTCACAGCCCTATAAATACGGCGCCCATCTTAGAATCAGACATTTTCCACCCTTCTAAATACAGGGACAGACATGAGAAGGCGCTAGGGACAGCAATTGGAAAAACCTCATTGTGAAAAAAAGATTTATAAGTGCAGGGAAAGGATAGGGAGGAACCATTTCACAGCATCTTAGTGCACAGAGAGACGTCAGAAGGCGTTAGGGACAGTGCTAGAAAAGCGATTTACAAGTGCTGGGAAAGATAATTTGGGGATCCAAATAGCCATTATACAGCTCTGTCATTCCAGGAAGTTGTTCTTGGGGTGCAAGTGCTATATTGAAAATCCTTTAGTGGATTATATCTGTGGAAAAAGAAAAATATATAGGCAGTTCACTTCTGCAGTTATTTGTGGTGAAAGCGTTTAGTGGCATATTTCAGTACAAAAAGAAAAATATGTATGAAGTTCACTTCTGCAGCTATATGTGTTGAAAGCGTTTAGTGGTTTATTTCATTACAAAAAGAAAAATATATTCTCAGTTCGCTTCTGTAGCTATATGTGGTCAAAGCGTTTAGTGGCGTATTTTAGTAGAAAAAGAAACATATATATACAGTTCACTTCTGCAGCTATATGTGGTGAAAGCGTTCAGTGGCGTATTTCATTACAAAAAGAAAAATATATACGCAGTTCACTTTTGCAGTTATATGTGGTGAAAGCGTTTAGTGACGTATTTCAGAACAAAAAGAAAAATATATACGCACTTCACTGGTGCATTTATTTGTGGCAAAAGCGTTTAGTGGCCTATTTCAGTACAAAAAGAAAAATATATTCTCAGTTCACTTCTGCAGTTATATGTGTTGAAAGTGTTTAGTGGGCTATGTCAGTACAGAAAGAAAAATACATACACACTTCACTGGTGTAGTTATTTGTGGCAAAAGCCTTTAGTGACCTATGTCAGTACTGTCACAGTGCGGTTCACCGTGACTATGGTCGTGCCGGCTGTTGCCAGCGGCTTTCATGTGTGATTCTGCCCGTGTACGTATGTACCACTTTGACTGTGTATTTGTTTCTGTTTTCGTATCGTCCTTGTGTGCCTGGTCGCCATGGGCAACGCTCTGCAGTTCACTAGCTGCAGACCATTGTCTGGGATTTGTTGCCATGGACCAGGTCTTTTCGGCAGTTCTCTCCTTTCCAGTATGTTTGGAGTTAACCTTTCCTGTCTGCCCGTGGGTGTGGCTTCTCAGCTGCACTCACAGGATTTGCATTTATTCCTGTGTTTCTCTCAGTTCTGGGTCAGCTTTTCCTTTCTTGGGTCTGTCCTGTCAGTCCTACTGTTCCTGTGCTTTGCTTGCCCCATGTTGCTGACCCTTGTGGATCCTGTCTATATTTCTCCCTTGTGGTTCTGCCTACTTGTTCATTAGTATTCTCCGGCCTTTCCTCATTTCTGGCTATGCTCTTCTTGTCTCGCTATTGTCTCAGCTATGCCCTGTCTTAGCTAAGCTATGTTTTGTTCTTGCTATTTCTTGTAAATGTCCTAGCTCCTCTAGAAGGGCCTCTGTCGTTCCTCGGAGGGGGAAGGTCCTCTGCTCATGGCAATGCCCTTGCTGCAGCTCTCTAGCTGCTGGTTGCCACAGACAACGCTCGTGTTGCAGCTCCCATGCTGCTGGTTGCCATGAGCAATGCCTGTACTGCAGTTTACATGCTGCACTGCGTTTTTGTTACTTGGGTATGTCATTCCTTTTCTTGCCTCATTCTTGTGTATGTTTGTCTGGCTTGCCTTATTTATGTTTGTTATGCCATGCTATTTGCCTTTCATGTTATGCTTCGCTCAATGTACTGGCGGTATCGACCCTGGCAACTACGCCCCTCCAGAGTATTGCTAGTCAGTGGTGCAGTGGGTTCTCATCCACTGAGCATGCACAGTACATTGAGCTCATGTTATGTTCTGTTCCTTGTGACTTTGAATAAACCTTTAGTATTTTCATATTTATTATTCGTAGTTTGATGCTGGGCGTGTCGGAGGTCTTACTATGACCCTCAAGGCATGACAAGTACAGAAAGAAAATTAATATGCACTTTACTGGTGCATTTATTTCTGTAAAAGGGTTTAGAGGCCTATATTCTCAGTTCACTTCTGCAGTTATATGTGGTGAAAGCGTTCAGTGTCCTATTTCAGTCCAAAAGGGAAAATAATTTACGCACTGCACTGTTGCATTTATTTGTGGTGAAAGAGTTTAGTGGCCTATTTCAGTAAAAAAAGAAAAATATATATATGCATTTCACTTCCGCAGTTAATATTATTTCAGTACAAAAACAAAATATATTTGTTTTTTATTTGTTTAAAAAACTTTTTTACACTTATTTTATGTCCCCTTAGGTGACTTTAACATTTGATTGTCTAATTACTTCTCCCTTAGCCCTTACTGATTTACAGGAGTTTTACAACAGTCCTTTACTGATGACCTATCCTCTGAACAGGCCATTAGTATCTGATTGGTGGGGGTCTGACACCTGGGACCCACACAGATCAGCAGTTTGAGATGACAGCGCCTCATAGTAGTGTCACGGCCTTCTCCTGCTTTGCCTAGGCCTTGAGATGTCGCATTTATTGTTTACACGGCCTAGGCACTGCTCAGCCCCATTGAACTAAATAAAGGTGAGCTGTGATACCAGTCACAGCCGCAATACAATGTACGTTGCTGTGCCTGGTAAGCAAAGAGAAGGGCACGCTGTTACTTCAAGCTGCGTTGGCTTCTCAGACAGCTTATTGTTGGGGGTCCTGAGTGTCGGACCCTCACCAATCAGATACTGATGACCTATCCAGAAGATAGCATTATTGAGAAACAGAAACGGAGCGGCAGCTGCCCTGTGGCAAATGGTGTCAGATAGTGATCAAACAATCGCAGGCACAGTCCGGGTCGTCCAGGCAAACAGTGGTGGTGCTCAGCTATAGGCAATGAGAAAGTATGGTTGTGCAGTGGAGAGAAGGAGTAAAGATAAGCGGCACTCACCATTCGCCTTTAAAAAATCACCTTTATTTTCACTCCCTTAGGAGCCAACAATCGGAGGAGGGCTAGGGCGGACAAACCTCATGCTGAGTGTAGTCACCGGCAATTGGCCTGAAGAGGCGCCGCTTGACGCGAAACGGCCGTTGCCGGTGACTACACTCAGCATGAGGTTTGTCCGCCCTAGCACTCCTCCGATTGTTGGCTCCTAAGGGAGTGAAAATAAAGGTGATTTTTTAAAGGCGAATGGTGAGTGCCGCTTATCTTTACTCCTTCTCTCCACTGCACTATCCAGAAGATAGATCATCAGTAGAAAACTGTTGGAAAACCCCTTTCACATTGCAGCCTATAGGAGATTTGCTATTTTCCTCAGGCAGGGCTGTATAGGAATTTAGCTATGACACAACTTGGAGACTTAAGAGCTCCTGAGGCCGTCATAGCTACTGAACAGCACCCTTGATCTTGACACAGGGGAGCCGTTAAGACCCAGGAGAGCAGCACTTCTGGGGTTTCAACGCTGAGATTCCATGGATGCAATTGACCATGGTACTTGTGGAGTTAAATGTCTCTGATCAGTGTTATCGCTGATCATAAACATTGCCTCCGGATGTTTGCCGTGTAAAACAATAAGCACACAATGGCTATGGCTCACATTCAGAAGGGGGTGCCATCTTTAGACCCAGAATTATCCTTCAGGGTTAGGGGTTTAGGTAGAAATAAATATTCTAAAATATTTTTAATTGTATTTTGGAAAAACCTAGACATAGATGGTGGAATGAATGCATAAATACAGTACTCTGTCCATTTGGGTAAAGTAATAGTGTTTGTTGTACATTGTAATGACACTACACTCTTTCGTAGGGATACTTTGTAACATCTTGTACTTATTCTCCATAGATAGGATTAGTAGTAAACTGGTGTTGATTGATTTTGATTAAATTTATTGTGTCTAATTTTATGAGAAGTTGAGTGTCCTACTCATGTTTTACACTAAAGAGCACAGGATTAGATAAAGTAAGTACCAATCAACACTGTATCACAATAAATGTTGCCTACTGAGATATTTTGTTTCTTTTTCTCGAATGAACGTATCCCTCACAGATTACATGTCATTCAGCAAGCTCACACTAAAATTGGCAGCTTCTTATTCAGCATCCTTGGAGCCTCAGCGTGCGGTTTATTATCTGCTGCCAAAATTTTTATATAATGCTCCCATAATCCCTAAACATACCTCAGTTGAGAAAAAACATACAAAGCCAGCATGCTTTGCCGCTTTTTGCAACTGTGTTCTCACAGCAGGAGAATGATATGTGTACAAAAGGCAAGAAAAATTGCTACGTTGTTAAGATTTAATATGAGTTGGATAACTAATGTGAGATATTTCCCAGAAGGAACATGATTATGCTCTGTAACCCGCTATACTCATTGTTTAAAATATTGCCATAAAAGTGTTGAATGTTGATCCAAAATGGTACTACTTTTTTACTATAAACTTAGAGTACAGTTCATTTTCTTAAAAATATTTTCCTTTACATTTTTGCAGATTTTTTTTGTCAGTTTAAATATTTGATTTGGTCAGATGCACTGTTGTCCAATAATAAATAAGGACGATCTATGAGCCATATTAAGGGTATATGCACATGGCTTTGTAGCTTGTGCATTTTTTGCTTAATTTTTGCACCAAATCTGCACCAAAAACTACATGCTACTTGCAGATTTTATAGTGGATTTTGACACAGATTTGCACCAGATCTCACCCTCTGCATTGCATTAAAATCTGCACTTGTGGATTTCAAAAGACGCACTGCAGGTTAATTTAAGTGAGGAAAATGTATGCACCGAATATGTGAGATTTCGAATATCTCATCAATTTAACTGGTACCATTTTACTCACAAAAATCCATATGAAAAATCTGCATGTAGCACGCACCACGTGCATATAACCTAAGGCAATGGTGGCAAACCTATGGCACTGGTAACAGAGACAGCACTCAGAGCTCTCTCTGTGGGCACCCGCACCCTGGCAAATGTCTGTGGTGTACCAATATGCCTTAGCCCAATATGCCCAAGTTGTGTGTTAGAAATATCTCTTTCTATCTTTAAAATTTTTTATACAAAGTTGTCAATTTACAGAGATATTTCTCTCACCCAGCATCGGTATATGTAAAAATACAACCCCAAACACATTGCCCTACTTCTTCTGAGTATGGCCATACTTTTTTGTAGCCTAGGTGCGCAAAGGGGCCCAAATTCTAATGAGTACCTTTTAGGAGGTCATTTTTACGCATTTGGATTCCAGACTTCTTCTCACGCTTTAGGGCCCCTAAAATGCCAGGGCACTATAAATACCCCACATGTGACCCCATTTTGGAAAGAAGACACCCCAAGGTATTCCGTGAGGGGCATGGTAAGTTCATAGAAGATTTTTTTTTTTGCACAAGTTAGCGGAAATTATTTTTTTTTTTTTCCTTTTCCTTTTTTGTCTCCCTTTCCGC
Organism: Bufotes viridis; assembly: GCA_033119425.1. Classification (NCBI taxonomy): domain Eukaryota; kingdom Metazoa; phylum Chordata; class Amphibia; order Anura; family Bufonidae; genus Bufotes; species Bufotes viridis. The sequence continues at coordinate 168,589,445 of CM065591.1, forward strand.
TAACTTGTGACAAAAAGTTCAATCTTTCATGGACTTAATATGCCCCTGGGCGAATACCTTTGGGTGTCTTTTTTCCAAAATGGGGTCACATGTGAGGTGTTTGTACTGCCCTGGCATTTGAGGGTCTCCGTAATCATTACATGTATGGCCAGCATTAGGAGTTTCTGCTATTCTCCTTATATTGAGCATATGGGTAATGAGATTTTTTCTCCGTTCAGCCTCTGGGCTGAAAAAAAAAAATGAATGGCACAGATTTCTTCATTCGCATCGATCAATGTGGATGAAAAAATCTCTGCCAAAAAATGTGTAAAAAAAAAAAGAGCGGAAAGGACATAGGAGTGCTTGCAAAGTAAGGCCCCATTCACACATCCGCAAAAATATCCGAATCTATTCCGCAATTCTAGAGCAATTGCGGACAAGAAAAGGCATTTTCTATATAGTCCTGGCAATGTGAGGATCCGCAAAATGCGGAAAGCACATTGCCGGTGTCTGTGTTTTGCGGATCCGCGAATCCGTGGATCCGCAAAACACATACAGACGTCTGAATAAACCTTACAGTGGGGTGATTAGTGACAGGGGGTGATCAGGGGGTGACATGGGTTGATCAAGGGGTTAATCAATGACGGGGGGAGGGGGTGTTGGTGTGTGGTGATTGGTGCACTTACAGTGTCCTCTGGTGGTCCCAAGCAAAAGGGACCACCAGAGGAGCAGGCATATCAGACGCTGTTTACAAAACTGTTACAATGGGAGCAGAAAGTAGAGGCCAGTGCGGGAGCTGGGCAGCATCAAAGCAGCAGTGGTGAATTTAATACTACAACATGCATCCTTTGATGATAATAAACCAATAGTCACATCTACAGACCAACTTGCATCCAGCTACCATCTTGTTTGTCTGAAAGTAGAGGCAACGTGTCATGATACAGAAGTCAAATCACTGATTCCACGAACTTCTACGAGGGAAACAAAATGTTGCCTAGATTGCAACAGTAATATGTAACGCTGGGCTTACATGGCCCAATTGTCAGTCAGATTATCGGGGACGAACAGAATGCTCATTCTCAAAAATCTGCCCAGGTGCAGCCAATCACCTCATGAACAAGTGTTTTACTTGAAATTGTCATTCCTGCAGGCAAGTAAATTATCATTTCTGGGTAGCAGATTGCGCGGTCTAAAGGATGATCTGCTGCTCAGAAGCAATGCAGCTGTATGAGGAGGAGCGATCGCAGTAGTGATCACTCGTCCTCATACTGTGGAGGTGATTGCTGCATGTAAATGGAGTGACAGTACAAAGAGTGTAAATGTGTTGTGCTCTTTTTATTCACTTTTAGTATGTTTTTTGGTCAGTGGAGCTGTTTTAAAACACAGTATGTTCTACGTGTGGCAATTTTCTATGACATTTTCCTATAGGATTATCTCTATGGATGGAAACTGCATAAAAAAAACACTCGTAAAAACACAGAAAATTGTGATGTTTTTGCAAATCTAAAAAAAACACTAAAAAGTATTTGTGAATAAGGCACTACTGAAGAGAAGCACAAGCAATACCTCCTTAAACCAGCAACTAATTGATTTAGCAAGTTACAACCAGTATCCTAAGATTATCCTAAAGAGATTATGTGAGCTTAAGGCTACATGCACACGACTGTATGTGTTTTGCCGTCCGCAAATTGCAGATCCGCAAAAAAATCGGATGATGTTCCATATGGCATCCGTATTTTTGTGGATCCATTGTAATAATGCCTATCTTTGTCCGCAAAACGGACAAGAATAGGACATGCTCTATGCGGATGCGGCTAGTACACGGTGTGCTGTCAGAATTTTTTGCAGACCCATTGAAATGAATGGGTCTGCATCCTATTCGCAAAAAAGGAACGGACACGGGAACAAAATACGTTCGTGTGCATGTAGCCTAAAAAATATCAGTATATGTTTTGAAATTAAAAAAATATAGGGGGTCATTTATCAAACTGATGAAAAGTAGGACTGGATTAGTTGCTCATAGCAACCAATCAGATTCCACCGTTCATTTTTCAAAGGAGGTGTCCAAAATGAAAGGTGGAATCTGATTGGTTGCTATGGGCAACTAAGCCAGTTCTACTTTACACCAGTTTGATAAATGACCCCCAAAGTACTCATGTCTTAACCACCTCCCGACCACCTAACGCCAGGATGTTCCTCCTTAACGCATCGGCGCGTTATCTCGCGAGAGGCGAGATTTCCGCGTTCACAGGATCGCGTCAGGAGGAAGTTTAACTACAGCCTGCCAGCGCTGATCATGCGCTGGCAGGCTGTAGATGTTAAAAAAACGCCATCTAAAACGCATATCAGACTCTGTTTTGTACACAGCGTCTGATATGCCTGCTGCCTGCTCCTCTGGTGGTTCCTTTTGCTTGGGACCACCAGAGGACACAGGCAGCTATGTAAGTGCACCAATCACCACACACCAACACCCCCCCATCACTGATTAACCCCTGATCACCCCCTGTCACCCACGGATCGCCCCCTGTCACCCCCCCTGTCACTAATCATTCAGACGTCCGTATGTGTTTTGCGGATCCACGGATCCACAGATCCGCAAAACACGGACACCGGCAATGTGCTTTCCGCATTTTGCGGATCCGCACATTGCCAGAACTATATAGAAAATGCCTTGCTCTATCTTTTGCGGAGCTGCGGCCTGATGTTTCGGGCGGCCGAAACCCAGAAGTTCGAGGCCGCAGCTCCGCAAATGCTGATGCGGAGAGCACATAGTGTGCTCTCCGCATCACCACCGGCCCCATTCACACTGAATGGGTCCGCATCTATTCCGCAGAATTGCAGAATAGATGCGGACATTTTTGCGGACGTGTGAATTGGGCCTTACTTCGCAAGTACTCCTGTCCATGTCCTTTTCCCTCTTTTTTATTTTTTTTGCACATTTTTCGGCAGACATTTTTTCATCCACATTAATTGATGCGAATGAAGAAATCTGTGCCAATCTATTTTTTTTGCAGCCCAGAGGCTGAACGGAAAAAAAAATCTCATTACCCATATGCTCAATATAAGGAGAATAGCAGAAACTCCTAATGCTGCCCATACATGTAATGATTGCGAAGACCCTCAAATGCCAGGGCAGTACAAACACCTCACATGTGACCCCATTTTGGAAAGAAGACACCCCAAGGTATTCTCTAAAGGGTATGGTGAGTTCATGCAAAATTTTATTTTTTGTCACAAGTTAGTGGAATATGAGACTTGGTAAGAAAAAAAATTTCCGCTAACTTGTGCCAAAAAAAAGTCTTCTATGAACTCGCCATGCCCCTCACGGAATACCTTGGGGTGTCTTCTTTCCAAAATGGTGTCACATGTGGGGTATTTATACTGCCTTGGCATTTTAGGGGTCCTAAAGCGTGAGAAGAAATCTGGAATCCAAATACGTAAAAATGCCCTCCTAAAAGGTACTCATTGGCTGCAAAAAAGTGTCACACATGTGGTATCGCCTTACTCAGGGGAAGTAGGGAAATGTGTTTTGGTTTGTATTTTTACATATACCCATGCTGGGTGAGAGAAATATCTCTGTAAATGACAACTTTTTAAATTTTTTCATACAAAGTTGACAATTTACAGAGATATTTCTCTCACCCAGCATGGGTATATGTAAAAATACACCCCAAAACACATTGCCCTACTTTTTCTGAGTACAGCGATAACACATGTGTGACACTTTTTTGCAGCCTAGGTGCGTAAATTCCAACAAGTACCTTTAGACAGGGTACCTTAGGTACCTTAGGTTGCTCACAAGTTAGCCCCACCCAAAAAGCCAGAACAGTAAACACACTCCACAAATGACCCCATTTCGGAAAGTAGACACCCCAAGGTATTTACTGAGGGGGAGTCCGTGAGAGATTTTATTTTTTTGGCCAGAAGTTAGCAGAAATGGAAACTTTATTATTTATTTTTTTCCTCAGAAAGTGTCATTCTCCACTAACTTGTGAAAAAAAATGAAGCCATACATGAACTCACCATGCCCCTCCGCGAATATTTTGGGGTGTCTTCTTTCTAAAATGGTGTCATTTGGGGGTATCCTGGCATTCTAGCACCTGAAGAAACATAACAGGTGCTCAGAAAGTCAGAGCTGCTTCAAAATGCGTAAATTCACTTTTATGCACCATAGTTTGTAAACGCTATAACTTTTACCCAAATAAGTATACACTTTTTGCGTTTTTTTTATCAAAGACATGTAGAACAATAAATTTAGAGAAAAATGTATATAGAAATGTCGTTTTTTTGAAACATTTTACAACAGAAAGCGAAAAATGTCATTTTTTTGCAAAAATTTCGGTCATTTTTGATTAATATCAAAAAAATTAAAAATGTCAGCAACAATGAAATACCACCAAATGAAAGCTCTATTAGTGAGAAGAAAAGGAGGTAAAATTTATTTGGGTGATAAGTTGTATGACCGAGCAATAAACCGTGAAAGTAGTGTAGTGCAGAATTGTAAACAGTGGTCTGGTCATTAAGGGTGTTTAAACTAGGGGGGCTGAGGTGGTTAAATCCTTCTCCACTCCAGCACTGAAGTAAGTGCAGTTTTCTCCTCCACTGATGATCAAGCAATTGACAGGTAGGAATGTTTCCTTCCAGACAATCTTCTGCTCAATTGTGCAGTGTAAAGGGGCCTTAAAGGGCTATTCCCATCTGAGACAATGGGGGAATATCGCTAGGATATGCTCCCATTGTCTGATAGGTGCTGGTCCCACCTCTGGGACCCGCATCTACACCGAGCACGGAGCAGAGAAGGTGGTGGCCAGAGGACCCTAGGTTTCTGGGTCCAGCCACCACTAAGTGCTCTCCCCAGAGTAGTGAATGGGAGTGCTCAGCTATTTTCAGACCCCCATAGAAATGAATAGAGGGCTGCTCATGTAGAGTGCGCCCTCCACAATCTTCAGGGATCCGTTCTCGGTGTAGGTGCAGATCCCAGAGGTGGGACCTGCACCTAGCAACAATGGGAGCATATCGCTAGGATAGCGATTGTCTGACATCGGAAAACCCCTTTAAGGCTGCTTTCAGATTAGTAGCGTTGAGCGCGAATATTCGCAAAGCGAATTTTAATCTCGAATATCGTGATTTTGAGATTTCGCGAATGTCTAATACATGACCCCATATTCTCAATTACGAATATTCGCTCTTAAGATGGATAGTGATAGGGAAACTGTTTTGAAAATAAAAGATTCAGACATAATTCCCCCAACCTTATTGATTTCTATAACAATTTCCACTATTCCTGTCAAAGTAAAGACTTAATAGGTAAAAACTGTCCTGCGAATGTTCGTCACTTGAATATTCGCATTAATCTATTCGCGGTTTGTATTCCCTTTCCTACCAAGCGTTAACAGGTTGTGTCAGACTCCAATATGCTGCATGTATTGCGAAAATTCGTATATGTCTTTTTCGCACCTTTCCATTTGCACAAATGACTCCCGCCATTTCAAGCTTTCAATACATGTAAAGCTGTTTAAACATTATTAATAATTAATAGATTCTTTGCGCACGTGAATATAACTTGAAAAATTAATCGCAAGTCATGATCGTGAATGCAAAATAACAAATATTGCGAAATCGCGAATATATGATGAATATGATGCAGATTATTCGTCAAATATCGCGAAATTGAATTTGAGTTTTGCGCTCATCACTACAGATTAGTAAGAGATATGCATTCTGTGCGTAGATAAAAACCCTATCTTGCACATGGAACCATGTTATGACCATCTGCAATAAGATTAACTGATACTAATTGTAATTCACAAAACCTAGGCGATCTAGGTGTTGATGACTTATCTAGGAACGCTAATAGCATTCAGTCTCAAGCATGCAAAGTTAATTATGTAGATGTTGTCTATCATCAGAAGATATTGAAACCATAGCATGAACTTTCACAAACAATGTGATGTCATGCTCTAGGTACCTTAATACATGATTGATTTTGTAACATATGGGAGACTTAATAATGGAAGTGTCAGGCTGAACATTTTTATGGAATAGGGTCTCCAGAAATGACCCTTGACTGTCAAAAATGACTGTGATGGTGGTGAAAGCAGGCAATATTTATATCTTGATATATTAAAAGGAGCATGTGCTCTGTAAATTGGACACAGCTCACTTAGTTTAGTGAATTTTCAATAAATGTCACCTTACAACAGTTAAAATAGAAGATGTCTGTATCTTATAAAGGCTGCACAAGAGGTTTTCAGAGATTTAGCAATTCATCAGTCAACACTTAAAGGCTGAAGATATATTTTTGCTCCCCTGATTTGCTACGAATAGATGTACAAGGATTCTCTAAGGAGGTGTCAACACCAAATGACAGGATAATTTCTTATATTGCAGTGTGGTGAGATAAATTGTTCAGTGAAAAATTCCAAGTCCAAACAGATGAAAATTGCTTTTGTCAGTCACTGAGAGTATAGTTTTTGCATATTCACGAATTTAACCTAGCTTATTGCAGCAACGTGTGATTAAGAAACAGAAGAAAATAAAACTCAAATATTATGTGCAGGACATACAAATGATATAACTGTTCTAATTAAAATATAATATAGGATAGGAGTGTGAATTTTCTTCTCATAACTGGGAAAACCTTTATTAATCCTTTAATGCCCAATGCTTATAAGAGGCGGTTGCTGTAGACACTCTTCACTAGAGCCACTGGAATGCCCTCAGACCTCTCCTATCTTTCTTTCAATCCTAAATTGGCTACTCCCATAGTAAACCCCACTTCTAAAAAAAATTATAATAATAAAATAATACTGGGACTTCGTGCGGCGAGACCAGGAGTGATAGTGGCAAGAGTGGTGGTTGTAGTTCCTACTTAGTCTGACCACTCCCTTGGGCCCTTTGGGGTACACACTGGTCTTGGGGTTCAGCTGCCTCAGGATGGTTTGGAGTGCACTTGATAGTGATGAATTGTGAGGTGCTAAGCAGTGACCCCTGCAGCAGTAGAGTCAATGATGCACAATTTTGCAGTTGAACGGTTCCTAAATGAAGAACTAAAGTTCAGATACATTAGGCACCATTCTCAGCATACAAAGACTGGCATTTCTTACAGAGTGTGCGATTCCCACAGTTTTTACAGGTTACACAGCTGAAAAGGTAGTTAATAGGCCAAAAATGTCTGTTTAAGGAAATTTTCCTCACACAGCAATTCTTTAACTGGATTTATCAAAAGCATTCAAAAATAGGGGACAACACTCCTCTTTACAGGATAACTGTCACATTTAGACCTAATTTTAGTTTTCATATATGTAGTTACTAATATGATAATATTCCAGAATCAATAACTATTAGACTTACTTACCCCATAATTAATAAGATTCAGCCCTTAGCAACCAGTCTGCATAAAACTGCAATTTAACTATTCTGTTAAAATGGCCGCCCTCAGCCCTGAGGCTAATCCATAGGATGCCTGCAGTGAAGTTAGTGAAGACCAGCTCTGTATAGGGGGGTCTTGCAGTTAAATTTCCAGGTCTGGCTGAAGCCTGTAGTCCTCTCCTACAAGCTCTCCTCTTATCAGATAAGGCTTTCATTTATACACTGAGCAGCCAGCATATCTCCCTGGGCTCTACATTCTCCTGCACTGCTAAGGGAGTGTCTGCCAAGCACAGGCATGTGGAGAAGTTCACACACACAGCCCAGCACTGTTATCTCCTGTCAGGAAGAACCTGGCTTTTTATACATTCCTTTACAATGTTGACTCACTATCAGTTCCCAGTGCACACAGCGTGAACCGTCCTCATCTGGTAGACTGAAGGAGCATAGCAACCTGATTTTAATCTCAGGTAAAAATAGCCAATACTGGGGACTTTTAGGTGGCTTTTAGGGGTTAAAAAAAGACAGTTATACTTTAACTATGCAACTACAGGGCAGCCCCCAATGTTAGGATATCTATACTCACAGTTATGCTTTCCACAATTTCCTCACTGGGATGTGGTACTCTTCTTACAGCTGGCCAGGCTAGGTATGTCCAGGCACCATAAGACTTAAATCACCTGAACAAGATCTGTAAAGAGCCTGTAAAATCCTTTCAGACAGTTTATCTCCACAGAGCTTCTATATGCACCTTCTTCAAATAATGCTTCTCTCTGACTGGTCTTAGTCAGGGCTGTGTCTTTGTATCTGTTTTTGCTCTGATCACCACCTAGACTCCTAACACAGAATTCTAACAACTGCCTATAAGGCGGGTGACAACAGACCCACCTAGTGATACTAATGAAAAGTCATTAACTCCTTATGCTCCAAAAATACAATAAATGCATCTCTCTTATAAAAGCATATTTTACCCTTTTGCAATGTACCACTACTGTAGTAGTAGGACTCTACATTCATACTGTCTATTAACTTCAGATAAAGTCATTTATCTATTAACTTCAGATAAGTGACTTTCAACTCTTGCCAGATTGGCTGACTTGTGACGCATATTCTGATGACCTTTGAATGAAGTGCTCTATGTCTAGCATCCAGCTACAATCAATTTAATATTTGAAAAGTGATCGAAATATAGATGCACCCACTACAATATTCATAAAAAAAATTCAGTGCAATATCTCATGTTGGCAAAACCCTTGAAAGACTGCAGTACAACCATTCTTGGCCACATTTAGACACATGTAGAATACAAATCTCAGAGTACCAAAAATCATGTTTTTTTCCCCTAAAACTATTGTATATGCAACCTTTAATTAAATGTGTAGACAATGAGATGCATTTAAAAAACAACTTTTTTCAAAACTGCTGTTTGCTTTAATTTGTGCTCTCTCTTCTTGATGTCTGCAGTGAAGGTCGGTCGGATCATAAACTCATGGTCACAAAGAACTGACAATAAAATACAATCTAAAAGCAGCATTTGCTCTGTCAGCCTTATGTCTGCATTACTGTATACCTGTCACTCACTACGGATTATAATTCTTAATATATCTAAGGTATTTTCTATTAAGACAGAAATTCATGATTTTAAATATATAGTAGTAGAATCCAACTAAATTAACTTCCAGATATAATTAAAGATAAGATTGTCCATTAGAATGTATTTAATTTGTTGTACCTAATCAGTATCTTTAAACACATAGGCCCTGAGTTATCAAACTGATTTTGTGTTTATTTCAGAGTAAATTGTAACCTTTCCGTCTTTTTACTTATAAGTCAAATTTATCAATAGTCTGCAACTGGCCAAAGTTCTTTTTATTATTTGTTGCTGAGTCAACTTCATTAATCCAGCTGTTTGTGGCCATTTCTGAGGTTTTGGGCCTTATTTATTATAGGGGATTGTCTCAAAAATTGTCTCAACAGCACTCCACTCCTGACCTTGATGGGCGCCCCTTTTTTTAATTTTATTCACAGACTGTTACCAAATTTGAAGACAAATTGTTCCCTGTTGTTCAATGCTAATTCCAGCAGTGTTTTTATTTTACTTATTAGCTTCTCCCATTTCTTTGCTATCGGCACTCAATAGCGGTGAATGTTTTAGGTTAGAGGCCCACAGTGCTCAATGCTATTGGCTAAGGTGACTTTCCATTGTCTTTCCATCAGAGGCGTAACTATAGGGTAAGCAGGGAAAGTGGCTGCTTTGGAGCCCAAACTCAGAAAGGGCCTAACCAGTAGGATGACTAACAGATTTTATTGTCGGGGCCCCCTCAACAGTATTATACAATGACATTATATACAGAGACACTATGGAGCAGCTACAGGATCTCATCTGGGAAAGTGATCTTGACTATTCACAGGAGTGGAGGTTTCATGGGAGTAGGAAGTTGCAAAGTTTGTTGGGGGGGGGGGGTCAATCAAAAATTTGTTGTTGGCCCCATTCATTTCTAGTTACGCCATTGATTGACACTGAGTGCTGAGGACAGCCCACTTGACATTGGATGCTGAAGCTAATGCCAGAAGTAATTAAAATAAAAAATCTGTTGGAGTCAGCCATGATTTGACTGCAAAGGCATGCAGCCTGTTGAACTTCTGTGAGAATATGATAGGTCCTCTTAAGCATATACCTTGGAGGAAAGTGGCATCTTCTTCATGTTCCATCAGTCTATAATAAAATCCTTTTATCGGACTATTATTTGTAAGTGTTCAGAAACCTTCACATCAGTAATAAAACAAATCCACCTAAAACAGTAACTAAAAAACAGGGATGAGGAAGTGGAAGAATTCAGCTGCAGCATCTCTCTCTTTCTCTCTGTCTGTGAGACGGCATGCTGTGAGAGGGGGGTTGGTGAAGCAGAAATAAAGAGACAAAGATTTGCTACATAAACAAGCTTTGAGCCTCAGACCCATCCTCAGACACATCCTCTGTTTGCGGGGTGGCCGGTGCGACTGTCACTCCAGAGGTGGAGGAAGAGGCTGAGACTGCAGCAGAAGAAGGAGCAGGAGGAGCCTGAGACCTTTCTTGGTTTTGGAGGTGTTTACTCCACTGCACTTAAATGCCTGGTCATGCAGGTTGTGCTCAGATTTAGAACGTTTATGCCTTGCTTCAGGCTCTGATTGCACAGCGTGCAAACCACTCGTATCTTGTTGTTTGCGCATTGTCTGAAGAACTGCCACATAAAAGCACTCCTTGGAGCTAGCTTTGTTGTGCTCAGCCCCTGGGTGCGGTGGGCAGTAGCAGGCCTACTGTCTAGGGGATGGCCGCACCCTGCTCCCTTTTTTGCTGTGCTGGTGGCCCTGTTCGACCACCGCCTCTCCCTCTGAACTGCACAGGTCACTCACATGACCTTGATTCCATGTGTGGTCTAGGACCTCATCATCCTCCCCCCACTCTTCACCCCTGCCCTCCTTGTCGGTATGCACACTGCAAAAAGGCGCAGCAGTTGGCACCTGTGTTTCGTCATCATCAGAGATGTGCTGCGGTGGTCCTCCCATGTCCACATCCTATAACATAAGTAGTTGGGCATCAGTGCACTCAATCTCTTCCACTTCTGGGGCAGGTCTATGTGGATAGCCCACGGAAACCCTGCCAGCAGAGTCATCAAAAAGAATAAGAGACTGCTTCATGACTTGGGGCTTAGACTGCTTGGCTGATTTGCAAGGGGGGTGAGGTGAAAGACAGATGCTCATGGGCTGCCGGTGCCAACTCTGAGCTTTCAGCAGGGGACCAGGTGGGAGACAATGTGAAGGAACTGGTGGCACTATTAGCCACTCAATCTACTATCGCCTGTACTTGTTCTGGCCTCACTATTCGAAGAGCGGCCATCGGGCCTATAAAATAACGCTGAACGTTTTGTTGCCTATGCGCAACTAAGAAAGGTATTTCATTTGGGCATGTAGCTGGCACAGATCGACCACGTCCTCTTCCTGCAACAGGAGCTCCACCACCACCAGCAGCACCACGACCAGGGCCATGTCCCTTATTTGACACTCTCATCATTCTTTGCGTTCATCCACCAAACAGACGGATTTACAAAATTTATTTCTCAGTCAGGTATTCAGTGCAGGGGTCACCCAGCCAGCAATCTAAACTCGGCCGAGTTTACAGAATATATTTCCCAGTCAGGTATGCAGTGCAGGGGTAGTTTGAAAGAAAAAAGGGGTGCAGATCACCCATCAATCTAAACGCCGCCAAATTTACAGAATATATTTCCCTGTCAGGTATGCAGTGCAGCAGGAACACACCCTCCAAGCCACTTGTGCATGACTGGCCTCATAACTGTGGAAATGTCCACCCACAATCTAATTGCTTGATGTACTAATTATATTTCACTCTCAGAAATGGAGTGCAGGCCGCAAATGTACTTTATGGCAAAAAAAAGGGATTTTTTTTCACCCACAATATCCCAGTTGTATTTACTGATTATATTTCAGAAATGCAGTGCAGGCCGCAAATGTACTTTTTAGCAAAAAAAATAAAATTTGACCCTCAGAATATAACAGATGGATTTACTGAATTGATTACACTGTCATATGCAGCATAGGGGTACTTTACAGAAAAAAATGTGAATATGTCACCCTCTGGGCCCCTGAAAAGATTACCTATATTATTTTCCCTTCCCCTGGCACATATGCAGTGCAGGTGCACTTAAAAAATGGGTATATGTCGCCCACTGAACTACAAGAACAGGATTAAATTAATGTCCCTGGTATATATGCAGGTGCAAGTGCACTATACTTGCACAAAATGGCCACTGACACCCACCTAACTATCAGACGGATAAAACTTATTTTATTGTGTCACGGCTCAGGGCAGGGTAAAAAAAAGTTGCATTGCACCCACTAGAAAAAAATCGCTGTAGAAGTTAACAACAAGTTCTGATATCAGATTCTTTCCTATTCTCTCCCTCACAGAAGCAGCATCCTATCCCTACACTAGTAAGAGCTGAGTGACATGCGGCCCTACGTGACTCCAGCTTATATAGAGGCTAGGTCACATGCTGCACTTGGACAATCACAGCCATGCCATTAGTAGGCATGGCTGTGAAGGCTTCTAAGTAGAGTTGAGCGAACACCTGGATGTTCGGGTTCGAGAAGTTCGGCCGAACGTCACGAAAATGTTCGGGTTCGGGAATCCCATTGAAGTTAATGGGGACTCTAACTTTCGGGCACTTAAATGGCTGTAAAATAGCCCTGGAAAGGGCTACAGGGCTGCAAAAGGCAGCAAAATGTAGGTAAATGTCCTTCAAACATATGTGAATAGGGAAATTACTTTAAAAAAAAAATACAGAAAAATAATAAACATTCTAAACTTGAGCCCAAGTGAGTGACAGTGACACCTGTCACCCAGCAAACAGGTTAAACATGTTCTGGATGATGAGGAAGAGGAGTAGGAGGAATGCTGGGGGATACAGAGGACACAGACGATACACTTCCCTCAAAGAGGATAGCTTGTCCTTGCCTCTGGGCAGCCTGGCATACATGAGCGACTACATGCTGCAGTGCCTGCGCAACGACCGCCCAGTAACTGCCACATTCTAACTTTTGCTGATTACTGGGTGGCCACCCTTCTGCATCCCCGTTACAAGGACAACGTGCCGTCCTTAATTCCCTCACTGGAGTGTAATAGGAAGATGAGCCCGCTAGTAGACATGCTGCTGATGGCATTCACAGCTGGGGACTCAGTGGAAGCACAAGGTGAAAGCAGAGGAGAAGGAGGAAGAATTTGCCAATGCAGCAGGGTCACCAGCAACACCTCAGAAGGCAGGGTTAGCATGGGCAAAATGTGGAAAAGCTTTGTCATCACGCCACAACAACCTGCACCACCAGCAGATCTGGAACATCTTAGCAGGAGGCAGCATTTCAGCAACATGGTGGAACAGTACACGTACTGACTGATGGGTCTGCCTAGGGGAATAGCTACAGGGGAAGCAGGGGAAGCAACTGCTTTGGGGCCCTGACCTAGAAAGAGCCCATCCAGGAGAAGGAGGAGGACTAACAGAAAGCGAACTGAACAGCTGCTGGGCCTGGTTTGAGAAAGCGATCTTTAGTAGCCACAGGCATAGCGTCATGAAAGGAACATGTTTGCGCAAAAATTACTGGGGGAGGGGGGCCCCATTCAAAAATTTGCTGTGGTGCCCAATCATTTCTATCTACGCCACTGGGTCTGGCCCATTCAACTTGTGGGTCTCCAAATTGGGCACATGTCCTGAGGTTGCCCTTTACGCCTTGGAGGTGCTGGCCTACCATGCAGCCACTGTATTGTCTAAACGTGTGTTTAGCATGGCTGGTGGCATTATCACAAACAAGCGCAGCCGCCTGTCTGCAGACAATGTGGGCAAGCTTTTGTTTATTAAAAAGAACCAGGCATGGATCCCACAGGACTTGTTTGTACCTTATGCAGAATAGACATATATACCGGACTCACCCAACCACTGGTATACTACCGTGCACTTTCACTTTGTTTTATATTTTATATTTTCCCAATGTTTTGGGGTCTACACTAATTTATAAAAAAAAAAAAAAAAAACGTTATTGGCGACTACCTTTGGCTTCACAGCCCAAAAAGGCTTTATTTCATGCAAGAATGTAACCGCCAATTGTAAGTTCCCTGTCAGTTATGCAGTGCAGGGGTTTGTACCTGGCAAAAATGGTAATATTTCTCCCAACAATTTGAAATCCTTTGCCAGACAGTATTAAACTTGGCCAGCCACTGCTGGGACAGCAGATTTACTGAATTTCTATTTTTGCTACTGACTTTCACCCCAGAAAATGATATACCCTTTTACGGACAGATTAAAACGAAGCCTGCAACAGCTGGAACAACAGTTTTACTGTATTTCTATTTTGCAACTGAATTTCACCCTAGAAAATAATATATCCTTTGCTGGACACTATTAAACTTGGCCAGCCACAGCTGAAACCACTGGTTTATGGTATTGCTATTTTGGCAATTGAATTTCACCCTAGAAAAAAATATATCCTTTGACGGACACTATTAAACTTGGCCAGCCACAGCTGAAACCACTGATTTACGGTATTGCTGTTTTGGCAATTGAATTTCACCCCAGAACAAAATATATCCTTTGCCGGACACTATTAAACTTGGCCAACCACAGATGAAACTACTGATTTATGGTATTTCTATTTTTGCAACTGAATTTTACCCCAGAAAATAATATATCCTTTGCCGGACACTATTAAACTTGGCCATCCACAGCTGAAACCACTGATTTATGGTATTTCTATTTTTCCAACTGAATTTCACCCCAGAAAATAATATATCCTTTGACGGACACTATTAAACTTGGCCAGTCATGGCTGAGACACCAGATTTAGGGGGTTGCTATTTTGGCAATTGAATTTCACCCCAGAAAAAATATATCCTTTGACGGACACTATTAAACTTGGCCAGCCACAGCTGAAACCACTGATTTACGGAATTGGTGTTTTGGCAATTGAATTTCAACCCAGAACAAAATATATCCTTTGCCGGACACTATTAAACTTGGCCAACCACAGCTGAAACCACTGATTTATGGTATTTCTATTTTTGCAACTGAATTTTACCCCAGAAAATAATATATCCTTTGACAGACACTATTAAACTTGGCCAGCCACAGCTGAAACCACTGATTTATGGTATTGCTATTTTGGCAATTGAATTTAACCCCAGAAAAAATATATATCCTTTGCCGGACACTATGGAACTTGGCCAGCCACTGCTGGGACACCAGATTTACGGTATTGCTATTTTGGCAATTGAATTTCACCCCAGAACAAAATATATCCTTTGCCGGACACTATTGAACTTGGCCAGTCACTGCTGGGACACCAGACTTACGGTTTTGCTATTTTGACAATTAAATTTCACCCCAGAACAAAATACATCCTTTGCCGGACACTATTAAACTTGGCCATCCACAGCTGAAACCACTGATTTTTGGTATTTCTATTTTTCCAACTGAATTTCACCCCAGAAAATAATATATCCTTTGACGGACACTATTAAACTTGGCCAGTCACGGCTGGGACACAAGATTTAGGGGATTGCTATTTTGCCAATTGAATTTCACCCCAGAACAAAAAACTTATCCTTTGCCGGAGACTATTAAACTTGGCCAGCCACAGCTGGAACACCAGATTTACGGTATTGCTATTTTTGCAACTGAATTTCACCCCAGAAAAAAATCTATCCTTTGCCGGACACTATTGAATTTGGCCAGCCACTGCTGGGACACCAGATTTACGGTATTGCTATTTTGCCAATTGAATTTCACCCCAGAACAAAATATATCCTTTGCCAGACACTATTAAACTTGGTTAGCCACAGCTGACACCACTGATTTATGGTATTGTTATTTTGGCAATTGAATTTAACCCCAGAAAAAAATATATCCTTTGCCAGACAGTATTAAACTTGGCCAGCCACTGCTGGGACACCAGATTTATGGTTTTGCTATTTTGGAAATTGAATTTCACCCCAGAACAAAATTGATCCTTTTTCGGACACTATTGAACTTGGCCAGCCACTGCTCGGACACCAGATTTACGGTTTTGCTATTTTGGCAATTGAATTTCACCATAGAACAAAATATATCCTTTGTCGGACACTATTAAACTTGGCCAGCCACAGCTGACACCACTAATTTACGGTATTGCTATTTTTGCAATTGAATTTCACACCAGAACAAAATATATAATTTGCCGGACACTATTAAACTTGGCCAGCCACTGCTGGGACACCAGATTTATGGTATTGCAATTTTGGAAATTGAATTTCACCCCAGAACAAAATTTATCCTTTTTCGGACACTATTGAACTTGGCCAGCCACTGCTTGGACACCAGATTTACGGTTTTGCTATTTTGGCAATTGAATTTCACCATAGAACAAAATATATCCTTTGTCGGACACTATTAAACTTGGCCAGCCACAGCTGACACCACTAATTTACGGTATTGCTATTTTTGCAATTGAATTTCACACCAGAACAAAATATATAATTTGCCGGACACTATTAAACTTGGCCAGCCACGGCTAAAACCACTGATTTATGGTATTGCTATTTTGGCAATTGAATTTCACCCCAGAAAAAAAAATATATCCTTTGCCGGACACTATTAAACTTGGCCAGCCACAGCTGAAACCACTGATTTATGGTATTGCTATTTTGGCAATTGAATATCACCCCAGAACAAAATCTATCCGTTGCGGGACACTATTAAACTTTGCCAGCCACTGCTGGGACACCAGATTTAGGGGATTGCTCTTTTGGCAATATAATTTAACCACTCAATAAAATATAGAAATTTCTATCCTGAGTTTCTAGGGGTGACAATAAGCACAGCCAAGCCCCTGATGTAGGATATAGCAAAAAAAAAACAACTAATATTGATGGATTGATGGACTTGGTGGCAGCTTGTGCTGGTGCACCACAAGACACAAAATAGCCGCCGATCGCCCCAGAAAAAAGTGACAGAAACACGCTCTGTGTAGCCTAAAAACCAGTGAGCAATTAACTAGCAGAAGTTGAATGATTCAATGATTCCCAGCTGTAGATAGATCACTTCATTAGGTGTTTTTGCTGATTTTTCCCTGCCTAATCTCGCCCTCACTGCAGCAGCGTCCTCTCCCTACACTAATCAGAGCAGAGTGACGTGTGGCCCTACGTGACTCCAGCTTAAATAGAGGCTGGGTCACATGCTGCACTTGGCCAATCACAGCCATGCCATTAGTAGGCATGGCTGTGATGGCTTCTTAGGTCAAGAAGTAAAACGCTAGCTGATTGGCTGCTGTGCAGCCCTTCAGAAAGCGGGAAGAAATTGCCGAACAACGAACCCAAACTTTTTTGAAAATGTTCAGGTCCGGTTCCGTGTCCCAAACACCCCAAAATTCGGTACGAACCCGAGCTATACAGTTCGGGTTCGCTCATCCCTACTTCTAAGGGCATATATGCAGTGCAGGTGCACTTAAAAAATGGGTATATGTCACCCACTGAACTACAAGAACTGGATTAAATTTTTGTCCCTGGCACATATTAAGTTGCAAGTGCACTGCACTTGCCCAAAATGGCCCCTGACGCCCACCTAACTGACAGATGGATTATAACTTATTTTTCTGTGTCAGCGGGCTCATGGCAGGGTACAAAAATGTTGCATTGCACCCACAAAAATCGCAGACTTAACACCAAGCTTTGATATCAGATTCTTTTCTAATCTCTCCCTCACAGCAGCAGCATCCTATCCCTACACTAGTAAGAGCTGAGGTGCGGCGCTAGGTGACTCCAGCTTACATAGAGGCTGGGTCACATGCTGCACTGGCCAATCACAGCCATGCCATTAGGAGGCATGGCTGTGATGGCTTCTAAGGGCACACATCTTAAAAGCTTGTTGATTGGCTGCCCTGCAGCCTTTCAACAAGCTTTAGTAAACGGCCGAACACTGAACTCGAACCTGAACTTTTACGGAAAACTAAAATCCCTATAATCCCGGGTACAATAAACCCTAAAGTCCGGTATGAACCCAAACTTTACAGTTCGGGTTCGCTCAAGACTAAAGATATTCATAACTGTGATGGCTGGAGCTCAGTGAAAATGCAGCTCTCACCTCCTCTGAAAAGCAGTCTGGAAAAAATGGTTAATTCTCAACAATTGTTTGCTGTGTTGGGCTGTGTAGAAGTGTTAAGACATATTTTTACAAACTAAACCAGGCAAGTTTTTAAAAAAAAACATTTAATAACCATCTCTGAACCCTTCATAGCTCTCCTATATCCTTTATAGTATGTGAGTAGTGTTGAGCGAACAGTTCGAAAATCGTTCGGGTCCGTAGCGAATTTTGGGGTGTCGGGTCCGGTGTTCGGCGATTACTTCCCGCTTTCTGAAGGGCTGCACAGCAGCCAATCAGCTAGCGTTTTACTTCTTGCCCTAAGAGCCCATCACAGCCATGCCTACTAATGGCATGGTTGTGATTGGCCAAGTGCAGCATGTGACCCAGCCTCTATTTAAGCTGGAGTCACGTAGCGCCGCACGTCACACTGCTCTGATTAGTGTAGGGAGAGGACGCAGCTTCTGTGAGGGCGAGATAGGCAGGGATAAAGAAGTGATTGAATGATCTACCTTTCTACACCTATGCATCAGAACAACTCAGCTGAGCTGTTCACTGAAAGTCACTATTTTGTTGAGACTGGCCGGAGCGATTTTTACTGGCACATGTAACTGGGCTGACCGGCGGTGGCCACTTTAGGACTTGTGGTGCGCCAGCACAAGCTGCCACAGAGTCTAAACCAAAGCTTCAAAGAAGTGAAAAATCTACACCTGTGAATCAGAACAACAGCGATTCAGCTGCTCAGTCAAAGTCAATTTATTTTCTGGCTGGGCAGACCGTTTTCTGGCACATGTTACTGG
Organism: Bufotes viridis; assembly: GCA_033119425.1. Classification (NCBI taxonomy): domain Eukaryota; kingdom Metazoa; phylum Chordata; class Amphibia; order Anura; family Bufonidae; genus Bufotes; species Bufotes viridis. The sequence continues at coordinate 168,608,247 of CM065591.1, forward strand.
GCTGATAGGAGGCAGCCATTTTGGGACTTGTGGTGCTATAGCAAAAGCTGCCACAACGTCCATTAATCTCATGTAATAGTCGATTTTTTCATAGATATACTACATCAGGGGTTTGGCTGTGCTTGTGTCACCCATACTAACTGCAAAGATATTTAATATATCAGTGGTGAAACTGAAAGTAACCCACTTGGATAGCAAATCCCATGAATGTGCTGTTCCAGCTAGGCTAGCCAGTGCCACTACAGCCACTACACTACATTTAATCAATCTGGTGTTAGTTAGACCAGAAACAGTAGGCCTCACGTTTTTACTCCTGTAAAAAGGAATTAATACCGGAAAAAGGCATTACATTGTCCAGTGTTGTAAATTTGGTGAAAAAAAGGCCAATTTAATCAATCTGGTGTTAGTTACACCAGAAACAGTAGGCCTCACGTTTTTACTCCTGTAAAAAGGAATTATATCTCCCCGTGTGGGAATCTATGTACCAAAACTAGCATTTTAAAAATTCTGGTGTCCGATTTGCAGCAGTTTTCTTGTAATTAATACCGGAAAAAGGAATTATATCTTCCAGTGTGGGAATTTATGTACACAAACTAGCATTTTAAAAATTCTGGTGTCCAATTAGCAGCAGTCTTCTTGTAATTAATACCGCAAAAAGGCATAACATTTTCCAGTGTTGTAATTTTTGTGAAAAAAAGGCCAATTTAATCAATCTGGTGTAAGTTAGACCAGAAACAGTAGGCCTCACGTTTTTTCCCCAGTAAAAAGGAAGTATATCTCCCCGTGTGGAAATCTATGTACCAAAACTAGCATATTAAAAATTCTGGTGTCCAATTTGCAGCAGTTTTCTTGTAATTAATACCGGAAAAAGGAATTATATCTTCCAGTGTGGGAATTTATGTACACAAACTAGCATTTTAAAAATTCTGGTGTCCAATTAGCAGCAGTCTTCTTGTAATTAATACCGCAAAAAGGCATTACATTTTCCAGGGTTGTAATTTTGGTGAAAAAAAGGCCAATTTAATCAATCTGGTATAAGTTAGACCAGAAACAGTAGGCCTCACGTTTTTTCCCCAGTAAAAAGGAAGTATATCTCCCCTTGTGGGAATATATGTACCAAAACTAGCATATTAAAAATTCTGGTGTCCAATTTGCAGCAGTTTTCTTGTAATTAATACCGGAAAAAGGAATTATATCTTCCAGTGTGGGAATTTATGTACACAAACTAGCATTTTAAAAAATCTGGTGTCCAATTAGCAGCAGTCTTCTTGTAATTAATACCTGAAAAAGGCATTACATTGTTCAGTGTTGTAATTTTGGTGAAAAAAAGGCCAATTTAATCAATCTGGTGTTAGTTAGACCAGAAACAGTAGGCCTCAAGTTTTTACTCCTGTAAAAGGAATTATATCTCCCCGTGTGGGAATCTATGTACCAAAACTAGCATATTAAAAATTCTGGTGTCAAATTTGCAGCAGTTTTCTTGTAATTAATACCGGAAAAAGGAATTATATCTTCCAGTGTGGGAATTTATGTACACAAACTAGCATTTTAAAAATTCTGGTGTCCAATTAGCAGCAGTCTTCTTGTAATTAATACCGCAAAAAGGCATTACATTGTCCAGTGTTGTAATTTTGGTGAAAAAAAGGCTAATTTAATCAATCTGGTGTTAGTTACACCAGAAACAGTAAGCAGCACGTTTTTACTCCTGTAAAAAGGAATTAATACCGGAAAAAGGCATTACATTGTCCAGTGTTGTAATATTGGTTAAAAATGGCCAATTTAATCAATCTGGTGTTAGTTAGACCAGAAACAGTAGGACGCACGTTTTTCTCCTGTAAAAAGGAATAATATCTCCCCGTGTGGGAATCTATGTACCAAAACTAGCATTTTAAAAATTCTGGTGTCCAATTTGCAGCAGTTTTCTTGTAATTAATACCGGAAAAAGGAATTATATCTTCCAGTGTGGAAATTTTGGGGCTAAAAAATAATATATTTTATTGTGGTGCGAGTTGAATCGCAACAATGAGGAAACATTCTATTAAGGGACGAGGACGCGGTCGTGGTGGTGTCCGTGGAGCCTCTGTTGCTGGCAGAGGACATGGCCGTTCGGCCTCAGGCGCACAAAGTAGTGAACCAACTCCCTCAAGTAGCCGGCAGAATTTACAGCGATATTTGGTGGGGCCCAATGCCGTTATGAGGATGGTAAGGCCTGAGCAGGTACAGGCATTAGTCGATTGGGTGGCCGACAGTGCTTCCAGCACGTTCACCACATTGTCTTCCGCCCAGTCTTCTGCGGAAAGCGCACAGGTGGCACCTGAAAACCAAGCCCATCAGTCTGTCACATCACCCCCATGCATATCAGGGAAACTGGCTGAGCCTCAAGTTATGCAGCAGTCTCTTATTCTGTTTGAAGACTCTGCTCCCACGGTTTTCCAGGGGCGTCCACCTAGCCCTTCCCCAGCGGTGGAAGACATTCCATGCACTGACGCACAACCACTTATGTATCCAGATGATGAGGACATGGGAATACCACCACAGCAGAGTGACCGAGTCTCTGATGATGAAACACTGGTGCCCACTGCCGTGTCTTATTGCAGTGTGCAGACTGAACAGGAGGAGGTCAGGGAGGAAGACTGGGTGGAAGACGATGCAGAGGACGATGAGGTCTTAGACCCCACATGGACTGAAGGTCGTGCCGCTGACTTAAATAGTTCAGAGGAAGAGGCAGTGGTGAGACCGAGACAACAGCGTAGCCAAAGAGGGAGCAGGGGGCAAAAGCAGAACAGCCGCCGTCCAGAGAGTTCGCCTGCTATTGGCCAGCGCCAACAGGGACCCAGCACCTCAAAGGCATCTTCAAGGAGTTCCCTGGCATGGCACTTCTTCAAACAATGTGCTGACGACAAGACCAGAGGGGTTTGCACGCTGTGCCATCAGACCCTGAGGCGAGGCATTAACGTTCTTAACCTGAGCACCACCTGCATGATCAGGCATCTACATGCAAAGCATGAACTGCAGTGCAGTACACACCTTAATAACAAGGAACCCGCTCAGGCTCCCCCTGCTCCCTCTACCGCTGCTGCCTCGGCTTCCGCCTCGAGAGGAATGTTGCCACCTGCCGAGCAGCAAACAGAGGATGTGCCACCGACACCACCACCACCACCGTCACCGTCACCTAGCGTCTCCACTATTTCACACAGCAGCGTTCAGCTCTCCATCTCTCAAACCTTTGAGAGGAAGCGCAAATTCCCACCTAGTCACCCTCGAGCCCTTGGCCTGAATGCCAGCATTTCTAAACTACTGGACTTTGAAATGCTGTCATTCCGGCTGGTGGACACAGACAGCTTCAAACAGCTGATGGCCATGGCTGTCCCCCAGTATGTGGTTCCCAGCCGCCACTACTTCTCCAAGACAGCCGTGCCTTCCCTGCACATGCAAGTGTCCGATAAAATCAAGTGTGCACTGCGCAACGCCATTTGTGGCAAGGTCCACCTAACCACAGATACGTGGACCAGTAAGCACGGCCAGGGACGCTATATCTCCCTAACTGCACATTGGGTAAATGTAGTGGCGGCTGGGCCCCAGGCGGACAGTTCCTTGGCGCACGTCCTTCCGCCGCCAAGGATCACAGGGCATCATTCTTTGCCTCCTGTAGCCTCCTCCTCCTACTCGGCTTCCTCCTCCTCCTCCTCTGCTTCCACCAGCTCATCCAGTCAGCCACACACCTTCACCACCAACTTCAGCACAGCCCGGGTAAACGTCAGCAGGCCATTCTGAAACTCATATGTTTGGGGGACAGGCCCCACACCGCGCAGGAGTTGTGGCGGGGTATTGAACAACAGACCGACCAGTGGTTGCTGCCGGTGGGCCTCAAGCCCGGCCTGGTGGTGTGCGATAATGGGCGAAATCTCGTGGCAGCTCTGGGACTAGCCGGTTTGACGCACATCCCTTGCCTGGCGCATGTGCTGAATTTGGTGGTGCAAAAGTTCATTCACAACTACCCAGACATGTCAGAGCTGCTGCATAAAGTGCGGGCCCTCTGTGCACGCTTCCGGCGTTCACATCCTGCCGCTGCTCGCCTGTCAGCGCTACAGCGGAACTTCGGCCTTCCCGCTCACCGCCTAATATGCGACGTGCCCACCCGGTGGAACTCCACCTTGCACATGCTGGAGAGACTGTGCGAGCAGCAGCAGGCCATAGTGGAGTTTCAGCTGCAGCACGCACGGGTCAGTCGCACTGCGGAACAGCACCACTTCACCACCAATGATTGGGCCTCCATGCGAGACCTGTGTGCCCTGTTGCGCTGTTTCGAGTATGCCACCAACATGGCCAGTGGCGATGCCACTGTTATCAGCGTGACAATACCAATTCTATGTCTCCTAGAGAAAACGCTTAGGGCGATGATGGAAGAGGAGGTGGGCCAGGGCCTGGAGGAGGAGGATGACGGGTCGTTTTTAGCACTTTCAGGCCAGTCTGTTAGAAGTGGCTCAGAGGGAGGTTTTTTGCAACAGCAGATGGCAGGTACAAATGTGGCCAGCCAGGGACCACTACTGGAGGACAAAGAGGATGAGGAGGAGGTGGAGGAGGATGAGGATGAAGCAGGTTCACAGCGGGGTGGCACCCAGCACAGCGCAGACACATCCCTGGTGCATGGCTGGGGGTATACAGAGGATGATGACGATACGCCTCCCACAGAGGACAGCTTGTCCTTACCTCTGGGGAGCCTTTCACACATGAGCGATTACATGCTGCAGTGCCTGCACAACGACAGCAGAGTTGCCCACATTTTAACGTGTGCTGACTACTGGGTGGCCACCCTGCTGGATCCACGGTACAAAGACAATGTGCCCACTTTACTTCCTGCACTGGAGCGTGATAGGAAGATGCGCGAGTACAAGCGCACACTGGTAGACGCGCTCCTGAGAGCATTCCCAACTGTCACAGGGGAACAGGTGGAAGGCAAAGGCCAAGACAGAGGAGGAGCTAGAGGTCGCCCACGCAGCTGTGTCACGGCCAGCTCCTCTGAGGGCAGGGTTAGCATGGCAGAAATGTGGAAAAGTTTTGTCTCCACGCCACAGCTAACTGCCCCACCACCTGATACGGAACGTGTTAGCAGGAGGCAACATTTCACTAACATGGTTGAACAGTACGTCTGCACACAACTCCACGTACTGACGGATGGTTCGGCCCCATTCAACTTCTGGGTTTCCAAATTGTCCACGTGGCCAGAATTAGCATGTTATGCCTTGGAGGTGCTGGCCTGCCCGGCGGCCAGCGTTTTATCTGAACGTGTATTCAGCACGGCAGGGGGCGTCATTACTGACAAACGCAGCCGCCTGTCCGCAGCCAACGTGGACAAGCTGACGTTTATAAAAATGAACCAGGCATGGATCCCACAAGACCTGACCCTCCCTTGTGCAGAGTAGTCCTTAATAACTGCCTTAAACCATGTTGTCTTGTACTCCTGGCCACTTCTTCATTGAAAAATCAATTTTTGAAATTAAGTAGGATCTTGGGGTGCAACCCAGAGTTAAATGAACCTTCCCTCTGTATGGGTGCCGTTGCCAAAGTACATGAAAGTGTCCTTCTCCTGTGCTGGCTGATATGAATGTTATACTTGTGCTGTCTGACATGTCTCCTTTGTGTGGGTGCAGGGGGCCAAAGTCACTGAAAGCGGCCTTCTCCTGTGGTGGGTGATCGAAATGCCTGATTCTCTGCTGTGGGACCTCTCTCCTCTTTCTGGGTGCAGGGGTCAAAGAAACAAAAGGTGGCCTACTCCTGTGGTGGTTGACATGATGCCTGATTCTCTGCTGTGGGACCTTTCTCCTCCGGGTGGCTGCAGGGGTCAAGGTCTCTAAAAGTGCCCTTCTCCTGTGGTGGTTGATGAAAAACTGATGCTTGTGCTATCTGACCTGTCTCCTCTGTGTCGGTGCTAAGGCCTAAGTCACTGAAAGCGGCCTTCTCCTGTGCTGGCTGATATAAATGCCTGAATCTCTGCTGTGGGACCTCTCTCCTCCGTGTGGCTGCAGGGGTCAAAGTCTCTAAAAGTACCCTTCTCCTGTGGTGGTTGATGTAAAACTGATGCTTGTGCTATCTGACCTGTCTCCTCTGTGTCGGTGCTAACGCCTAAGTCACTGAAAGCGGCCTTCTCCTGTGGTGGGTGATCGAAATGCCTGATTCTCTGCTGTGGGACCTCTCTCCTCCGGGTGGCTGCAGGGGTCAAAGTCTCTAAAAGTGCCCTTCTCCTGTGGTGGTTGATGTAAAACTGATGCTTGTGCTATCTGACCTGTCTCCTCTGTGTCTGTGCTAAGGCCTAAGTCACTGAAAGCGGCCTTCTCCTGTGCTGGCTGATATAAATGCCTGAATCTCTGCTGTGGGACCTCTCTCCTCCGTGTGGCTGCAGGGGTCAAAGTCTCTAAAAGTGCCCTTCTCCTGTGGTGGTTGATGTAAAACTGATGCTTGTGCTATCTGACCTGTCTCCTCTGTGTCGGTGCTAAGGCCTAAGTCACTGAAAGTGGCCTTCTCCTGTGCTGGCTGATATAAATGCCTGAATCTCTGCTGTGGGACCTCTCTCCTCCTTGTGGCTGCAGGGGTCAAAGTCTCTAAAAGTGCCCTTCTCCTGTGGTGGTTGATGTAAAACTGATGCTTGTGCTATCTGACCTGTCTCCTCTGTCTCGTTGCTAAGGCCTAACTCACTGAAAGTGGCCTTGTCATGTGCTGGGTGATATAAATGTGATACAAGTGCCATCTGACATGGTTGAAGCTATCAAATTAACTAAAGGTGGCCGACTCCTGTAGTGGGTGATCAGTAAAACTGATGCTTGTGCTATCTGACCTGTCTCCTCTGTCTCGTTGCTAAGGCCTAACTCACTGAAAGTGGCCTTGTCATGTGCTGGGTGATATAAATGTTATACTTGTGCCATCTGACATGGTTGCCGGGGTCCCATTAAATGATGGCCTACTCCTGTGGTGGGTGATCTAAATGCCTGATTCTCTGCTGTGAAAACCTCTCTCCTCCGTCTGGGTGCAGGGGTCAAAGTCTCTAAAAGTGGCCTTCTCTTGTGCTGGGTGATGTGAAACTGATGCTTGTACCATCTGACATGGGTACAGGGGTCAAATTAACTAAATGGTGGCCTACTCCTGTGGTGGGTGATATGAGGCCTTAATATGTGCTGTGAAAACCTCTCTCCTCCGTCTGGGTGCAGGGGTCAAAGTCTCTCAAAGTGGCCTTCTCTTGTGCTGGGTGATGTAAAACTGATGCTTGTACCATCTGACATGGTTGCCGGGGTCCCATTAAATGATGGCCTACTCCTGTGGTGGGTGATCTAAATGCCTGATTCTCTGCTGTGAAAACCTCTCTCCTCCGTCTGGGTGCAGGGGTCAAAGTCTCTCAAAGTCGCCTTCTCCTGTGCTGGGTGATATAAAGGTTATACTTGTGCCATCTGACATGGTTGCCGGGGTCCCATTAAATGATGGCCTACTCCTGTGGTGGGTGATCTAAATGCCTGATTCTCTGCTGTGAAACCTCTCTCCTCCGTCTGGGTGCAGGGGTCAAAGTCTCTAAAAGTGGCCTTCTCTTGTGCTGGGTGATGTAAAACTGATGCTTGTACCAGCTGACATGGGTGCAGGGGTCAAATTAACTAAATGGTGGCCTACTCCTGTGGTGGGTGATATGATGCCTGAATATGTGCTGTGCGGCCTCTCTCCTCTTTCTGGGTGCAGGGGTCAAAGTAACTAAAAGTGGCCTTCTCCTGTGCTGGATGGTATAAATGTAATGCTTGTGCTATCTGACATGTCTCCTCTGTCTGGGTGCTAAGGCCTAAGTCACTGAAAGTGGCCTTCTCCTGTGGTGGTTGATATGATGCCAGATTCTCTGCTATGGGACCTCTCTCCTTTGTCTGGATGCTGGGGTCGAAATAATAGTAAGCGACCTTCTCCATTGGTGGGTGATTTGAAGCCTGATTCTGTGATATAGGACCAAACTCTAATTAATATTGGTTAATTTTTTTTTATTTTATGTTAAGTCATCATTTCCCTATCTACATTTGTTTGCAGGGGATTTACCTACATTTTGCTGCCTTTTGCAGCCCTCTAGCCCTTTCCGGGAGTCTTTTACAGCCTTTTTAGTGCCCAAAAGTTCGGGTCCCCATTGACTCCTATGGGGTTCGGGTTCGGGATGAAGTTCAGGTTGAGTTCGGATCACGAACCTGGACATTTTCCGGAAGTTCGGCCGAACCTCTCGAACCCGAACATCCAGGTGTTCGCTCATCTCTATATGTGAGCCCAAACAAAATGGTATCTCATATTTAAGATGTGTCCTTACTAAGGATGAGCAAATTGATTCTACTGGTTCAAAATACATCTCAAATTTTCCAAAAATTTCACATTCTAACTAACAGGCGTAAGATGTGCTAATTTTTTCGATGTATTTTCCTCAGAATCTCAGAGAAGCATTGACTGGCTAACAATATTCTTCATGCATACTCGGCATCCTCCATAAGGAGAAATTGTACCCCAACCAATGCTTTTAGGCAGCCAAGCACCTTTTCTTTGTTCAGCACATTTTCTTTGCTCTGTTAAAGGAGAATTGCCCTGAAAAAACTTGGTTCCTGATGTTAGACACTCAGTTTTCCTTTCCCAGGAGACTAGCTTGCATGTCTTTTTTCCAGAGAAGCATTATGTGGAGACACATAAGCAAAGAAATAGATAAACAATCTTATTATGCAAAATCAAAAATCATATTTGCCATTAAAGCTGCTTACTTGTAACTAGAATACCCAAGTCCTTTTCTTGTCCCCAGGGTCATTGCCAATACTCCTAGAGGCTCTCCTCTCTCTTCAACTGCTACTTCCTTTGCATTTTGATTGTCAGGGTCAGACAATGAAAACATCATCACACCTGAGCCTGCCAATCAAAGTAGAGAGGGTGTGGCTGTTGCAGAGAGACCAGAGCCTCTAGGGGTAATGGCAATGCCCCTGTTGCTCCTATAGGCTCATTTGCAACACATGCAACAGTTTAGACAATTTTATAGGTACAAATCTGCTGACAAATGCCCTTTAATAAGCTCCGTATATAGCTGGAGCTTGCTCTCCCGGAAGTCATTTGAGGCCAGTTGGCACAAAGAGAAGTATGAATATATAGTAGGCTCCCATGAGAAAGAGGTCAACTTGCCATGGTAGATGACCACAAATGAGTGCTGTTGTGTTGTGTTCTGTAAAATAAAAGTTCCACATTAAAGCAGTATCTGCTAGGGGGCCATCACACATGAAGGATATCTTGATGATTGGACCTGTTGTAAACCACTGGTGGGATATACTTGTCCATTTGTATATTTATATTGTAAATGTGTAGATTAGATTTGAGAATGTTAAAGGAGTTTCCTCACTTTCTGATTTTAGTCCTAAGCGCACATAAATACACCATATACATGGTATACATACATAAATACACCATATATACACTACACACACATACCGCTCAACTTTTAAAAAGCCTAAGGAGCTAAACTATCAGCGGCACGCACAATAGTTATGCCAGATTTGGGATGTTGGGAGGTATGCATAACTAAACAGACTATATGGACACTACACTCACATAACCACATATACAATATACAGCCATATATGATAGACCATAGAGTATATAAGTTACACATAGGCTATACTTACAGTAGATATACCTACACTATATACATTTTATACACATTTGTACCTAGCACTAAAGACATATTTGCATACACATTAAATTCAGTGCATACAGAATACAGCACCACATACCTCTTACATACAGGGACTTCTCCTCTGATGTAGACCTGCTCCTTTCTCATCTTCTCCTTTCGGTACAAACCACCATAATGATTTTTCAGCCATCTCTCATCTCTGCCTAAGGCTGCATTCACACGAGCGTGATTTCCGCGCGGGTGCAATGCGTGATGTGAACGCATTGCACCCGCACTGAATCCTGACCCATTCATTTATATGGGGCTGTGTACATGAGCGTTTTTTTTCACGCATCACTTCTGCAACGCGTGTAAATCGCAGCATGCTCTATCTTATGCGTTATAAACGCATCCGCAGCCCCATAGAAGTGAATGGGGCTGCGTTAATAACGCATAGCATCCGCAAGCAAGTGCGGGTGCGTTGCGTTTTTCACTGATGGTTGCTAGGAGATGTTGTTTGTAAACCTTCAGTTTTTTATCACGCGCGTGAAAAACGCATCAAAACGCATTGCACCCGCGCGGAAAAAACTGAACAACTGAACGCAATCGCAAGCAAAACTGAATGGCTTTGCCTGTGAAAACGCTCAGTTTTCACTGAACGCATCCGCAACGCATCCGGACCTAATCCGGACACGCTCGTGTGAACCCAGCCTTAGACTTAGGTTCCTACTTTTCCATCAACCTTCTACCTTCTAAACACCTCATCCTTCCACTTCCAATACTGTGCCTTCTGTGCTCCCCAATACTATCCAGCAGAAACAAATAAAACCCCTGATAATACTATCTGCGCCAAGCAAAAAGTGCCCCTGACACTAATAGTGTAAACATTATGTCACCAAATTACTACTGGGAACATGTTTACTATTATGAGCACTATGGGAGCATTGTTACTTCTGGGGAACAGTGGGAACATTATTGTTGGGGCACTGTAGGGGCATTTTTGCTACTAATTGCACTCTAGCACAGAATTATTACTGTTGATGGGACTTTGGGGAGCAGTATTACTGTGTGTGGGGGAAGGGGGGCACACTAGTCACTTAAAATGAGCTTCAGTAAAATGGATGTCCCTTTTTAAGTGTGCCAGTAAAAATAATGCCCCCTAATGATGTGCACTAGTACAAAAATACTCCCATTCCGTGTACCAGCACAAAAAAATTCCCCCTCTTAGTGCCCCCAGTTGAACTAATGTCCCCATAGTGCACCCATAATGTGTGCAAGTATAAAATACCCTATATAATGCCACCAGTAAATGCCCACATAGTGCTCCTTTCCCCTTCCCTATAGTGTCCCCCACACTGTGCCAGTATAAGATGCCCCAAGTACATGCCCCAATAGTGCTCCTTTCCCTTTCCCATAGTGCCCCCATAATGTGCCTATATAATATGCCCCAGAGTGTTCTCCCCCCCAATCCCATATTGCCCTCACGATGTGCCAATATAAGATGCCCCATAGTGTCCCTAATAATGTGCCAGTATAAATGCCCCTTCTTAGTGCCCCCAGTAGATGCCCCCATAGCATGACAGTATAAATGCCCTGTCTTAGTGCCCCTAGTAGATGCCCCATAATGTACCAGTATAAATGCCCTTTCTTAGTGCCCCCAGTAGATGCCCCCACAGTGTCCCCCATAATGTGCCAGTATAAGATGCCCCTCCTTAATGCCCCCAGTAAATAACCCCATAGTGCTTCTAAGTTCTGCTGTCCCATTCCCTGTAGTGCCCCCAATAATGGTCCACTATAAGATGCCCCCATAGTGATGTAGCAGTATAAGATGCCCCTAGAGCCCCCATAGTGCGCCACTGTGTCACAGAAAAGAAAAAAAACACCTAATATTTACCTCCACGCTGGCAGCTATGCAGGCCTCTTCTGGCCTCTGTCCCACGGTACACTGCGTGGCTCAGGCGCCGCAATGATGTCATTGCACCACCTGCACCCGTTGATAGGCTGCAGGCACTAGGCCTGCAGACTATCAGAGGAACAGGAATGGGAGATGCCTCTCCTTGCCCCACTGCAGCAGCCACCTGCATCGCTGTCCTGAGGATTGGGGAAGCACTTATCTCCTGCTGCCCAGCCGCTGCTGCCAGAGCACCAGGTCAGGATTTAGCTGTTAACACTTTTCTCCAATCTGACAGATATTTGCCAATGTTAATCACAGAAATCTAATTGTTGAAATAACTGTAATACGTAATGTGGCATGACTCTTTCATTTTCAGTTTACATTTATATCTTTTTATCCCTCATGGCAATATTTTAAAGTTTGTGTTTTCCACCAATATCTCATAAAATGTTTCCCGTTTAAAGAGGACCTGTCACTACAAAATGCATTTCAATCTGAAAGCACCATGTTATAGAGCAGGAGAAGCTGGACAGATTGATCTATAGCTTTGTGGGAAAATATTTGGTAAAACGTGTAATTTATACATTTAAATCTCAGCTTTTTCTACTTCCTACAGTCACTGATAACACCTTCCTGTACTGATGGGTATTTACAGAAGGTAGAAGAAGCAGAGATATAAATGTATAAATGACAGGTTTTACTGAATATTTTGCCACAAAACTATATATCAATCTGCTTAGCCTTACCTGCTCTATAACATGCTGCTTTCAAATTGCATTGCATTTTTGGTGACAGGTCCTTTTTAAAGGCGTTTGCCCCTGCTGTATATACCAACGCCGGTGTATTAACCCCTTTTGTGGAGGGTACGGGCTCCCTCCATATCTCCATCGGGTCTCTGTGCTGCGGTAACGGGGACCCGATGGCTGAGAAGGCAGCCCAATGCCTTACAAAGGCATTACAGTTTACCTTCCTTGGAAGCCTAGAAGACCCAGCCTAGACAACTATCAGTGTACTACAGTGATTGCTTAATGTAGTACAATACAGCATGTATTGTATTGCATTGAAAGAGGGATCAAAAGCTGAAAAGTTGAAGATCCATAGTGTGAAAAAAATAAAAGGTAAACATTTTTTAATAAAAGTGTATTTCATACAAAATAAATTAAAAGTATCAAGTAAAAAAAAAACAATGCCCATTTCCCATCAATACTTTTAAAAGTGCAAAAAAATAAATAAAAATAAGACATATTAGGTATCACCACATCTGTAATGACCAGATCTATAAAAATGCAACATGATCCATCCCAGGTGAACCTGTAAAAAATATAAATAAAAGCTGTGCAAAAACAGCTGATTTTTATTCATCTTCCCTTACAAAAAGTTTAATACCAAGCGATCAAAAAGGCATATATACCCGAAAATGGTACCACTCAAACCATCACCTCACCCTGCAAAAAAAAGCCCCTACACAAGATGATCAGCAGAAAAATTAAAAATTTAATATGACTTTCAGAAAATGTCAACACAAAAACAAGATCCTATCAAAAATGTTTTCACCCAGGCAGCACCCCCGACATGAACTGCTCCGATGCTCTCCCTTGCCCAGTGCAGGATTGTGCAGGGCAAGAGCTCTTTTATTTACTATAACACACTGACGGGCAGAGGTTTCCGCCCAGAAGTGTGTTTGGTGATGTCACCGGCTCTAATGGGTGGGCTTTGGTGCTGCCCTAAACCCAGGCAGCACCCCCGACATGAACTGCTCCGATGCTCTCCCTTGCCCAGTGCAGGATTGTGCAGGGCAAGAGCTCTTTTATTTACTATAACACACTGACGGGCAGAGGTTTCCGCCCAGAAGTGTGTTTGGTGATGTCACCGGCTCTAATGGGTGGGCTTTGGTGCTGCCCTAAACATTTTACAGGCTAAGGCAGTGCAAATGTCTGCCCATCAGTGGTGGTAATGTCACCGGGGTCACTGCGGGGCGGAAGCCTCCGCCTGGCAGCCCGAACGAGAGCCCAGTTCATCACCGGACCTGCACAAAGTGCCTTTGCCCTGCGCAATTCAGTGCAGGGCAAAGGAGAGCATCGGAACATGAACTGCTCTGAAGCTCTTGTCAGGGGGGCTGTCTGGGTGAAATTATGGGTATGTCCGGGTTCAGCTCTGAACCCAGACAACCCCTTTAACAAAAAAATAGACATATTAACATAAACATGATTATTTTTTTATTAAATGCTTTTATTGTGTAAAACTCAATTATATGCAAAAAAAAAGGTAGACATATTAGGTATCACCGCATCCGTAGTGACCTCCTCTATAAAAATTACACATGACCTACCCCCTCAGATGAATGTTTTAAAGAAATGAAAATGTGGGGTGTTTCTGTAAACCGCAGAATCAGGGTGATAAATATTGTATTTTGTTTGGCTGTTAACCCTCGATGTGTTAAAGAAAAAAATGGATTAAAATGGAAAATCTGCCAAAAAAGTTATAAATTTCATCTCCATTTTCCTTTAATTCTTGTGGAACACCTAAAGGGTTAACAAAGTTTATAAAATCAGTTTTATGTAACTCGAGGGGTGTAGTTTCTATAATGGGGTCATTTATGGGGGGTTTCCACTATGTAAGCCCCACAAAGTGACTTCAGAGCTGAACTGGTCCTTAAAAAGTTTGTTTTGGAAATTTTCTTAAACATTTTAAAAATTGCTTCAAAAATTCTACGCCTTCTAATCTCCTAAAAAAATTAAATTGCATTTACAAAATGATGCCAAAATAAAGTAGACATATGGGGAATGTTAAGTAATAAATATTTTATTAAGGTATCACTTTCTGTTTTAAAAGCAGAAAAATTAAAATTTAGAAAATTGCATATTTTTCTAAATTGTTGGTAAATTTGGGATTTTTCATAAATAAAGGTGAAATATATTGACTCAAATTTATGACTATCATGAAGTACAATATGTCACGAGAAAACAGTCTCAGAATGGCTTAGATAAGTAAAAGTGATCTAAAGCTATTACCACGTAAAGTGACACATGTCAGATTTGCAAAAAATAGCCTGGGCAGAAGGGCAAAAATTGGCCCAGGGTAGAAGGGGTTAACAAAGTTTGTAAAATCAGTTTTGAATACCTTGAGTGGTGTAGTTTCTAAAATGGAGGCCACTTACGGGTAGTTTCTACTATATTAGCCCCACTAAGTGACTTCATACCTGAAATGGTCCTTTAAAAAGTGGGGTTTGGAAATTTTCTTAAAAATGTTAAGAATTGATTCTAAAATGCTAAGCATTCTATCATCCTAAAAAAATAAAATGACATTTTCAAAATGATGCCAACATAAAGTAAACATCTGGGGAATGTACAGATTGCAGATTTTTACAAATTATGTGTAAATTTGGGATTTTTTTTATAAATAAATGTGAAACATATTGTCTCAAATTTACCACCGACATGAAGTACAATATTTCACCAGAAAACAGTCCCAGAATGGCTTGTATAAGAAAAAGCTTTCCAGAGTTATTACCACAAAAAGTGACACGTTAGGCCCCATTCAAACGTCCGTAGGGTGTCGTGGATCCGCAACACACCTTGCCGCCAGCCCCATAGAGATGCCTATACTTGTCCGCAATTGTGTGCAAGAATAGGACATGCTCTATATTATTGCGGAGCCAGCGGCCGGAAGATCGGCGGCTCGCTCCGCAAATTCGGATGCGGCGAGCACAGTGTGTGCTCTCCGCATCCATCACGTCCCCATTCAAAATGAATGGGTCCGCACCCGTTCCACAGATGTGCGAAATGGTTGCGGACGAACATTGTGGACGTGTGAATAGGGCCTTAGAGTTGCAAAAATTGGCCTGGGACTCAAGGTGAAAAGTGGCTCTTTACTGAAGGGGTTAACACTAGAATTCCAAGAAAGTCAGTAAAAATGTATAACAAAAATGTATAACAAACATTATACTATGTTACTTTAAAAATAAATCTAAATTCTTGATTTTAGGCAAAGGTCAGCATAACTTAGTAGGAATCTTTTAATTTCCGTTAGAGATACTGTGAGAGCATCAAAAAGAATTTAGGGAGGAAATCTCCTAACTTGCTATAAGATGGTATGTGCATAAATGTTCATCTTGAGAAATATTATATTTACATGTAAAGTAGAAAAGATGAGAAATTATAGAATAACAGAAATTTGATAAAGCCTCACAGAGATGCCAAGAGAAATGAACTGAAGTTCAGATTCCAGAAGCATCTCCATCCTGCTGCTGGGAAGTGGTCTGTACTTTGAATAGGCCTCTCAGGTTCTTTTTCTTACTTCTGTGGTGCAGATGTGTGGGGAACTCATTCAATATGAAATGA
Organism: Bufotes viridis; assembly: GCA_033119425.1. Taxonomy (NCBI): domain Eukaryota; kingdom Metazoa; phylum Chordata; class Amphibia; order Anura; family Bufonidae; genus Bufotes; species Bufotes viridis. The sequence continues at coordinate 168,624,136 of CM065591.1, forward strand.
ATACACATGGCTCGGAATCAAGCACACAAATTCTGCATTGGCATTTAGACCTTAGACTTCCATTGCTCACTGTTATCAAACAGATGCTCAGAGGGCTACAACAGTAACATTCCCAGGGATCTTGCAGAAGTTTAAGCAAATGCAAAGTAAAAATAAGCTACTGTATTGCTTTTAATAAAACATTTCAACAGTCATGTTTTATTATACATTGTAATTCTATCTGTATTACATTTATTTTATACATATTTAGCAGACACCAGCCATCCTTATTTGTATTGGCGATGTACAGATTACTAGGTTGTGTCTTGAGCTTGAGGTAGGTGTCAATGGTGGGGAGAGGGGTGTCAATATCTAATTCTATCTTACTTCCTATCAGTGTTTAACCCCTTCCCAACCGCCATAAGGCTAGTTACTTTGACAGTCGGGACTTTAAAGATGTTTCATACAGAAGGCACCCTCGGCTAATGTCCTGAACTGGCGGTAATGGCGATCGCTGACATTTAACCCCTCAGATGCTGAAAACACGTAAGCGGGCGCTTCCGGGTATGCTCCAGCTCCCCCTGGCTGACATCAGGAGAGCCAGAGTGTGTTAGCAGCAGCAACTGTCCTCCTGTGTGACAGGAGGCTGTTGCTCACTAATTTCTATGGAGCCCCTGATTGTAGCAGGGCTCCATTAACCACCTGCCGACCGCCTAACGCAGGGATGCGTCCAGGCGGCGGCAGGTTAGTTCCTCTTTGACGCGTCGGCGCGTCATCTCGCGAGAGGCGAGATTTGCTGTGAACGCGTGCGCGCGTTCACAGCAGTTCAAAGATCACAAGTTATACTGCAGCCTGCCAGCGATGATCAATTGCTGGCAGGCTGTAGATGTGAAATAAATCGCATCAAAGAGGTATATCAGATGCTGTTTTGTTAACAGCGTCTGATATACCTGCTACCTGGTCCTCTGGTGGTCCTATTTGCTGGGATCGACCACCAGAGGACCAGGTAGCTATGTAAAGTAGCACCAAGCACCACAGTACACCCCCCGCCCCCCTGTCACTTATTAACCCCTTGTTAACCCCTGATCACCCCATATAGACTCCCTGATAACCCCCCTGTCACTGATTACACCCCTGACAGACTCCATTCACATGTCCATATGTGTTTTGCGGATCCACGCATCCGCGGATCCGCAAAACATGGACACCGGCAATGTGCTTTCCGCATTTTGCAGATCCGCACATTGCCAAAACTATATAGAAAATGACTTTTCTTGTCCGCAATTGCGGACAAGAATAGGACATGTTCTATATTTTTGCGGAACGGAAGTGCAGACCCGGAAGTGCGGATCCGCAATTCCAGATCCGAGCGGGACAAAGTCTGTCCCCATATAAATGAATGGGTCCGCAATTCCGTTCCGCAAACAGAATTGCGGACGTGTGAATGGGGCATAAGGGTCCCTTATCACCGTCAGTTAGTTAGCTACTTGTTAGGTAGTTAGCGCCAAGCGCCCACCGCACCGCAGTCACTGATTTTGGCAGAGATTTTTTCATCCACATTGATCGATGCGAATAAGAAAATCTCATTACCCGTATGCTCAATATAAGGAGAATAGCAGAAACTCCTAATGCTGACCATACGTGTAATGATTGCGGAGACCCTCAAATGCCATGGCAGTACAAACACCTCACAAGTGACCCCATTTTAGAAAGAAGACACCCCAAGGTATTCCGTGAGGGGTATGGTGAGTTCATGTAAAATTTTATTTTTTGTCACAAGTTAGTGGAAATATGAGACTTTGTAAAAAAAAAAAAAAAAACAATTAATCACTTGTGCCCAAAAAATTTTTTTTCTGTGAACTCGCCATGCCCCTCACGGAATACCTTGGGGTGTCTTCTTTCCAAAATGGGGTCACATGTGGGGTATTTATACTGCCCTGGCATTTTAGGGGTCCTAAAGCATGAGAATCCGAATGTTTAAAAATGCCCTGTGAAATCCTAAAGGTACTCATGGGAATTTGGGGCCCTTTGCGCATCTTGGCTGCAAAAAAGTGGCACATATGTGGTATCTCCGTACTCAGGAGAAGTGGGGCAATGTGTTTTGGGGTGTATTTTTATATATACCAATACTTTGTGTGAGAAATATCGCTGTAAACGACAACTTTTAAAAAAAATTTATACAAAGTTTATCAGTTTACAGAGATATTTCTCTCACCCAACATGGGTATATGTAAAAATACACCCCAAAACACATTGCTCTACTTCTTCTGAGTACGGCGATATCACATGAGTGACACTTTTTTGCAGCCTAGGTGCGCAAATGGGCGTAAAGTCCAATGAGTACCTTTAGGTTTTACAGGGTTTCTCACAATTTAGCCCCGCCCAAAATGCCAGAACAGTACAAACACCCCACAAATGACCCCATTTTGGAAAGAAGACACCCCAAGGTATTCGCTGAGAGGCATAGTGAGTCCATAAAAAATTGAACTTTTTGTCACAAGATAGCGGAAAGGGAGACTTTTTGAGAAAAAACACTAAAAAATTTCCGCTAACTTGTGCCAAAAAAAAAATCTTTTATGAACTCGCCATGCCCCTCACGGAATACCTTGGGGTGTCTTCTTTCCAAAATGGAGTCACATGTGGGGTATTTATACTGCCCTGGCATTTTAGGGGCCCTAAAGCGTGATAAGAAAAATGCGTAAAAATGCCCTCCTAAAAGGTACTCATTGGAATTTGCGCATCTTGGCTGCAAAAAAGTGTCACTCGTGGTATCGCCGTACTCAGGAGAAGTAGGGCAATGTGTTTTTTGGTGTATTTTTACATATACCCATGCTGGGTGAGAGAAATATCTCTGTAAATTGATTACTTTGTATAAAAAAATTTAAAAAGTTGTCGTTTACAGCGATATTTCTTGCACAAAGTATTGGTATATATAAAAATACACCCCAAAACACATTGCCCTACTTCTCCTGAATACGGTGATACCACATATGTGCCACTTTTTTGCAGCCAAGATGCACAAAGGGCCCCAAATTCCCATGAGTACCTTTAGGATTTCACAGGGCATTTTTAAGCATTTGGATTCTCATGCTTTAGGGCCCCTAAAATGCCAGGACAGTATAAATACCCCACATGTGACCCCATTTTGGAACAAAGACACCCCAAGGTATTCCGTGAGGGGCATGGCGATTTCATAAAAGATTTTTTTTTTTTGGCACTAGTTAGCGGAAATAGATTTTTTTTTTTTTTTTTACAAAGTCTCATATTCCACTAACTTGTGACAAAAAATAAAATTTTACATAAACTCACCATACCCCTCACGGAATACCTTGGGGTGTCTTCTTTCTAAAATGGGGTCACATGTGCGGTATTCATACTGTCCTGGCATTTTAGGGGTCTCTAAAGCATGAGAAGAAGTCTGGAATCTAAATGCGTAAAAATGCCCTGTGAAATCCTAAAGGTACTCATTGGAATTTGGGCCCCTTTGTGCATCTTGGCTGCAAAAAAGTGTCACACATGTGGTATCGCCGTACTCAGGAGAAGTAGGGCAATGTGTTTTTTATACAAAGTTGTCAGTTTACAGAGATATTTCTCTCACCCAACATGGGTATATGTAAAAATACACCCCAAAACACATTGCCCTACTTCTCCTGAGTACGTCGATACCACATGAGTGACACTTTTTTGCAGCATGGGTGCGCAAAGCGGCCCAAATTCCAACGAGTACATTTAGGTTTTACAGGGACAATCACAATTTAGCCCCGCCCAAAATGCCAGAACAGTAAACACACCCCACAATTGACCCCATTTCTGAAAGTAGACACCCCAAGGTATTCACTGAGGGGCATAGTGAGTCTGTGGGAGATTTTATTTATTTTTTGCCAGAAGTTAGCTAAATGGAAACTTTATTATTTATTTTTTTTCCTCAGAAAGTGTAATTTTCTGCTAAATTGTGAAAAAAAAATGAAATGATAAATTAACTCACCATGCCCCTCGACGAATACTTTGGGGTGTCTTCTTTCTAAAATGGTGTCATTTGGGGGGTATTTATACTATCCTGGCATTCTAGCACCTGAAGAAACATGACAGGTGCTCAGAAAGTCAGAGCTGCTTCAAAATGCGGAAATTCACTTTTTTGCACCATAGTTTGCAAACGCTATAACTTTTACCCAAACCAATAAATATAATCTTATTGGATTTTTTTATCAAAGACATGTAGAACAATAAATTTATAGAAAAATTTATATAGAAATGTAGTTTAAAAAAAAAAAATTACAACAGAAAGTGAAAAATTTCATTTTTTTGCAAAAATGTCGTTAATTTTTTATTAATAGCAAAAAAAAGTAAAAATGTCAGCAACAATGAAATACCACCAAATGAAAGCTCTATTAGTGAGAAGAAAATGAGGTAAAATTTATTTGGGTGGTAAGTTGTATGACGGAGCAATAAACTGTGAAAGTAGTGTAGTGCAGAATTGTAAAAAGTGGCCTGGTCATTAAGGGTGTTTAAGCTAGGGGGGCTGAGGTGGTTAAAATACAGTAGAATCGTGCGGTTCTATGTTCTAATGCATTTTTTGGCTTGTATTAGTGGGAAAAAAGGGCTTATTAGCAGTTGTGTGGTGAAGTGCGAAAATTACAGCCCTTTTTGTCATGTATTAGTGGCAAAAGAAAAATATATTTGCCGTTCAGTTATATGTTCTAAAGCCCTTTTTGTCGTGCATTAGTGGCAAAAGTAAAATACCGTATATTTGCCGTTCAGCGGTGCAGTTATATGTTCTAAAGCCCTTTTTGTCATGTAATACTGGCAAAAGAAAAACATATTTGCTGTTCAGCAGTGCAGTTATATGTTCAAAAGCCTTTTGTGGCGTGCATTAGTGGCAAAAGAAAAATATATTTGCGTTCAGCAGTGCAGTTAGATGTTAATAATAGTGTTGATCGAGCATGCTCTAGGGTTGATCGAACCTTAACTGTAAAGTATCCGGACCTGAACCCGAACATTTCCATAAAAGGTGTTTGGCGATTCCTTGGCACTTTTTGAAAGGCTGCAGGGTAGCCAATCAACAAGCTTGTCTGCCCTTAAAAGCCATCACAGCCATGCCTACTAATGGCATGGCTATGATTGACCAAGTGCAGCATGTGACCCAGCCTCTATATAGGCTGGAGTCACGTAGTGGCGCACGTCACTCTGCTCTTCTCAGTGTAGAGATAGGATGCTGCTGTTGATGTGAGGGAGAGATTAGGGAAGAATTCTGGTGGAGGGTGCTATGCTACATTTTTGTAACCAGCCCTGAGCCCAGTGACACTTAAAAATAACTTTTAATCCATCTTCTAGTTCGGTGGGCGTCAGCAGCCATTTTTGCAAGTGCAGTGCACTTGCAACTACATGTGCACTGCATGTGTGCCAGGGACACTACTTTGAGGGCTCATGCACGCGACTGTCGCTGTTTTGCAGTCTGTTTTTCACGGATCCGTTGTTCAGTATCTGAGTTTTTTTCCCTCTAATTTAAGTCCCCTTCCGCTCTGTTATTGCACAAAACATATCCGTATTGTTTCCCTATTCGTTCCGTTTTTTGCGTAGCATTTCTACAGTATGGATCCGAAAAATACGGATGAAATACGGATGACATACGGATGTGTTCCGTGTGCGTTCCGTATTTTTTGCGGACCCATTGACTTGAATGGGGCCTCGGACCGTGATTTGCGAACAATAATAGGACATGCACTACTTTTTTGCGGAACGGCCATGCAGACAAACGGAAATGTAATGCACACGGTGTAACTTCCGTATATTCTACAGCCCCATTGAACTGAATGGTTCCGCATACGGTCCACAAAAAAAACGGAACGGAAGCGGAAAGAAAATACGGTCGTGTACATGAGCCCTAATTCTGTTCTGGTAGCTCAGTGGAGGACAAATTCCCTGTTATGGCCGGTCAAGTACCCCTGCGGCCTGCAGTGCATACCTGGCAGTGAAAATTATTCGATTACATTAGTCTGTCACATATTTTTGTGACCTAAAGCGACTTTTTATCTGTCTGCCACAGGCACTGCATATCTGACAGTCCAATAAAACTGTTAAATACTGCAGTTACCTTGCTGCTATAAGAAAGCACAATTTTTTTTGCTAAATAGTAAATTTATGGGGCTATGCTGCATTTCTGACAGTCCAATTAAACCGATACATACTGCAGTAACATTGCTGCTATAAATGTGACAAGATGAGACAGCAGCACTCTTATGATTGCGATTAAAGAAGTTTGCTTTATTTAGATAATTTCTTATATACAGCAAATTGTGTAATTGTGTGACGTTTCGGTCAAACAACCTTTCTCAAACACACTGCTGCTGGATCAAGCGTGAGTGGAAGTAATGGTGGTGAAAAATGAGGAGCTATGTGGCAGCATCCTGTATGATAGCTTGAATCATTGGGGGACCGAGTAAGGTGGTGTGTCCACACCCACCAGTAGTGGGTGTGGACACATCCAGTGTTTGAGAAATGTCGTTTGACCGAAACGTCACACGATTACTCATTTGCTGCATATAAGAAATTATCTAAATAAAGCAAACTTCTTTAATCGCAATCATAAAAGTGCTGCTGTCTCATCTTGTCATAAGTATAAGGCTGGGAGGCCATTACAGTATGCACCAACCCAGGACACGAGTGCCACACCTTTTCTTACATATTGCTGCTATAAAAAAAGCTAATTTTTTTGTGCTAGATAGCACATTTGCATGCTATGCTGCATTTCTGACAGTCCAATAAAACAGTTAAATACTGCATTTACATAGTTGTTTGCAAAAAACACAGTTTTTGTGCTAGATAGCAAATTTGCTGTCTACGCTAAATTTCTGACAGTCCAATTAAACTGTTAAATACTGCAGTTACATTGTTGTTTGCAAAAAACACAGTTTATGTGCTAGATAGCACATTAGCGGCCTATGCTGCATTTCTGATATTCCAATAAAACCGTAACATACTGCATTTACATAGTTGTTTGCAAAAAACACAGTTTTTGTGCTAGATAGCACATTAGGATCCTACGCTGCATTTCTGATTTTCCAATAAAACCGTAACATACTGCACTTACTTAGTTCTTTGCAAAAAACACTGTTTTTGTGCTAGATTGCACATTAGGATCCTACGCTGCATTTCTGATATTCCAATAAAACCGTAACATACTGCATTTACATAGTTGTTTGCAAAAAACTGTTTTTGAGCTAGATAGCACATTTGGATCCTATGCTGCATTTCTGATATTCCAATTAAACTGTTAACTTCGGCTGTTACATTGTTGTTGATTTGCCCCTGTGAACTAATACATATTGTAGAGACAACCATGGAAATAAGGTAGAAAATTAACAATAACAAAAGGCACTATTTGACCTGGTAAAAAGGGGTTAGCAGTCCCCAAACATTTTATGGAAATTAAACAGATGGTTAACCAATTACTCTTCAGAGTAATTGATTATGCCATTGCTCCACTTCTGTAGGTGAGGACAGACAACTACTGAAGTGTTAAGAACTAAAATTAATCTTTTCACTTAACATATTGCAGCCCCAGTGGGTAAAACACTGATCCCATAATTAATTCTGATGTAGTATACTTCTCTGTGTTTCTTCTTAACTGTAGTTTTCTCCAGGGGATAGGAAGATTGTTGACCCATTTATGCTCCTATGTGTACCTTTACATGTGTATTTTTATTTGTGTTAACACAAATCACTAAAGAATTAAGAGGGGAAAGGTGATGCGAATAAAACATCTGAGCGATTAAGATTATTTATGTACTTGAAAGGGTAATAGATCCCTTGAGTATCGGTTAACCGTTACGCAAGTCATTATTCAAGAAATTAGCTACTTTTGCCTAATAGGCAATAGTAAGCTTGTTATGATGGCTACTAGTAATGTATTAATAGTAATAGTTATAATAGTATTTTTTGAAAATTAAAAGAAGATTTGTACACTTTGGATCCAAAACACCAGTAATTGTCTGGCAGCTGTCTCTAAATAATGTTCTCTCTAAAACTGAACCTCTCAAAAACTTCTTACCTTTACCCCATCTACTAACCAACCTAAACTTGATATTTCAATTTCAGTCTGTGGCACTATCCTAATTCCTGGGCAGCATGTCCGCTGTCTTGAGGTCATGTTTGAGTCGGATCTTTCCTTTCTTATGTTGGAAAAGGACCAAATTCTTGTTGTTGCTTTGATTCATTCTTGTCTTGACTACTGTAATTTATCACTAATTGGTTTTCCTCTTACTAAACTCTCACCCATTCAATCTGTCCTAAATGCTGCAACCAGGCTCATCTTTCTGTCCACCCGCTATACTGATGCTACTAGCCTGTGCCAGTCACTTCACTGGTTGCCCATACAACACAAAATACAGTTCAAATTTCTCAGCCTCACCAACAAAGCTCTCCACAATACTGCACCTCCATAATCTCCTCTCTCATTAACGTCTACCATCCTACTTGTGCTTTCCATTCTGCCAGTGATCTAAGATTAACATCCTCCATAATTTGTACCTCTCACTCCCAGCTTCCAGATTTTCCTTGAGCTGCACCTACTGTCTGGAATGCTCTGCCCTGGAATATCAGGTCAATCGGAGGTTACTTGGGGAAGAGTCAGTTTAGGAACCATGATAAACCTGATATTCTGGGGCAGAGTTTGGGCAGAACTTGGACTTTTCCTTGAAATCTCTGTGTGGCAAGGTGCACACTACCGTCAACTCCTGAAGCAGCTGTTATAGGCAAGGAGACTTTTTCAGGGCCCTCTGGGTCAATGTTTTGCATAACAGTACCGCAGCAACAAGGCCAAGTTCTATTGATTCCTCCACATTTGTGTTGGTCTGGTTCCCACACCAGGTGCTTATCCACTTCCTCCATGTCCTCCTTAGTGGACATCCTCCTATCCCCAGTAGAAAAATGGCAGAGCCTGGCTTCTGTTCGCCCTCACTCCTATCATAGGTGTAAAGTGAAGCACTACCATGCTGTTTTAGAACAAATGAGCCTTGGCAATTAAAGCAGTAAATCCGTTCCTAAAGTGCATCAAGCAGCAATTCCCCGCTAGATTTCTCCCAGCCAACTACAACTAGCAATGGTATTAACATTTTTGCAACAGTTTTAATTTTAACCAGTTGCCGACCTCCTCACGCAGGATTGCGTCCTGCGGGCGGTCGGTTTGTTCCTCCTTGACGCGCGGGCGCATCATCTCGCGAGAGGCGAGATTTCCTGTAAATTGACAACTTTGAATAAAAAAATGTAAAAAGTTGTCGTTTACAGCAATATTTATCACACGCATCATGGGTATATGTAAAAATACACCCCAAAACACATTGCCCTACTTCTCCTGAGTACGGTGATACCACATGAGTGACACTTTTTTGCAGCCTGGGTGCGCAAAGGGGCCCTAAAACCAATGAGTACCTTTAGAATTTCACAGGCCATTTTTACGCATTTGGATTCTCACGCTTTAGGGGCCCCTAAAATGCCAGGTCAGTATAAATACCTCACATGTGACCCCATTTTGGAAAGAAGACACCCCAAGGTATTCCGTGAGGGGCATGGCGAGTTCACAGAATTTTTATTTTTGGCACAAGTTAGCGGAAATTGATATATATATTTTTTTTTTAATTTTGTTTTTTACTAAGTCTCATATTCCACTAACTTGTGACAAAAAATAAAATTTTACATGAACTCACCATACCCCTCACGGAATACCTTGGGGTGTCTTCTTTCCAAAATGGGGTCACATGTGGGGTATTTATACTGTCCTGGCATTTTAGGGGCCCCTAAAGCGTGAGAAGAAGTCTGGAATCCAAATGCGTAAAAATGCCCTGTGAAATCCTAAAGGTACTCATTGGTTTTAGGGCCCCTTTGCGCACCCAGGCTGCAAAAAAGTGGCACACATGTGGTATTGCCGTACTCAGGAGAAGTAGGGCAATGTGTTTTGGGGGTGTATTTTTATATATACCTATACTGTGTGTGAAAAATATCTCTGTAAACGACAACTTTTAAAAATTTTTATACAAAGTTGACAATTTACAGAGATATTTCTCTCACCCAACATGGGTATATGTAAAAATACACCCCAAAACACATTGCCCTACTTCTCCTGAGTACGGCGATACCACATAAGTGACACTTTTTGCAGCCTGGATGCGCAAAGGCCCAAATTCCAACGAGTACCTTTAGGTTTTACATGGCGGCTCACAATTTAGCCCCGCCCAAAATGCCAGAACAGTAAACACACCCTACAAATGACCCCTTTTGGAAAGTAGACACCCTGACGTATTCACTGAGGGGCATAGTGAGTCCGTCTGAGATTTTTTTTTTTTGCCAGAAGTTAGCAGAAATTGAAACTTTTTTTTTTTTTTCTCAGAAAGTGTCATTTTCCGCTAACTTGTGAAAAAAAATGAAATGATACATGAACTCACCATGCCCCTCCGCGAATACTTTGGGGTGTCTTCTTTCTAAAATGGTGTCATTTGGGGGGTATTTATACTTTCCTGGCATTCTAGCACCTGAAGAAACATGACAGGCGCTCAGAAAGTCAGAGCTGCTTCAAAATGGCGAAATTCACTTTTTTGCACCATAGTTTGTAAACGCTATAACTTTTACCCAAACCAATAAATATACACTTATTGGACTTTTTTTTATCAAAGACATGTAGAACAATAAATTTAGAGAAAAATTTATATAGAAATGTATTTTTTTTTGAAAAATTTTACAACAGAAAGTGAAAAATGTCATTTGTTTGCAAAAATGTCGTTAAATTTTTATTAATAGCAAAAAAAGTAAAAATGTCAGCAACAATGAAATACCACCAAATGAAAGCTCTATTAGTGAGAAGAAAAGGAGGTAAAATTCATTTGGGTGGTAAGTTGCATGACGGAGCAATAAACGGTGAAAGTAGTGTAGTGCAGAATTGTAAAAAGTGGCCTGGTCATTAAGGGTGTTTAAGCTAGGGGGGCTTAAGTGGTTAAAAAGCATAAATCCGACGGTGCATTGTGTTTTTGAACAGGCTGTTGTAGCCATGGTTACATATGTAAATGTCCATTTTTCAGGCATATTGGAGCACTTTTAATTCTGATAGATTGATAACTAAAAGGCCCCTTTCATACGAGCGAGTTTTCCGCGCGGGTGCAAAGCGTGAAGTGAACACATAGCACCCGTACTGAATCCTGACCCATTCATTTCAATGGGACTGTGTACATGAGCGTTGTTTTTCACGCATCACTTCTGCATTCCGTGAAAATCGCAGCATGGTCTATATTCTGCGTTTTTCACGCAGCCCTGGCCCCATAGAAGTGATGAGGGCTACGTGAAAACCACATTGCGTCCGCAAGCAAGCAAGTGCGGATGCTATGCGTTTTTCACTGATGTTGCTAGGAGATGTTTATAAACCTTAAGTTTTTTATCACGTGTGTGAAAAACGCTTAAAAGTGCATTGCACCCGCACAGAAAAAACGGAACAAGTGAACGCAATCGCAGACAAAACTGACTGAACTTGCTTACAAAATGGTGCGAGTTTCACTGAACTCAACCTGAATGCATCCAGACCTAATCCGTCACACTTGTGTGAAAGGGGCCAAACTGAATTTTCTTGACCCTGGAAACAAGCAGTGTATAATGTGATGGAAAAATTAATCATCCCAGCAAAGGAGGCAATATGGATAACAACAATACATTAGTAAGTGCCTTGTGTTAACTTTCTTTACATGATAAATGCCATTTGCTGAAGTAAGACCATCCATTTACCTTGATAATTAACACAACAAAAGCCTTTGCAAAGTTAAGTAACCCCTTCCTGACTGCCATACGGCTATATACGTGCTATCTGCACATGTCCTGTGCAGCTAGCACGTATATACACGTGCTGGCAGCACTGAGCGCTAGGATTAAAGTTCCTGCTCCTGCAATCTAGCAGGAGCAGGTCAGGTCCTGGCTGACAGACTCAGCGGGGACACTGAGGAGAAGACAGGAGTGGTTTATTACCACTTCTGTCTTCTCCTATGCCGGCAGGAGGACAGTGCTGCATGAGTGCAGGGGGGAGAAAGCGGAGCAGCTTCCTCTGTTAGTCCCGACAGTTAGAGAATAAAATAAGTCAGTGTCCTCCAGAGGTCTTTTATTGACCTTCACAATTTTTTTAGCACAGATTATGTGCCCAAAAAAATTAAAATATAAGTAAAAAAAAAATAAAAAATACAAATAAGAAAAATGCAAAAAAAAAATTAAAAATGTCGTCGCTAACAGAAACCGTCCCCATAGTCGCCCCGTTCTCTTAAACCTATACATGTTATATATGAAAATAATCGTCACAATAATTAATTTTTGTGTCAGTTTTAATTGTTAAGAAATAAAAAGCTATAATTAAAAAAAATACTTTTTATTAATAATTATCGGTTTTCCTCCAAATTAAACCTAAAAAAAGAAAAAATACTTTAAAAAACATTCTAATAAAAAGTCCTAAGTGTCAAGTAAAAAAAAAAATCACAAAAATTATTTTTGTAGTCAAACAAATAAAAAAGCTACGGTCACTAAACCACCAGGTGTACAAAATCACAAAAAGATGCCTGGACATTCAGGCTTTTTTTGGGCCCGGTCATGAAAGAGTTAAAGTTTGTTACAACTGTGCATGTATTCTGTATTCTGCTGAAATACCAAACCAAAGGAAAACATATATGTGGTTTAATCTTGACTTGATAAAATTTGAAACATTTTATATTTTTGTTTTTTACCAAAAAATTTGCTCTTACCTTTCGGTGTCAAATTCCTATTGTAGTGATTTACTGTATCGCTCACTTACCGTATACTTTGACATTTTTATTTTGAGAAATGTGAATTTGAAAAAGAAATGGCATGCTGCAAATATTATTCCCAAAGGCACTGCTTTTAGGGGATAATTATTTACTGCATGAAAGCACAAATTAGTGGCAAAATGCCTACAATTATATAAATGTGGATCTGTGGGCAATCTTTTAACATGGTGGATAAGGATGGGAATAAGGGTTTGGCAGATTAATTTTACATTTTCTGTGACTTCCCCATTCATCTAAACCCATTTTCAAAAACCCATGTCCAGACTACCAAAAAGAAACTCTATTTGTATGTATAAAACAGATTTGCTGCTTGTGACTATGTCCTCAATATACTTTCAATTAATTTAATAGGTTAAATAAGACTTGCCTATTTTAATTTACTTCAATACCACACAAAGGACACAGATTCAAAAATGTTCATTTAGGAGTTGTATTATGCATATAGCCAGTTACAGAGTGGATGTCGCTGTACATGCAAATTTAAATAAAATCAACACGTGAGTCTGAGGGAACTAAAGAGATTGATTATCACATAAAATTTACTAAAGGACATTCTGGTACAGACATATTCTAAAAAACCTTTATAAATGTTACCAGTGTTACTTAAAAGTTGCAAAGGTTTTGTTCTACCTAGGTTCCTGTATTTCTGCTCTAGTCTTTTGGTATTTTTACACAAATTAATTTGTGTTTACTTCAAACCAACAAATCTAATGAGAGAGTCAAAAGCCGATATACCAGTGAGACCTGAGGCTACAATGTCATGCCTCAGTAACACCAGGACATTTACTGTAGATGTCTATGCATAATTATTGATATGTACAATGTATTTAGTTTTACTTTATTGAATGAGTACTGGTAGATATAATAATGAGTAGATAGAGTGCATTGTTGTAACTACGCACAATACGACAGAATGATCTGAAAGAAAGGATAATGCATAAACATGAAAGCATAAATATAAAATGTACCTGTTATACATTAAAACAAGTTTATCAGTTTTTTTATGTAAATACATTAAAAATATGTAATCGATCCAAATATTCAGGAAGCTTTTTTCAACATCTATTTTTGAGACAAATTGAGTGGGGCTTTAGTGTTGGCCAGATTGTGACTCATTTACTAATATCAGACCTTCCATTGTTATTAGTCTTTCCCTTTATCATTCTCATGGTGTACTTCATGTTGATGGAAATAGATGTATGGTATGGCGGAAAGATACCGGCCACAATGTTATGCATTTAAGAAAAAGTCATTTGCAGCATAGATCATAAATACATTTCCATATTTTGCTGATATCACTCTAAACAGACAAACAAGTTTTAAGATTTTCCACTACTGAAAAAAAATAAAAATTAGGTGATGACAGATTTCATAAATATGCAACTTCTATGTTCATGCTGTGTTCCGTTTTTACTGAAATCGTGACAGATATGAGGATTCTGTTTATTAAGGGTGAAACTTACGCAAGTGTAAACATACATTTATATTAACGTGTACCTAAACATTCATACATTTTTTTTTTTAAGTATTAGAAATAAACCACTTCACAAATTTAGATACAAAGTATACGTCCACTAGAAATATAACAATATTCTCAGCCTGACTAGATGTTAAAAATAGGAAAAAATAATAAATACTTTATTCAGGATAATTTAGGGTGCAACAACGTGATATAAAAGACGTCAGGCCCAGGACCCTTCACAGCGCCGGATGCTTGGCACACAACTGTGCTGGCGGTCAGGGTTTTGAATCCTTTACAGTTGTATACATCAAACCTGATACTCCTGATGATATTTGGGGCCAATCCCCCCTTGTAGAAACGCGTTGAGTGACGCAATTGATGTATGGCAGCCCACAGTCTAAGGGACGGTGTGTATGTGGCTAGGGAAAGTTAGATGAAGTTTGGAGCCCATGTGCTGACTTAAACTAGATCCGCCGCACTCTGCATTGCTGGCTGCTCTAACAAGGAGCCACCTTGTGTATAGCCCGAGTGATTGGTCTAGCGAGGTGGTATAAATCAGTGAGTGGTAACCGGAACTGTACTCACTGTGATTACATCTCTTATACACACCGCTAGCAATTTAGGTGTATTGCTGTGACAACTTTCAGCGATCCACCATATCGGGCTGGGCTGATGTTATTATACCAGTCCACTAGGGGCTCATTTTCCAGGCCCCCATATGTATAGATGGTTTTAATACATATCCCTCTTTATACATGGAGGTCCTGGGCCTGACGTCTTTTATATCACGTTGTTGCACCCTAAATGATCCTGAATAAAGTATTAGAAATAGCCTAATGTAGTTTATGTATTAAATTTTATCACAAAAAGAGGCCCCTGAAGTTCCTGCTTCCTAAGCGCTATTAACTACAGTGTATAGCGAATCCATACTCCGCAGCTATGCATGCGGTGTACGGATACTGATTTGTATTATATGTGCTGCAATGAACACTGTCCTGATGGGAATACATTTCCCTGCTCCTGTCTGTGCCTTCTGCTGAAAGCTCTGCCATAGAATATCAGTGCAGGATACCCTGCACCCATGTTCTATGCAGAGGTTCCAGCAGAGCCGAGCAAAGACAGCAAGAGCTCTGCACAGCATATGGCTACTTCTGCCTGTCCTTGATGTGCTCTGCTGAAGGATGCACTGATGTTCTATGACAGATCTACAGTGTCTATCTTCATTCGGCAGGACCTGTGATGACGTGGTGAGCGCGGTGACGTCACCGCGGGTCCTTTTGCAAGTCCTGAAGAAAGAAGAGGATACCAGCTGCACGATCAAGTTATAACGGAAAATAATGAAATAATCCGAACACCCAACCCGAACTTCAGTGAAAAAGTTTGGGTTCGCTCAACCCTAGTTAGGAATCAAAAGTGAGGGCAGCATCCCTTTAAACCAAGCATATTGTTATGTAAGAAAGCCCCAGAAGAGTAAAATAATACCTTCTTTCCCTCAATCTGTTATGGGATAATGCAGAAATTTACTGTTGTAACATTAAGAAATATAAAGCCCAAAGTGCACTGAGGACAGGTTCTAGCCACTCAGTGCACCTTAGCTCCTTTGCTCTGCAATGCTAGACAGTCTCCCCTCCACTTGATTGACAGGGGTGGACATCTGAAGCTTCATCTTGCTTGGCCCGGTAATCATGTGCCTGCACCATACAGTACACAATCAGTGCATGCACAGACTAATTGATTGTCTTGGTCCTGCCATCAAGAAGTTTATTGCGCATGCGCCAGGGTGTACTGTACAGTATCAGATTACAGGGCCAGGCAAGATCACACTTCATAATGAATTGGAGGAGGGAGGGGAGACGCTAAGGTGCACCGAATACCTAGGCCTCGGTCTGATGCATGTTGTACCTCATTTGTATAATTGTAAAGCATTACATGTCACCATAATGTTAGGGGTCATTTTCTTTCCATGTCCGTTCCATTTTTTTGCGGACCATAATTGGAACCATTCATTTCAATGGGTCCGCAAAAAAAAGGAAGTTACTCCATGTGCATTCCATTTGCGTATGTCTGTATGTCCGTTCAGCATAAGATTAGAACATGTCCTATTATTATTCGCATTACGGACAAGGATAAGACTGTTCTATTAGAGGCCATCTGTTCAGTTTGGCAAAATCAGGAATGCACACAGACGTCATCCGTATTTTTTGCGGATAAGAGGGAGGAAGGTGTCGGCTTACTCAGTTGGGCAGGCTCTACCCGCCATTGTGCCTGGTTTAGTAGGGTTAATCCTGGTGACAGATGCTTGTTTTCTTCTATTTTGTCATCCATGTAACATCAGAGCCCCCACAATGCACTGCTCCTACTGAGTTCTGAATTTTGCTGCAGAAATCAATAATGACTATTTGTCTCATTATTGTTCTAGTTACAGCAAAGGATAAAAATAACTCTCCCTCATTTCATGTAGACTTTAGCTAAAGAGTGTTGTAAAATGTCACAAATGGAGTTTTCCTTTAAGTTTTTCATATCCTCAGATAAAGGTAGCTGGTGGGTTAATCTCGACTCCTGCATGTCTGACTGCTCTCTTTGTTTTATGAACAGCAACTTGCATTCATTTCTGACAGCTGCCTCATGGCCGCCTTTGTTTATCTGTTTACTCACATTACTATTTCAGTTTCAAAATTATATTTCAATTGAAAAGGAAACACGCTATGTGTACAAAGAAGAAAGGACCAAACCATTGAAATACAAGCACTCTGGCATTGAAGAGGAAGCAGATGTCTGGTTTCCATCTGAACCAACAGGAACTTCATAATAAGACCCTATTCTCACCTGTTGTCTGAGAGTCACTTGTACTCATTCATATACCTGCTGTCTGACTTCTGAAAATCCCACGGACACAAAGCGTTCTGGGTAATGACTTATTTATTCATTTTTTTACAGGGGGAAGCATTTGTGGATTTTCACTTTACTTATGCATTTATCATTTCCCATTTATCTTTGCATTTTGCTTATTATCTACTACAAAATACACATAAAGCACATACATTTAAAGGGAATATGCCATCAGACATTTTTTAAATCACATTTTTATGTTAAACATCCTTTTCAGTAGCTATCTCATTATCACTACAGACAGAATTACAATCACAGTTGGTGATATCATCAGCTCCCTCATGACCTCTGCACAGGTCATAGAACATGCCTAGGAAACTCTCCCATAAAAGTCAATGGGGTCAGCTTCTGTCCATTGTACTTATGGCCTATGTAGCTGCTCTCCAAAGGCAGGGAGTACGAACATATTTACACATTTAAAGGGAACCTGTCAGCAGGAAATTCACTGATAAAGCAGGAATGCTGCCTTGTAGGGCTCACTCTGCTTAATATAATGATACCTCTCACTTGGCGATCTGTTGCTTTATTGTGGAGAAAAAGCACTTTTAATCCATATGCTAATGAGCTGATTTGAGTCCAGTAGTTGATATGAGTCCAGCGTTTTTTCTATTCAGAGCTGTATCCACTCCCCCATTCACTTCTTCAGATGTAAAAGGGGTGTGGTTTATTACATCATTTATTCATTTTAATATTTTTATATCACCCCATGAACAAACTAGCCCTTATTCTAATTACTAACTTCAATAGTATATTCCTCTCCTTTTCTTTTTTACCTCAGTAATATAATACCTAAGCATTCCCTGTTATTCATTTTCCCGCCAATTATTAAAATGAATGAATGATGTAATAAACCACGCCCATTTTACATCTGAAGAAGTGAATAGGGGAGTGGCTACAGCTCTAAATAGTAAAAACTCTGTACTCATATCAACTGCTTGACTCAAATCAGCTCATTAGCATATGGATTAAAAGTACTTTTTCTCCACAATAAAGCAACAGATCACCAAGTGAAAGGTATCATTATATTCAGCAGAGTGAGACCTACAAGGCAGCACACCTGGTTTATCAGTGAATTTCCTGGTGACAGGATCCCTTTAAGCCTAGTGGTTAGTGTAAAAATTCCAGGATTATATAAAATTTATAGATAGTGACATGAAAAAAACTACTGAGCCTCGTTATACACTGACACTTCTCTCTGTAGAAATCACTTTTCATTATCACCACAGGTAGGTGGTTTACAATAGCAGGTAACTACTATATAAAGATAATACCAGATGATACCACTCACAGAAGGTGATAGTTAAAACTTATTTCCTCCTCCCTGCCCAATGGCCCTTGCACGGGTCAGAGACCATGCCCACAATGCTCTGACCTAGAAGTCAATGATTCATTTCCAGACTATTGGTTCCTATGGTCTGTGTGGTTGCTGTAATTGCATATTTTTGAATGCTGCAAACAGATACCAAGCAAAATGGCCACCCATATAAAATGAAAAGAAATTAAAATAAAAAGTATGTTTCACTGGTTTTAATTAATAGAAAATTGTAGATGATCCATCCCCTTAAAGGATAATGAGTGAATATTTCCACAGTGGTTGTCGATAAGGAGCCCGACAATCTGCTGCTCTGTTGTTCTGTGTAAAGGACTTTATAACAAGAGCGGGTTGACCTCTTGGCAACATCTTCCATATGTCAGGCGTTTAACACCACTCACCTTAGGAGTCCTATAGTACAGCTGATATTTTTTGTAATCGTCAGTATAAACTTTGGCTTATGGTGCAAAAGGTTATAAATTTGTTTTTCATTGTGGTTTCATCATTAGAATAAGTTATTAGAACAAGTTATATTGTGGTAAAACTTTGGCCCATCAAGAATCTGTGCAACTGTGGTTTTGTTTTAAAAAGGGACTTACAGTGAAACATTTGCTCTACCTCATGTCTGCGTGTAAGACCCCCAGACTTCTTCTACACAACTTTATGATTCATGTGGACCTCCTACATTCTACAGGATCTCATGCTATCTGTTTATCAGTTTAAAAATAAAAATAACATTTACTGTATGTGAAATGTGCACATGTGGACACATATCTACACAAAACTCATCATGGTTGGCATGAATAGTCATTTCAGTTTATTCCAGTTACACTCACTACAGACATTTACTACGGGGTAGTAAACAATAGTACGCAGCTGAGGTTCTGAGTTTGCTTATATAATGACTGTTTGGCCTGCACATAATTAAGCTCTTGAGTAAATGCCATTACGGCTTTTTGGTTTGAAGTTTGCTGAGTTCCTTATACTCATTTGGACACATTTAGCTTCCATGTATATACAGTTTCTGTGTATGAATACAATAAATTCCCTATTTTCTGAAATGATTTGTTGACGTTAAGGGTATGGCCACGCGGTCAGATTTCTGAATGCAGTTTTGAAAGCCAATATCAGGAGTGGACCATAAAAGGAAAGTATACAGGACAGATAAAACTTCTCTTTAATTCACTTCTGGTTTTGGCTTCCAAAAATGCAAACAGAAACCTAAGAATGTGGTTGTACTACAGCCACAGGTACAGGTTAACAAATGCAATTTTGAAATTCAAAACCAGGAGAGAATTCAGAAAAGCAGAGAAGTTTTATCTATCCTTTGTACTCTCTCTCCTCTTATGATCTTCTCCTGATTTTGGCTACCAAAACTGCCTCAAGAAGCCTGATCATGTGGTTGTATCCTACAGTTTTCTCTTTACTTCTCTGTACTAAATACTCAAAGTACTGTATATACATAAAATCAACCATTTGTTTTCCGTGTAGCAACAGAAATATTCGTTACATGCAGTGTCAGACTAGGTGACCACCAGTAGTGTTGAGCGAACAGTTCGAGCATAGTTCGGGTTCGTACCGAATTTTGGGGTGTCCGAGACACGGACCCGAACCCGGACATTTTCAAAAAAGTTCGGGTTCGTTGTTCGGCGATTACTTCCCGCTTTCTGAAGGGCTGCACAGCAGCCAATCAGCTAGCGTTTTACTTCTTGCCCTAAGAGCCCATCACAGCCATGCCTACTAATGGCATGGCTGTGATTGGCCAAGTGCAGCGTGTGACCCAGCCTCTATTTAAGCTGGAGTCACGTAGCGCCGCATGTCACACTGCTCTGATTAGTGTAGGGAGAGGACGCAGCTTCTGTGAGGGCGAGATTAGGCAGGGAAAAGTCAGCAACAGCACCTAATGAACGGATCGATCTACAGCTGTAAATGATTGAACTTCTGCTAGTTACTTGCTCACTGGTTTTTAGGCTGCACAGAGCGTTTTTCTGTCACTTATTTTCTGGGGTGATCGGCGGCCATTTTGTGACTTGTGGTGCATGTGGCGAAACCAACCTGGCCACTGGGTGCTGGAGAAGTCTTGTTGCCCACCTGCTGCCCCAGGATTATGGCCCCTCTCATCAGCCCATGCTAAGCTTAAACCCCATGGCAATGTGACTGTGTTTGTGGCATCTGAGCGCTGTTCAGATATATTGAGCGCTCGGATCCAAGCCATCTGGGGATAGGCTGAATGTGGGGGTCCTGTTCAGCATAATTGGAGTTATGTATATTTGTGTATTTTTGTGTCTTTTCACTAACATGCGCACAATGGAGTTTTGCCTCTGTCCTGGGAGATAATTGGATTACTTCCCAGTTGTCTCCAGGATAGAGGACTCTGTGACCTACTGCCAGCATGGCTTTCCAGCCCAAACCAGTTCCACAAAGACACTTTTTACTCATTTCTGAACCCCTGGTCTAACTCGTACCATTTTTGGATATGTTGTTCCCCTGAATGGATTGATGATGAATATGTAATTTTTATTGAAATCCCATGCATAGTTTTGAAGTTATGAACGTTGTATAAAACTGTATATTTTCCTGCCAGTGATAATAAGTTCATCCATTGTGTTTAGTAATAATATCACTGGCAGAGGGGAGGGAATGTGTACTCTGTGCGGGAGGGTCATTCCTTTGTTATTTTATGATTGGTTAATGTAGAAGTCCAGGGGGTATTCCTCTGGACTGGACATGTGAATAAAAAGAGGCTGTATGGCCCAGTACATGTGATCTGCTTAACCCTCAAGCGAAGTGTCATCTCGTTCTTGGGGGGAATTGGCGTGTATGCTGTCACAGTGCGACTGCCAGGAGTGTAAACTGTTCCTAGGGTTTTCCTGTTCGGCTGTATACTGTTTCCGGTTCGGGAGTCTGGAGCATTCATGTGCTTGCAGTTCGGGAAATTGGTGCTTGCAGTAACTGCCGGTGTGTCTGGAAAGGGAATATCGCCTAAACGGAGTTGTGTGCGTAACGGTCCGTTACAGTGCACCAGAACAAGCTGCCACCAAGACCATCAATCCATCAATACTATTTTTTTGCTAATATACTACATCAGGGGCTTGGCTGTGCTAATTGTCACCCCTAGAAACTCAGGATAGCCATTTCTATATTTTATTAAGGGGTTAAATACAATTGCCCAAATACCAATCCCCTAAATCTGGTGTTCCAGATTTGGTTAGCCAAGTATAATACTGTCTGCTGTCTTGCAAAGGATAGATTATTTTATGTGATGAAATTCAATTGCCAAAATAGCAATACCATAAATCAGTGGTTTCAGCTGTGGCTGGCAAAGTATAATAGTGTCCGCCAAAACATATATTTTGTTCTGGGGTGAAATTCAATTGCCAAAATAGCAATACCATAAATCAGTGGTTTCAGCTGTGGCTGGCAAAGTATAATAGTGTCCGCCAAAACATATATTTTGTTCTCGGGTGAAATTCAATTGCCAAAATAGCAATACCCTGAATCTGGTGTCCCAGCTGTTGCAGGCCAAGATTCATAGTGTCCGCCAAAACATATATTTTGTTCTGGGGTTAAATTCAATTGCCAAAATAGCAATACCCTGAATCTGGTGTTCGAGCTGTTGCAGGCCAATTGTAAATCTGTCCATAAAAGGATACCTTTCATCAAGGGACTAAATACTAGCCCTAAAAGAGATATTCCCCTAAATCAGTGGTTACTGCTGTGCCTGGATTACTCTAATAAGCTACATAAATAAATAGGCAGATAGTGTTAGGTGCCTGTAAACAAAAAGGCCTGAATTTTAAATCAATACATTGGGCCAAATATTTTTTTTCTTATTGTGGTGCTTGGTGAACGGTAACAATGAGGAAAACATCTAGTAAGGGACGCGGACGCGGTCGTGGTGGTGTTAGTGTACCCTCTTGTGCTGGGAGAGGACGTGGCCATTCTGCCACAGCCACCCGTCTTAGTGAACCAACTACCTCAGGTTCCAGTACCCGCCAGAATTTACAGCGATATTTGGTGGGGCCCGATGCCGTTCTAAGGATGGTAAGGCCTGAGCAGGTACAGGCGCTAGTCAATTGGGTGGCCGACAGTGGATCCAACATGTTCACCACATTATCTCCCACCCAGTCTTCTGCAGAAAGCGCACAGGTGGCACCTGAAAACCAAGCCCATCAGTCTGTCACATCACCCCCATGCATATCAGGGAAACTGTCTGAGCCTCAAGTTATGCAGCAGTCTCTAATGCTGTTTAAAGACTCTGCTGGCAGGATTTCCCAAGGGAATCCACCTAGCCCTTCCCCAGTGGTGGAAGACATAGAATGCACTGATGCACAACCACTGATGTTTCCTGATGATGAGGACATGGGAATACCACCTCATCGGAGTCCGCACGTTTCTGATGATGATGAAACACAGGTGCCAACTGCTGCATCTTTCTGCAGTGTGCAGACCAAACAGGAGGTCAGGGAGGAAGACGATGCAGGGGACGATTAGGTCCTAGACCCCACATGGAATGAAGGTCGTGCCACTGACTTTCATAGTTCAGAGGAAGAGGCAGTGGTGAGACCGAGCCAACAGCGTAGCAAAAGAGAGAGCAGGGGGCAAAAGCAGAACAGCCGCCTCCAAGAGAGTTCGCCTGCTACTGGCCACCGCCACCAGGGACCGAGAACCCCAAAGGCAGCTTCAAGGAGTTTCCTGGCATGGCACTTCTTTAAACAATGTGCTGACGACAAGACCCGAGTGGTTTGCACGCTGTGCCATCAGAGCCTGAAGCGAGGCATTAACGTTCTGAACCTTAGCACAACCTGCATGACCAGGCATCTACATGCAAAGCATGAACTGCAGTGGAGTAAACATCTTAAAAGCAAGGAACTCACTCTGGCTCCCCCTGCTCCCTCTTCTGCTGCTGCCTCGGCCTCTTCCTCCGCCTCGGGAGGAATGTTGGAACCTGACGCCCACCAAACAGAGGATGTGCCACCAACAACACCACCTGCGTCACCAAGCATCTCCACCATGTCACACGGCAGCATTCAGCTCTCCATCTCACAAACCTTGGAGAGAAAGCGTAAATTCCCACCTAGCCACCCTCGAGCCCTGGGCCTGAATGCCAGCATTTCTATACTACTGGCCTTTGAAATGCTGTCATTCAGGCTGGTGGACACAGACAGCTTCAAACAGCTGATGGCCATGGCTGTCCCACAGTATGTTTCCAGCCGCCACTACTTCTCCAAGACAGCCGTGCCTTCCCTGCACAACCAAGTATCCGATAAAATCAAGTGTGCACTGCGCAACGCCATCTGTGGCAAGGTCCACCTAACCACAGATACGTGGACCAGTAAGCACAGCCAGGGACGCTATATCTCCCTAACTGCACACTGGGTAAATGTAGTGGCGGCTGGGCCCCAGGCGGAGAGTTCCGTGGCACACGTCCTTCCGCCGCCAAGGATCGCAGGGCATCATTCTTTGCCTCCTGTAGCCTCCTTCTCCTACTCGGCTTCCTCATCCTCTGCTTTCACCAGCTCATCCAGTCAGCCACACACCTTCACCACCAACTTCAGCACAGCCCGGGGTAAACGTCAGCAGGCCATTCTGAAACTCATATGTTTGGGGGACAGGCCCCACACCGCGCAGGAGTTGTGGCGGGGTATTGAACAATGGACCGACGAGTGGTTTCTGCCGGTGGGCCTCAAGCCCAGCCTGGTGGTGTGCGATAATGGGCGAAATCTCGTGGCAGCTCTGGGACTAGCCGGTTTGACGCACATCCCTTGCCTGGCGCATGTGTTGAATTTGGTGGTGCAGAAGTTCATTCACAACTACCCCGACATGTCAGAGCTGCTGCATAAAGTGAGGGCCGTCTGTGCGCGCTTCCGGCGTTCACATCCTGCCGCTGCTCGCCTGTCTGCGCTACAGCGGAATTTCGGCCTTCCCGCTCACTGCCTCATATGCGACGTGCCCACCAGGTGGAACTCCACCTTGCACATGCTGGAGAGACTGCGCGAGCAGCAGCAGGCCATAGTGGAGTTTCAGCTGCAGCACGCACGCGTCAGTCGCACTGCGGAACAGCACCACTTCATCACCAATGATTGGGCCTCCATGCGAGACCTGTGTGCCCTGTTGTGCTGTTTCGAGTACTCCACCAACATGGCCAGTGGCGATGACACCGTTATCAGCGTTACAATACCACTTCTATGTCTCCTTGAGAAAACGCTTAGGGCGATGATGGAAGAGGGGGTGGCCCAGGAGGAGGAGGAGGAGGATGAGGGGTCATTTTTAGCACTTTCAGGCCAGTCTGTTAAAAGTGGCTCAGAGGGAGGTTTTTTGCAACAGCAGAGGCCAGGTACAAATGTGGCCAGCCAGGGCCCACTACTGGAGGACGAGGAGGATGAGGAGGAGGTGGAGGAGGATGAGGATGAAGCAGGTTCACAGCGGGGTGGCACCCGACAGAGCTCAGGCCCATCACTGGTGCGTGGCTGGGGGGATACGGAGGACGATGACGATACGCCTCCCACAGAGGACAGCTTGTCCTTACCCCTGGGGAGCCTGGCACACATGAGCGACTACATGCTGCAGTGCCTGTGCAACAATAGCAGAGTTGCCCACATTTTAACGTGTGCGGACTACTGGGTTGCCACCCTGCTGGATGCCCGGTACAAAGACAATGTGCCCACCTTACTTCCTGCACTGGAGCGTGATAGGAAAATGCGCGAATACAAGCGCACGCTGGTAGACGCGCTCCTGAGAGCATTCCCAAATGTCACAGGGGAACAGGTGGAAGCCCAAGGCGAAGGCAGAGGAGGAGCAAGAGGTCGCCAATGCAGGTGTGTCACGGCAGGGTTAACATGGCAGAAATGTGGAAAAGTTTTGTCTCCACGCCACAGCTAACTGCACCACCACCTGATACGGAACGTGTTAGCAGGAGGCAGCATTTCACTAACATGGTTGAACAGTACGTCTGCACACCCCTCCTCCCTACTGACTCATGGTTTAGCCCCATTCAACTTCTGGGTCTCCAAATTGTCCACGTGGACAGAGTTAGCATTTTATGCCTTGGAGGTGCTGGCCTGCCCGGCGGCCAGCGTTTTGTATGAACGTGTATTCAGCACAGCAGGGGGCGTCATTACTGACAAACGCAGCCGCCTGTCCACAGCCAACGTGGACAAGCTGACGTTCATAAAAATGAACCAGGGATGGATCCCACAGGACCTGTCCCTCCCTTGTGCAGAATAGACATTTATAACTGCCTCCCCCTCAACCATGTATTCTTGTACTCCGAGGCACTTCTTTATTGAATCCTCATTTTTTTAACTTTACCATGATCTTGTGGTGCAACCCAAAGTTGAATGAACCTCTCCTCTGTCTGGGTGGTGGGGCCGAAATAACTGAAAGTGGCCTTCTCCAGTGGTGGGTGATATGACACATGATTCCTTGCTGTGGGACCTCTCTCCTCTGTCTGGGTGCTGGGGCATAAATAACTGAAAGTGGCCTTCTCCAGTGGTGGTTGATATGACGCATGATTCCTTGCTGTGGGACCTCTCTCCTCTGTCTGGGTGCTGGGCCGAAATAACTGAAAGTGGCCTTCTCCGGTGGTGGTTTATATGAAGCATGATTCCTTGCTGTGGGACCTCTCTCCTCTGTCTGGGTGCTGGGCCGAAATAACTGAAAGTGGCCTTCTCCGGTGGTGGTTGATATGACGCATGATTCCTTGCTGAGGGACCTCTCTCCTCTGTCTGGGTGCTGGGCCGAAATAACTGAGAGTGGCCTTCTCCGGTGGTGGTTGATATGACGCATGATTCCTTGCTGTGGGACCTCTCTCCTCGGTCTGGGTGCTGGCCGAAATAACTGAAAGTGGCCTTCTACAGTGGTGGGTGATATAAAGCCTTATTCCCTGCTGTGGGACCTGTATCCTCGGTCTGGGTGCTGGGCCGAAATAACTGAAAGTGGCCTTCTCCAGTGGTGGGTGATATGACGCATGATTCCTTGCTGTGGGACCTCTCTCCTCTGTCTGGGTGGTGGGGCATAAATAACTGAAAGTGGCCTTCTCCAGTGGTGGGTGATATGACGCATGATTCCTTGCTGTGGGACCTCTCTCCTCTGTCTGGGTGCTGGGGCCAAAATAACTGAAAGTGGCCTTCTCCAGTGTTGGGTGATATGACGCATGATTCCTTGCAGTGGGACCTCTCTTCAATTGATATTGGTTAAATTTTATTTATTTTATTTTATTTTAATTAATTTCCCTATCCACCTTTGTTTGCAGGGGATTTACCTACATTTTGCTGCCTTTGGCAGCCCTCTAGCCCGTTCCTGGACTATTTTACAGCCTTTTTAGTGCCTAAAAGTTCGGGTCCCCATTGACTTCAATGGGGTTCGTGTTCGGGATAAAGTTCGGGTCGAGTTCGGATCCCGAACCCGAACATTTTTGGGAAGTTCGGCCGAACTTCCCGAACCCGAACTTCCAGGTGTTCGCTCATCTCTAACCACCAGTAGAAATGCCCAATCTATATTTGTACATGTGCACATTTTACTTACTTGTCAAGAATGTTGTCATTACAAGAGCATACTATATTACCAATAAGGTCTAAAATAAGCTATATGTAAATTAACTCATTACAAAAAGACTATATTGAAAAGTGACTGATTTTCAAGTTAGATATGAATTGAATTTTCTTCTATTAGATAGTTGAGAGCCATAAATATATCAGAGTTTAGGCCTACCAGAAGATCCTCTGAAATATCTCACTGAAACGACTCAGATTGCTTAATAGGAGCTATTTATTAAGACTCTTTATGACAGTTTTTGGTGTAATAAAAGTAGCAGGGGCCTTTTACATGACTTTTTAAATGTCTGTGGACCTAAATTTAGATACAAGCTGTGTTTTTACGCCGCCCTTGACACAGTAGGGTGGCAGTGGAAGTGTAGGGGAGTGAAAGAGGTGGGGCCAGCAGCAC
This sequence comes from Bufotes viridis, assembly GCA_033119425.1. Taxonomy (NCBI): domain Eukaryota; kingdom Metazoa; phylum Chordata; class Amphibia; order Anura; family Bufonidae; genus Bufotes; species Bufotes viridis. The sequence goes on from CM065591.1 coordinate 168,651,545, forward strand.
ATCATACTTGCACATCATACTCATACTCATAAGAATTGCAATATATGTTCTGCATCTGTACTACACAGGCATTCTTTATGGTTTCAGTACTTTGGGGTGGTAAGGTGGCCTGTAGCATGGTGTGCAAAACAACCACAATGCACAGCATATTATACCCACCTAGTCCTCAGGGCAGTTTTATTTCATAAATTCCGCTTTCATTAATATTTGTAGGGAAGTACTTTGTCTAATACATGGCATTTAATGAAACATGGAAAGAGAGTTGCCAGGAGGCAATCAAAAAATAATATCCAAGTTCATCATAGAGCCATAAAAAAAGAAGTGGCGCGCCACTTGTGTTTAATAGATCTGTGATACATTTATATTATACTGTTTGACTGGATGCTGGCAACACTGTTTCCACAATTTGCTATACCTGTGACCCGGCCTGGCGTTCTCCATGGATCATTAACACAGAGGGACATGTGCATTCAATTCCATATGGTGGTGAGCTGATACCATTTCATTTTTTATTAGTACTCTTCATTTGAGGAAACATGCAGCATTTTTTAGCAGAAATTGTAGAGGAATACATAAAAGAGGACATTTCAGCACTCCTGACCTTCAAATTTTAATCGCAAATATTGCCATGTCGAGAATTCGCGAAGATTTAGAATATATTCATATTCGCCAATATTCTAGATTTTTTTTTCCTCTGAACCCATGTCGCTCCCTGCTTCTTGCTTATGGGCCAATGTGAAGGCTGCAATGTCTTTGACTGACCCCTTATCATATAAGAACCTCCCCAGCAGCCATTTTCTGCTGTTTATATATTTTTTTTTTCAATTTTGAGAGACACCAGTGTCATTGCTGTGCTCTGTGCTTTACTATGTCACATTACATTAGATAGTTAGTTAGTTAGCTTCATATATATAGGTTAGATTGTGATATAGTGTAGCTGTAGATATAGTGCAGGATGTTAAGTAGTGTTATAGGTTCTGCTGTCCATGCATACATGCTACAGGCCAGTTCACAACAATACTTAGTGCACCAATCACTAATATGTAGTCAGACCTGCTAAAATGTGAAGTTGCACGTATTGCGCAAAAATGTGCGCATCATTAATTGCCGATTTGCGCAATAGCAAATATATCGGAGCACTCTATCTGCATATAAAGCTATTGTAATGTTCTGCCGTGCCAATGATTTTCTCCAGTCTCAGGAAACTTCTAGCAGCTTGAAAAATGTAGCAATAGTGACCCACACCTGTATTGCGCATGCATTACGCGCATATTACATTGCCGATTTTCACAATCAAGAAAATAAACGTGAATTCCCAAATTTGCGAATTTATGACGAATATTTGCCCAAATATTCGCAAAATATCGCAAGTTCTAATATTGCCCCTGCCACTCATCGCTAGTAATAACAATTCTAATGAATCTATTCTTATGGCTGCATGTTGTGCGACTCCTTTATAATTTCAACTAGAAGTTATGAATGAATTGCTAGCAGTCTGCAATAAAGGTACAGAGGGGTGTTAACAAGTTGGGGGTGTGTACCTGCACAGTATCACAATGGAAGCACTGATTGGATAGAGTGAGTCTGTGCACGCCTACCCCCCCCAACTGGTTACCTTCCCTCAAAGACAACCTGTACAGCGCAGCTAATTGCCATTGTTTCCCCATGATTGAAGAATGGGGGTTATTAGCTTGCAGATAATAATACTGCCCTAATAGGATTAATAACCTGGAGCCTGAAAATAACTGAATTCTTCCATGGTGTAAAGTTAATAATAGTAGGACAAGATAAATAATTGCTCAAAATAACCCATAAATGTAATATACCAAGACACTAGTTACTAAGTTATGTTTTATTATATTCCCTTATTTTTGGATATTTTTGATAAGAGCCTTTAGAGGATCCCCCACAATATATATATACTCTCTAGTGTAAGATTTAACCACTGAGCTACCTATGAAATTTATATATCTGTAACCCCAATATACCTCTTAGAAAATGACTCCATGCCCTCTAAGAGATTCCTAAATGATAATACCATAATCTAGGTTGATAATTTGCCATGATATGTTTCAAAAAGACCTATTTAGGAATATTCTGTAGGTTAAAGAATAATAAATTATTCAACTGCAAATGCCAACCCTCAATTATAATCTCTTACAAATTCCATCTGCTAAATGAACATACTTAGTTGCCTTTCTAATAGCTGTATGCCTTTTAAGTTACTATCTTTAAATTTACCATGAAACAAATACTAACAATAATTCATATTTTTACAGATGGAATCTCTTTCCCACCAGCTTGTCTCAGAGACCTTCATGCCTCCTAGCCCTGGAGAGTGCTCCAAACCATATTTATTTCCTAAGAACAAGCAGAAGATGAGAGTTAAATCAGTGGGAACAAAACAAGAATCTTGATTTCTTTCCAACCAGTATTGGACACAAATAGCACAAATACTCCCATTCTGAACTGGCCTTTGGTATAAAATTTAGTGTCTCATGTTAGGGCTCTGTGGTAGAAATTAAATACTGAGAAAACAGACATATTCTTGTTCCCAGCCTACAGGTTGAACCTTATAGACAGGTTTTTGTTGTGAATATCTCCAGACTACCATATGAAGGAAGGGTCACACTTGGCTGGGCCACAAAAGAGGGTGGGATACATTTGCTTTCAACCAACTGTTAATAAATGCTTTTTCTGTTGGCCTGTCATTTATAAGGAATATTTTTTTTCTTCTTGCAGATTCCTGACTTCCCAGAAAGTTTCTTTAATCTTGGCACAGGGCAATACTGCACTCTGACATGGAGAAATCTACTTAGTTTTAAAGGTCAGTTTGTTTTTTGGTTCATTGGAAAGAGTAGATAATGTCCAAAAATGTGTATTCACAATGATCTTTTTCTTGTCAGGTATCCGTTAAGTGATGAGGGTAATAACCTGCCTATTGATCATTGTGTCCTTTTAAAAAGTAAGATATTTACACATCAAAAAGACTTTACTCTACTTTGCAAGCTTTATCCAGTTCTAACCCATTAGTAATTGATAGTTAATGAATATTCTGTAGATATTGATGTGTATATGTAGTGAAAACTAAACTCAATTCTTGGCTAGCCTGAAGTCACTAACACAGAGTCTTTTATTTTTGTGTTTCTTAATTTTTGCTGCCTGGCCATACATTATGAATAGAAGATGCTATGTGCTGCCATAGCGCTTAATACCTGCATTGCGATTTGGCACATTAATCTCATTTACAGAATATGCAATGAATAGAAATATCTTTTTTTTTTTCGTGTTGTACTGAAATTAAAGGGGGTGTTTTAGAAAAAATGTTCTACGTTTTTCAAACAAGCATCTGGATCTGGACACTTGTATGCATGTAATAATAAAAAAATATATATATAGCCACTTCTATTCAATTAAATGTATTATATCTGTTGTAAGAGAGTGTCTGGAGTGGTAGTGGACGGAAGATACGTGCCACCGGGGGTCGTGGCCCTGGTGGAGTAAGAGCCGGGTCTTTTGTGTTTTGTCAGCTGTGAGTGCTGTTCACACAGGGGTCCGAGCCGGCTCTTACTGGGAACAGGCAAAGAGCAGGGTGGGTGTCTGTTCCCCATGGACCACCACAGACAGACGGAGTTCGGTTGTTGGTGTCAGTCTACACTGATCCTGGCAGGCTTGGTTATCTCTGGCCCTAGTTGGGTAGGGAAGGAGTTAATCCTTCAGTATGTTCGGTGGGTGTGGTCTTTCTGTGACACCCAGAGCATGTGAATATAGGTTTGTGCTTACTGACTGTGGGGCTGATGAAGTGTGGTCTCTTGTCTCTCTGCAGGAAGCTGTACGGGGGGCTGATCGGATGGTCAAGCTGAGCTCTGTAGTCCGCTCCGTCTAACAAAGACTGCCCAACTGCTGCAGGCTCAGAGAAGGACCAAAAGAAGGGATTCTGTGGCTGGAGCCAATCCCTTGTCAAGGCCGACACGTGGCCTGTCTAACTTGCAGGAACTTGGAGAAACCCACCCCACGACAAGGTGTAGTACCGATCACTGGTGTGAGAGACTGTGTGAACAGGCACCAAGACGCCTGCAGTGGGAGGCGGGGGTTTCTGAACACTGCTGTTGTGTGAACTGCACAGTTTTTGATGTGATGCACTGGAGTGAATAAAAGAGCATGGTTTGGATACAAAGTCCATCTCCTGAGCCTCTATACTGCCACCGCTACTGCCTGCCTACCAGAGCAAACCCCCACACTGTATAGTGTACCTTCTTTCCCATATTTCTCTCCCACAGTATTTCTGAGAACTGAGAGGAGAGATGATAAATATCACATCACTGGAAGTCCCCATGATCCATTAACTAACTGAGCAGTGTTGGTCCAAATGCTGGCACCCCCACCAATCCTGAGAATGGGGGTCCCATGTTCCCCTCCAAATGGAGCCGCAGGCAGGGAATGTGCCCTGTGAATCAATACATTTTCTATGGCACTGTTGAAATATCTGAACGTCCTGCAGATAGTTGATGACTTTCATACTTGAAAAACCCCTTTAACTTTGCATGCTGGTACTCCATTCAAGCTATATAGAAGTGAGAGGAACATCTATGTTTTGATTAGAACATCCCTTTAAATAACCGTTTCTTTTAATATACCGTACTACAGTACTTATAATGCTCTTAGTGGTCCATGTGACTTAAATGCAATGAGTTGAGATCTCTGAAAACACAGATTTATGTGATCTGGAGCAAGATTTCAAATTAAAAAGTAGAATAAATCCTGATTGGACTTCTTGGAGAGATAATGAGAGTCCTGATTTCCCCACTTAACAGGTTTACTTTAAAGTATCCCGCTAGTGAAGAGGAGCGAGGACACGGCTGGCGTCCTCATCTCCATAGCAACCAGAGGGCGGGGAGGACCCGGCCGCTCACAGTTCCTCAGCATGGCCAGCGTCCTCCATCCCCTAGGCAACGAGCACATGGGGAACTGATTGCCGATATTGATGAGTCAGCGCTCAGCTGTTCTGAGTTGCCGGGAATGGTTCATGTGACGCTGGCCACGTTGCCTGTGATTGGTCTTGCTACCTTCACTAGCAGTTTCTTATTGTGCATTTCTGTGTGTTTGGACCTCGGCTCTGTTTTTGACCTCTGCCTTGTGACCTTCCTGGATTTGATATGACCTCTTGGCTTCTGACTCCAGGTTGTGTTTTGACCTCGTTATTGTATTGCTCCTTGTGTACCTGAGTGACCTCCTGGTTTTGACTTTGGTTTGCCTTACTCTGCTACGGTATTTCTCTCATCTGCTTAGGCCCCTGCACATATCTAAGCGAAGGAACGGCTGCCAAGTTGTACGCCGTCGGTTTGGATGGGCCGTGCAAGTAGGCAGAGACAGAGGTGGGGTGGAGTTTAGGGCTGCACTTATCCCTACCCTCTGTCATGACAGGTTGTTTGCTGTTTTATATTGATGATGACCTATCCTCAGGATAAGTCATCAACATCAGATCGGTGGGGTCCAACTCCTGGCACTTGCACAACATACTCCATCATAACCGCAAAGTAAACATTAAAAAATGTTAAAATTGTATAAATATAGAAAACATAATGTATATTTACAAAGGACGCCACAATGCAATGTGTAGTGTATCTGCAACCAGCAATAAATAAATCACTGAAAAAGAAGAGCAGGAGACTCCTCATGTCAGAAGCATAGTTCCTGGAAAATGAAACAGTGTAATAGTGTAAAAAGCCAAGATTTTTTGCAAACAGATATATGCACGTACGCCAAACCATGGTTGTAGCCAAACACCACATTATTTGTAAAATGAAAGAAATATATATATAAAAAAATCACCCCATAACGCATTCTGCTGCTTATTTTTTTCTTTTAAACCTTGACACTCCCTTTCTGCTGACAAGTAATATATCATACCTCAATGAATTGTTTCACTATAGGTAATTCTGTCTGTTTACTACATAATATGGACATATCATCAGACAAATTTGCAGAATTACAGTCATGGCATCCCCAAATAGCTATTTTATTACTGGAATGGATTTTGTAAAAAGAAAACCTTGATAAATGATCATATTACACTTTAAACAATTAAGATGAGACAGGGGGTGTAGTTTACAGGATGAAAATACATTTATGAATACTGTGGGTATGACTTTTTCTTCAGAAGTATGATTTTTTGGGCAACAACAGTTTGTTGATTTCTTGGATATGGATGAAATTGGTGTAGCACCTCTCTGCTATGCCGTGTATAGTACATTTTATATTAAAGTGGATAGGGCAGGGTTAAAAGGAAGGTCACCGTTTTGGTACCTCATAGCCTCCACCGCTAGAGCCTAAATATGAGTCCTCTACCAACTATGGCAGCTAGAGGGTGGTTATTATCTACACTCATGGCCAAAAGTTTCGAGACTGACATAAATTTTGGTTTTAACAAAGTTTGCTGCTTCATTTTTATGATGTCAATTTGCATTTGCAATTTGCTATCCTCAGAATAGGTCATCAGTATGTGATTGGTGGGAGTCCGACACCTGGGACCCCCACTAATTAGCTGTTTGATTAGGCAGCAGCTCTCCTGTGACTGCCATGGTCTTCTTGCAGCTCACAAAACACAGGCTATACATTGTATAGTGCCTGTGCTTGGTATCGCAGCTCATCCCTATTCAATTCTATGGGGCTGAGCAGTGCCTAAGCCATGCGACCGATGAACATGCTGTCACTTGGCCTAGGGAAGGCGGAGAGAAGGCCGTGGTGCTACTGCGAGGTGCTGCCTTCTCAAACAACTGATCGGTGGAGGTCCTGGGTGTTGTACCCCCATCAATCAAGTAGTGATGACATAGCCAGAGGATAGGTCATCGATATTTAAGCTACAGAAAACCCATTCAACTCTAGATTGTTATGAAGACTGGTCAAATGAATGCAATTTGTTGCAAATGCAAAGTCATTCTGTGCCATGAATATTAGCCTAATCACAAATAAAAACATTTCCATTGCATTTCAGCCCTGCCACAAAATGAACTGTTAAAATCATTTCAATGATCTCCTTATTAGCTCAGAAGTAATGGTTTAAAAGGAGAAGGCAGCTGGTATCACTTTATCATGCTGATCAAATTAGAAGTGCAGACTAGTTGCTTTAAAAGCCGGTAGTACTTAAAGCCATTGTCCTAAAACAATGGTCATCTCCAAGGAAACATGTCTAGTCACTATTGCTTTGCATCAAAAGGGCTTCACAAGCAATGACATTGCTGCTAGTGTTGAGCACGAATATTCGAATAGCTATTTTTTTTTACGAATATCGGCACTTCGCTAATTCACGAATACTTAGAATATAGTGCTATATATTCATAAAAAATGAATATTCGTTTTTTTTTTTTTTTTTCAATCTGAACCCAAGATACCGTTAACGAAGATAGAGAATATAGCGCTATGCTCTTTATTTTCGTTAATTCTAGCAAGCCAACTAATAGGAAAGTTATACCCCGTTCAAAGTTCCACTCGCAGTACACAAATATTACATTATGTAATATTCGCGTACTGCGAATGAAAATTTGAACGGGGTATAACTTTCCTATTGGTTGGCTTGCTAGAATTAACGAAGATAGGGAATATAGCGCTATATTTGTTATATTCATTAAGAGCGAAGATAGCGAAATATTCTCTATCTTCGCTATTAACGAAGATAAAGAATATAGCGCTATATTCATATTCGTTATCTTTGTTAATTCTAGCAAGCCAAGTAAACTTGCCTATACACAGCTTTAAGTTGGATGCGGAATGCGAGAATATTAAGTAATATTACTCTCATTCAGCATCCAACTTAGAGCAGGGTATATGCAACTTACTTTACTATTGTTTGGCTGGGTAGAATTAACGAATATGAAGAATACAATTATAGTGCTATATTCTCTATATTCGCTAATTCTAGCAAGCCAATAGGAAAGTTGCCTATAGACAGCTCTAAGTTGGATGCGTAATGCGAGAATATTACTTTACCTATTTTTTGCAATAAATAGAATACGGAGTCATTATTCTATGTATTGCAAAAAATAGGCAAAGTAATATTCTCGCATTGCGCATCTAACTTAGAGCTGGGTACAGTCAACTTTCCTATTGGTTGGCTTGCTAGAATTAACGAATATAGAGAATATAGAGCTATATTCGTTACCTTCGTTAATTCTAGATAGTCAACCAATAGGAAAGTTGCCTTTATACCCCGTTCAAAGTTCAACTCGCAATATGCAAATAATTAAATCGCATATTATTTGCGATAAATAGAATAATGACAAATATTCGATTTCTATCATTATATCACGAATATTCAATTTCGCAAAATCGAATATGGCACCTCCCGCTCATCACTAATTGCTGCTTGTAAGATTGCACCTAAAGGTCCCTTGACTTTTTCTTCAAAGAAATTTAACCTCTCTCCTTGAAGGTTTGGATGATCCGATAAATGGTTCACTTAAGGGCCCTTTACACGGGATGATTACTATAGATGCTCGTTAGCGACGATCTTGCGGTGTAAATGCACCACTGATTACCCAATGATGAAGCGTTCCTTCCAGACAAACTGCTGATCAATAGCAGAGGAGACCGCTGCACTTACATGCCGTGTGATCTAGTCCAGAGTATGGGGAGGAGCAATCGCTTATGCCATTGCTCTTCCCCATAAGGACTCGTTTGCTGGCAGGAGATTGTGTTTACAGGGCACGATCTGCTGCCCGTAAATGATCATTTTTGCGTGCACACAAACAATCGTATTACCCGATGAAATAGTGTTTTGCTTGTTCATCGGGTAATCTGTGGTAAATTTACATTGCCTGATCATCGCTAATGAGTAGAGATGAGCGAACTTCAAAAATGAGTTCGGCGTTCGGGTTGGGGTAATCGCCGCATCCCGTTATGGATTCCACTACCGCGGACTATCCCAGCATATGGAATCCATAAGGGGCGGCTTCCACGAACCCGAACTTTGGAAAAGCCGAAGGACCTGGGGTGACGTCACCGTCATGTGATCAGTGCAGGGGGCGTGGCTCAGCACTGGATCAAGTCAAATGTTTGAAAGAACATCAAGGAGAGAGGTTCAATTGCTGTGAAGAAGGCTTCAGGGCACCTAAGAAAGTCCAGCAAGTGCCAGGACCATCTCCTAAAGAGGGTACAGCTAGGGGATCCAGTCACCACCATTGCAAAGCTTGCTCGGCATTGGCAGCAGGTGTTAGTCTATCTAAACACACAGTGAGGCAAGAAGGGTTGCAAAGAAGCCACTTCACAAGAAAAACATTAAAGACAGACTGATATTCTACAGGAAGTACATGGACTGGACTGCAGAGGACTGAGGTAAAATTACTTTCTCTGATAAAGCCCTCTTCAGACTGTTTGGGTCATCTGAAAAAATGATTGTCCAGAGAAAAAAAGGTGAGCACTACTATGAGTCCTGTGTCAATCCAGCAGTAAGGCATCCTGAGACCATTCATGTGTGGGGTTGCTTCTAATCTAATAAATTTGGCTAACTCACCATTTTTCCTAAGACACTGCCATGAACAAAAATGATATTAAAACATCCTCCAAGAGACATTTCTCCCCATGATCCAGGAGCAATTTGGTGATGAATAATTCTTTTTTTTCCCACCATGATGGAGCACCATATCACAAAAGTGCCAACTAAGTGGCTTGGTGAACAAAATATTGAAATTGTGGGTCCATGGCCAGGAAATTACCCAGATCTCAATCCCATTGAGAACCTGTGGTCAATTCTTAAAAAATCAGGTGCACAAACAAAAATACAGAAACCTTGATAAACTCCGAGCACTGCTTAGGCAAGGATGCCATTAGTTAGGATTTGACCGAGAAGCTGATATCAAGCAGGCTGGGCTTGATTGAAAATACCACGTGAAATCTTGCGCGGTGATGTGATGATTTTGTGGGGTATCTTTAATCAAGGTGGCTGTAGAGGCCTCTTTGCATGCAAATTGATGAGGTGAGAATGTATTTTTATTTTTGTTTTTGCAGCCTTTTCATGGAAAAATGATTCGTTACCAAGAAGTACAAGGAAATTCAGAAAATCTAAATTTTCCTGAAACTTGGATTGAAATCCACTTTGGATACTCAAAACTTTTGGTCACAACTGTATGTAATTGACACCTGTTATGTTCGGTGGGGAGTGTTGGTGGACAGAAATTTTTCAAGGACATTCAGAGAGTTGTCACTAAGTCACATTTGTGTTGTCTTGGATGTGTGATTAAAGGGATTGTCCGAGTTATTTTTTTTGTTCTTCTTTTCTAACTAATGAAATGTAAAGGGGTTTACAATGCAATTACTTCATCTGCAGTGGCTCCTTTCTCAGATTTCAATAAAGGGTTAAATGACTTGTGATGTCAGCTTCTCTCCCTGCTCTGATGATGTCTTGTACAGAAGCCTGAGAGAGCAAATCTGTTTCTGTGCATGAGATGTCACTGTGCTGGTCATAACCCCTGTACTGCTGTCTGCCCTCTCCCTGGATTCTTCAGGAAAGATTAACCCCTTCTACCATCAACAGCACAGCAGGCAGTGAAGAGACACAGGATCCTCATCTGTAGAAACAGAGCTGACAGACTGGAGGAGTTCTGCAGAGCATTGCTCAAGATTAGGTAGGGGGAAGATCCTGTGTGTATCAGCAGTGTCATTGTATAGCTGGGACTTGTAGCTCTACACATACAACACGATGCTGAGTATCCCAGTAGTCAGACACTTCTCTCATGGCAGCACTTTTATTCACTCCCTTTGCAGAGCAGGGGGAGGGGCACAAATATTCATGAGGAAAACCTCAGAGATTGTTGTTATTGCAGGTAAACAAAGGGCAAGAAGAGAACCAGGGAAATGAGGAAATAGATTTTTTTTGCCTAAAACTTAGCTTATGTATATATTGCGGACCATCAGATTTACAGTGTAATATTTTTTCATAACTGGGTCAACCCCTTTAAGGTCATTGTCTTGAACCTTCAGCTCTGAGGTCTGAGGTCCAAAGCACCCTGGATCAGGAAAAGATATTAATGACCAGGTACCTTTACACGATTATTGAGCAAGTTATCGTTAAATCGAGAGAAACTGCACAATTACCATGCAGTGTAAAAGCAATGAATGATAGAGCGACAACCCACAATTGGTAGATTTCTCGTTGGTTTGACCGTTTGTGTGGGGACAAAAATCATTGTTGGATGTTAACGATTTCATACGTGTAAACAGGAAACGTTTACTGCACGCCACTCAAATTTCGCTTTGTGTAAATGCAATGTTCTGCTTTACAAACGATGGAATATGCAATCGAAATTACAATTTTGTAAACGATAATTGGCGCATCTAAAGGGTCATTGTTGAAACGTTCACTACACCAAGAAACATATCGTTTGTCGCTCGATCATACTGAACATTGTCTCATGTAAAGCTACCCCATAATAGGCCATCAGTATCAGATTTGCAGGGTTCAACACCAAGGACCCCTGCTGATCAGCTGTTAGAAGAGGTCTTGAGTGCTGTAGCCTCTTCCTAGGCCAGTGACATCACTGTACATTGGTTTCATGACCTAGTTGTAGCTCAGCCCCATTCAAGTCAATGGGGCTGAGATGCAATACTAAGCACTGCTGCTAAACAATGTACAGCACTGTCCTTGGAAAGTAGCCAGAAGCCTGCATTGCTCCCCATAGCTTCGGTGAATGCAGCAGCTCCCTGAAACAGCTGATCGTGGGGATGCCCGAACTTGGACCCCTGCTGATCTGATAATAATGACTTATCCTGAGGATAGGATATCACTATCCTTTCCAGGATAACCCCTTTAAGAATATCTCTGCACTTTGCTCTATTCAGATTTCCATTGACTTGACCAGTCTCCCTGTCCCATCCGCTGACAAATTACCCCACAGCTTGATGCTGGCACCAGCATGCTTCATTGTAGGTATGGTATTGGGCAGATGATTAGCAGTACCTGGTTTCCTCCAGATATCAAACTTAGAATTGAGGCCAAAAAGTTTAATCTTGGTTTCATCAGAACAGAGAATCTCATTTTTACAGTTTGAAAGGCCTTTATGTGCTTTTTTCCTCAATTCCTAGAAGAGAAGCTTTTTTTCTGGCCACTCTGCATGAAGCCCAAATTGGTAAAGTGCTGCACTGAAAGTTTACTTTATGGAACCTTTGAAGCTCATCCAGAGTGACCATTGGGTTCATGATCACCTCTCCTTTAGAATGCGATAGATAGATTAGATTAGATAGATAGATAGATAGATTAGAATGATACGTTTAGTGCGGAAAACTGTACGATTAAAAGCTTAAGTATCCTGTTAGGGTACCTCTAGCCTGGATACAAGTGGAGATACTTTTAAACATGGAGACATCCAAGTTCTGTATGGTATAGATTGAGCACACTCATAGGTTACTGAAGCTGGTGTACCAGTTGGTCCAAAGATACTCAACTGGCAACAAATAAGCACATATCATTGAGCTGTTAGTATCCCTCTTAGCACTGTTTGCAATGGCTCCCCAGACCAGCAGTTGGGGCAGTGTTTTACTCCACAGCAAAGACAGGATTGAAGTGCTAAATAGAGTTGAGCGAACACCTGGATGTTCGGGTTCGAGAAGTTCGTCCGAACTTCACAAAAAAGTTCAGATTCGGGATCCGAACTCGACCCGAACTTGAACCCGAACCCCATTGAAGTCAATGAGGACCCCAACTTTTGGGCACTTAAATGGCTGTAAAATAACCCTGGAAAGGGCTAGAGGGCTGCAAAAGGCAGCAAAATGTAGTTAAATGCCCCGCAAACATACGTGGATAGGGAAATGACTTAAAATAAAATACAGAAGAATAATAAATAAACATTCTAAACTTGAGCCCAAGTGAGTGACAGTGGCACGTGTCACCCAGCAAACAGAGGAGATGACAGCAACGCCACCACATCTGTCACTGTCACCAAGCATCTCCACTAAATCCCATGGAAGTGCTCAGCTATCAGCTGTCCATCTCCCAAACACTGGAGAGAAAAAGAAATAGAAAGAGGAAGTACCACCCTACCCATGGCTCTGAATGCCTCATTTCAAACTTCCTGGTCCTTTGAAATGCTGTTATTCTGTCTGGTGGACAGTTTTAAAAACCTTATGGCGGTGGCTGTCCCACAATACGTGTATCCCAGCCGCCGCTACTTTTGCAGGCGAGCCATCCCTTCCCTGCACAACCATGTGGCGGACAAAATCAAGTGTGCACTGCCCAACGCTATCTGTGGCAACGTCCACATAACCAACAACACAGTGGGTAAATGTAGCGGCTGGCCCAGAGGCGGATAGCATTTTTGCGAATGTCCTTCCACCCCCGAGGATGCTGGGCATTTCTCTTTCTATCCTGTTACCTCCTCCTCCTACTCGGCTTCCTCCTCCTCTACCACCTCCTCATCTGCTCAGCGTAACACCTTCACCACCCACAGCAGCACAGCCAGGGGGAAACGACAGCAGGTTGTTTTAAAACATCCCCTGCCTGCCACATGTGCTGAATTTGAGCTGCAGAAATTCCTAAACACCAGACAGTGTAAATCAATTCAGTTAATCGAACACACAAAACACCCCCACCCCATTTTCACTCAAACCATTAATAAACAATTTACAAATTTACATAAAAACATATTAAAATAACTATAAGGCAGCTAAACTAACCATATAAAGAAACAAAACTATATACACGCCTTATCCATAACTTAAGGCCAACCAAATACAAGTAGCTCAGGGGGTGGGTATCTGCACCACCATCATAGGCCTTGGCCTGGAACACAATTGTCCAGCCAGGGCACAGTTCTGGAGGATGAGGAAGATGAGTAGGAGGAACGCTGGGGGATACAGAGGACCCAGACGATATACCTCCCTCAAAGAGGATAGCTTGTCCTTGCCTCTGGGCAGCCTGGCAGACATGAGCGACTACATGCTGCAGTGCCTGTGCAACGACCGCCCAGTTGCTGCCACATTCTAACTTGTGCTGATTACTGGGTGGCCACTCTGCTGCATCTCCGTTACAAGGACAATGTACCGTCCTAAATTCCCTCACTGGAGTGTGATAGGAAGATGAGCCCGCTAGTAGACACGCTGCTGAAGGCATTCACAGCTGACACCGGGGACTCAGTGGAAGCACAAGGTGAAGGCAGAGGAGGAGGAGGAAGAATTTGCCAATGCAGCTGGGTCACCACCAACACCTCAGAAGGCGAAATGTGGGCAAAATGTGGAAAAGCTTTGTCATCATGCCACAACAACCTGCACTACCAGCAGATATGGAACATCTTAGCAGGAGGCAGCATTTCAGCAACATGGTGGAACAGTACACATACTGACTGATGGTTCTGCCTAGGGGAATAGCTACAGGGGAAGCAGGGGAAGCAACTGCTTTGGGGCCATAACCTAGAAAGGGCCCATCCAGGAGGAGGAGGATGACTAAAGGACTTTGTCAGGGCCCCCTCAACAGTATTATACAATAAAATTATATACAGTGGCAGTATAGACAGTGTAGAAAGCATATTGAACAGCTGCTGGGCCTGGTCTGAGAGAGCGATCTTTAGTAGCCACAGGCATGGTGGCATGAAAGGAAGGGGTGCGCGCAAAAATTAAAGGGGGAGGGGGGCCCCATTCAAAAATTTGCTGTGGTGCCCAATCATTTCTAGCTATACCACTGGGTCTGCCCCATTAAACTTCTGGGTCATCAAATTGGGCACATGTCCTAAGGTTGTCCTTTACGCCTTGGAGATGCTGGCCTACCCTGCAGCCACTGTATTGTCGGAACGTGTGTTTAGCACAGCAGGGGGTGTTATCACAGACAAGCGCAGCCATCTGTCCGCAGACAATGTGGGCAAGCTTTTGTTTATTAAAAAGAACCAGGCATGGATCCCACACGACTTGTTTGTTCCTTATGCAGAATAGACATGTATACCGGCCTCACCCAACCATTGTTATACTACCGTGCACTTATACTTTGTTTTATTTTTTATATTTTCCCAATGTTTTGGGGTCTACACTAATTTATTTAAAAAAAAAAAAAAACTGTTATTGGCGATTACCTTTGGCTTCACAGCCCAAAAAAACTTTATTTCATGCAAGAGTGTAACTGCTAATTGTAAGTTCCCTGTTAGTTATGCAGTGCAGGGGTTTGTACCTGGCAAAAATGGTAATATTTCACCCAACAATTTAAAATCTATCCTTTACCGGACAGTATTAAACTTGGCTAGCCACAGCTGAAACCACTCATTTACGGTATTGCTATTTTGGCAATTGAATTTCACCCCAGAATAAAATCTGTCCTTTGCCGGACAGTATTAAATTTAGCCAGACACAGCTGGAACACCAGATTTAGGGGATTGCTATTTTGGCAATTGAATTTCACCCAAGAACAAAATCTATCCTTTGCCAAACACTATTAAACTTGGCCAGCCACAGTTGAAACCACCGATTTACGGTATTGCTATTTTGGCAATTAAATTTCACGCAGAACAAAATCTGTCCTTTGCCGGACAATATTAAATTTAGCCAGACACAGCTGGAACACCAGATTTAGGGGATTGCTATTTTGGCAATTGAATTTCACCCCAGAAAAAAATCTATCCTTTGCCGGACAGTATTAAACTTGGCCAGCCACAGCTGAAACCACTGATTTACGGTATTGCTATTTTGGCAAGTGAATTTCACCCCTCAATAAAATATCGAAATTTCTATCCTGAGTTTCTAGGTGTGACAATAAGCACAGCCAAGCCACTTATGTAGGATATAGCAAAAATAAAAAAATAAAAATACTATTGATGGACTTGGTGGCAGCTTGTGCTGGTGCACCACAAGACATAAAATGGCCGCCGATCACCCCAGAAAAAAGTGACAGAAAATGCTCTGGGCAGCCTAAAAACCAGTGAGCAATTAACTAGCAGAAGTTGAATGATTCACAGCTGTAGATCGATCACTTCATTAGGTGTTTTTGTTGAGTTTTCCCTGCCTAATCTCACCCTCACAGCAGCTGCATCCCATCCTCACACTAATCAGAGCACAGTGACGTGTGGCGCTACGTGACTCCAGCTTAAATAGAGGCTGAGTCACATGCTGCACTTGACCAATCACAGCCATGCCAATAGTAGGCATGGCTGTGATGGCCTCTTGGGGCAAGTAGTAGGACGCTTGTTAATTGGTTGCTTTGCAGGCTTTCAAAATGCGCCATAGAAATCCCGGAACACCGAACCCGAACTTTTACGTAAATGTTCGTGTTCGAGTCCGTGTCACGAACACCCCAAAATTCAGTTTGGGTTCGCTCAACCGTAGTGCTAACCATGACATGAGGCCTTTATAAACATA
>CM065591.1:168670367-168780265 GCA_033119425.1 Bufotes viridis
ATAGAAATTTAGATGTAAGTATGAAAAAAAGCGTAGAAAATAAGGGTTTATAGAGACATTTTAAAATTAATCTGATACTGTTTGGATATTAAATTTGGATTTTATAAGAAGAATTAATCTGTACCACTAGATCATAGAATCATAGAAAAATTGCAGTGCTAAAATGTGGAGGACCTTTCCTCAGGATACAGTAGGTCATCAATATCGAAGCTGTGGGGAGGGGGGGGGGATGTCCAACTCCCAGCATTCTAAACAATCAACTGTTTGAAGAGGTAGCGGCGTTCATTGTAGCACTGCCTCCGTTTTGAAATTACCCGTGCTTTATTTTCTTGTAGAGGCAGTGCTGTGTAAATGTAACTGCCAAATCAAGTGAATGGGAAGAGCAGTTGTAATTACACAGTGCTGCTGCAGCAAATGAGATGGTGGACAGGTAATTTTAAATGATAGGTCATCGATAGTTTATGACTTCAAAACCCCTTTAAGAATATATCAGGAATGGATATTGAATTATTTTCAAGATTATAATTGACTGTCTTTAGCTACAGAAGTGCAAATGTTGGGGAACCTAATTATTATAACACTCTGTGGTTAAGCTCTAGGTCTACAGGTTTTTGGTAAATCTTTCTTATGGATCTCATGTGTCCTGTTAATGAGCAACAGGAATGTAGTTGTCCTACAGTAGCTTGAGATTGATTCAACTGGCAGAAGAAAATAAGATTGTGGCTTATTGTAGGCTTTCAGTCAGACATTTTCAGTAGTGGATTCTAAATGAAGCCGAATTTCTTCACGCTTCATGGTAACAAATCATTTTTCCATTACCTCCTTCAGGACCCTGCGATTTTTCAGCTTAAGGACCAGGCCATTTTTTGCAAATCTAACATGTTTCACTTTATGTGTTCATTGGTGATGAGCGAGCATGCTCGGTCGAGTACTGATTCGGCTCTAGCACCGCTATGCTCGGCCCATGGTGGTACTCGGCCGAGTACCAAATGTGCTCGAGCAAAATGCTTGAATCTCCTCCCCGCACGTTTGGCGCCTAAGCAGCCAAAATCAACGTGCAGGTAAGTAATACCCTTAAGTGTAATTCCGTAGCCATGTTAGCTACTGGCATTACACTGATTGGCTGGCCGGAATGTGTCTTCGAGTGCTATATAGCTCCCAATGACACGTGTTCGACTCAGTCAGAGCCAGGGAGAGCCGAGCGTAGGCAGGGAAAGATAGTGTGTGAAGAGAAATTTACCAGATTTTATTAAAAACAAGATTTGCAAAGACACAAAAATAATTTTAAGGACTACAGTGTGTGTTTGAGAGCAGTAATATATTTTTAGTACCGCGCTCAATTGATCAGTCTCAGAAACAACCATGCTGAGGAAGAGACACAGTGCACGGAGAAAAATCGCTGTTTTAACAACTACCTAAAGCTTTTCATGCAACCAATAATCCTTTTAAGGGCTAGTGTGTGTGTTTGACAACAGAAATATATTTTTCTTTAACACCTAATAGTGACATATACTGTACATCATCCGCAGACTGTGCATTATTGCGTAAATTCAACTAATTAGCACCACATTTATTGTCAATAGTGTGCGAGTTTAATTAACATCCGTGATATATACAGTCCTTTATCTGCGAAATCTTTTTTTTTTTTTTTTTTTTTGCGGGGATTTAACTAATTTGTGCCACATCTATGCGTGTGTTTGACCCACATCCATGACATATATTGTTCTCCATTCGTAAACTCAGGTTTTTGGGGAAATTGAAATAATTTGTGCCACATCTGTGTGTGCGTTTAATCCACATCCGTGATATATACTGTACTCCATCCGCAAACTCAGTTTTTTGGGGGAAATTTAACTAATTTGTGCCACATCTTTGTGTGCGTTTAATCCACATCTGTGACATATACTGTACTAAATCCGCAAACTCAATTTTTTTGGGAAATATAAATAATTTGTGCCACATCTCTGTGTGCATTTAATCCACATCCATGACATATACTGTACTCCATCCGCAAACTCTGGTTTTGGGGGGAAATTTAACAAATTTTTGCCACATCTGTGTGTGCGTTTAATCCACATCCATAACATATACAGTACTCCATCCGAAAACTGTTTCTTTAGCGTAAATTTAAATAATCAGGGGCCAGTCTTCATCTGCTGTCTCTGTAGTATGTGCGTGTAATACACATCCATGACATATACAGTACTGCATCCGAAAACTATTTCTTTAGCGTAAATTTAAATAATCTGTGCCTAATCTAGTGTCCATAGTGTGTGGCTTTCTGTGACACATACCGTACTCCATCCGAAAACAGTTTCTTTAGTGCAAATTTAAATAATCTGGGCCTAATCTAATCTTCACAGTGTGTGGCTTTCTGTGACATATACAGTACTCCATCTGAAAACAGTTTCTTGAGCGCAAATTTAAATAATCTAGGCCTAATATAGTCTCCATAATGTATGGCTTTCTGTGACATATACTGTACTACAGCCGTAAACAGTGTCTGTAGCGCAAATTTAAATAATCTAGGCCTAATCTTGTGACAAAACCATTAATATGAAGAAAGCGAGCACTAAGGGATGGGGAAGTGGGCGTGATGCTGATGGTGCACGCAGAGGCCGTAGCCCTGGGCGCAATGAAACTGTGCCTGCTGCCCATGCACAGAAAAAAACATCCCCGTACCCAGCTTCATGTCCAACTTAGCTGGGCAGAGCATGACAACACTGTCCAAGTCGGACCAGTGCGAACAGTTGGTCGGTTGGATTGCTGAAGATAATGCGTCCCATCGGTTAAGCACCACCCTTTCGTCCAGTCTTTGTAGCCAAGAGTCTGGTCAACCAAATCCTCATTCTGATCATCCTTCCTCCCACCATGGAGAGGCTTGCCAAAGGAGTGATCCCACACTCGGATATTCCGAGGAGCTCTTTCAACCGCCACTATTAGATTTGGCCCTTGTGCCCAGCACGCTTACAGAGGTACCTGAGATATTGTGCCCCGATTCCCAACCTCTTGAGCCTTCACAGTCTCAAGAAGATGACAGTGATGAACGGCAATCATTTGTTCACAAGGTGGATGATGGTGAGACAGAGTTGTCAATCACTTACTGTAGGTTGTGATTAGGTCAAGTCAGGAGGATGAGCAGAGTGAGGAAGTGGAAAAGGAGGTGGTGGACGATGAGGTCACTGACCCAACATGGAAAGGTGAAAAGCCAAGAGAGGACAGCAGTACAGAGGAGGAGGGATCCGCAGCACCGCAACAGTCTGGAAGAGGCAGTGGGGTTGCAAAAGGGAGAAGTAGGCCCGCAACCGATATACGCCGAGCACCCCCATGCGTAAATCTACCGTGCCAGGGGTTAGGTGTTCCACATTATGGCGTTTTTTTGAGTAGTTTGCAACCTGTGCCATGCCAAAATGAGTCGGTGGCGGGAACACTAGCAACCTCACGGCCACCAGTATGATCCGCCACATGGCATCCAAGCACCCTAATAAGTGGGCCGAAAGCCTTGGTCCACAATCTGGGTCTGCGGGTCACACCACTGTCTACTCTTCCCCTGTGTTAGTTACTGCTGTCCAATCCCCTGTCAAAGGCGCAGGCCCAGATGCCCTTCGCCCTGCACCTGGACCTTCGCATGAAACGTCAGCAACAACGTTCCCTTCCCTGTCCCAGCGCAGCGTCCAAATGTTGATAACATAGGTATTTGAATGCAAGCACAAATACCCACCCACAGGCCATGGCACAGGTGCTACCCACCTATGTTCATCAGGGTCTTCGTCAGCAGCTTTGTTACTGGCTCCAACCCCCACTTCTCCTCCTCCTCAGCGGCCTCCTCCTCCACTTCCACCTCCTGCAGTAGTCAGCTATCAGTTGCTAGCTGGAAGCAGAGTAGAACTGCTGTGGGTAAGCGTCAACAGGCTGTTCTGAAGTTGATCTGCTTAGAGGACAAACAGAACACGGTCACAGATCTGTGGCAGGGTATAAGGGACCAGACCGAGCTGTGGCTCTCGCCACTCAACCTACTACCGGCATGGTTCTGTCTGACAATAGCCGTAACTTGGTGGCGGCTTTGGAGGCAACCTGACACACATCCCATGCCTAGACCACATCTTAAACTTAGTGGTTCAGCGGTTCATCAAAACTACCCCAATTTGCAAGAACTTCTAGTGAAGGCGCGCCGCGTGTGTGCCCATTTCAACTAGTCACCCACAGCATCAGCCGGTCTGTCAACGCTGCTGCAGTGCATGCAGCTTCAAGCTCATCGACTGTTGTGCGACATGAGCACACGCTGGAACTCTAAGTTCTACATGTTGGCCAGGCTTTGTGAGCAGCAGAGGGCAGTTGTGGAATACCAGCTGATACATGGTCGTCGCCTTTCGAGTCAACTGCCACTATTCGCAAGCGAAGAGTGGGCATTGATGTCAGACCTCTGTGAGGTTTTAAAAAACTTTAATGAATCCACACAGATGGTTAGCAGTGATAACGCTATTATTAGCGTAACCATCCCACTGCTGGGTCTACTCAAAGGATCCCTGCTCACAATTAAAGAGGACGCTCTGAATGTGGCAGACGAGGAAATGGGGGAGAACATTACACAGGGTGATAGCCAGACCGCCCATAGTTTGTCTTCTCAGCGTGAATTGGACCATGAACAGGAGGAGGAGGAGGAGCTGGAGACAGTTGCCTCTGCTACAGAGGGTAGTACCCATGGAACTTTAATTCAATCTGTTCAGCATGGATGGGCAGAAGAGGAGGAAGATGAGGAGATGGAGAGTCATCCTGATGTCGACATCGACATCTTGACTGTTGGTACTTTGGCACACATGGCTGACTTCATGTTAAGCTGCCTTTCCCGCGACCATCGCGTTATACGCATTTTAGATAACACAGACTATTGGGTGCTCACCCTTCTCGACCCTCGTTACAAAGAGAAGTTCTCATCTCTCATTCCTGTGGTGGAGAGGACGAGCAAAACAGTGCAATACTAGAAGGTACTTGTTGAGAGATTGCTCCAAAATTTTCCATCTGACAACGCAGTCGGCATAGTCTGTAATTCCTTAGGCAACCGAGAAAGGGAGACAAGGGGGACGCAAAGCAGTTACAACAAAGGCAGGGCAACACCCTCCAAGGCATGGGACACTTTTATGACACCCCTCCAGAATCCTCACCCTGAAGGGCGGCCTAGTGCTACAAGGAGAGAAAAGTTTTGGAAGATGGTGAAGGAATACATATCAGACTGTGTCAGCATCCTAAATGAACCCTCAGTGCCTTACAACTACTGGTTGTTCAAGCTAGATATGTGGCATGAACTTGCGGTCTACGCCTTGGAGGTGCTGGACTGCCCTGCCGCCAGCATTTTGTCTGAGCGTGTATTTAGTGCTGCTGGTGATAGCAGTGTCCACTGGCAATGCTGACAGGTTGACTCAGATAAAAATGAACAAGGCCTGGATTGCCCCTGACTTCCCAACTCCACCAGAGGAGAGCTGAGCTGATGATAAACATAAAGTCAATTTCAATCTATCATTTATAATGTACTCAGTCTGGAAAAGGCAGTGGGGTACTTAGGTAGGGTATCATTTTTGCAGGATGAGACGACGGTTTGCTTGGCACTATGGGGTGCATATGACTTTTTGATTGATTGCTATTGCACTTGTTGTGTTGTAAGGTGACAAAAATTATTATTTTTTTTTTTTACAGTGTACACCTGAGGGGTTAGGTCATGTGATATTTTTATAGAGCCGGTCGATATAGGACGCAGAGATGCCAAATATGTCTATTTTTCTTTTTTCACAATTCACAAATTTTTTTAGTTTATTTTGGGAAAAGGACGCTTTTTTTTTTACTTGAAACTTTTCATTTTTTGGGGAAAACTTAATTTTTTAACTTTTTTTTTCACTTTATTTTTTGTCCAACTCTGGGACTTCAACTTTTGGGGGTCTCATTCCCTTTACAATGCATCACAATACTTCTGTATTGTAATGCATTGGCTGTAAGTGTATTACACTGAGTAATACACTTACAGCCTTCCTGCCTGTGAGATCCAGGGGGCTTGATCTCACAGGGAAGGCATCTGGTTGCCTTCCCTGCCATCGAGTCCCCGTCACAGCAGCACAGGGGCCCCATGGCTACCCCACACCTGGCACAATCCCGCACATGCCGCGGTCATCACTGACCGCAGCAGTGCAAGGGTTCATGCGCCGGCATCAGTGTTTTCACCGATGCCGGCTCATACAGCATGGGTCCGGCTATCAGTGACTGCCGGACCCCTGCCCCTGATAAGGCGAGCACAGCTCCTGCACCCGCCCGATTAGCCCGCCATACATGTATGGCACTGGTCCTTAAGTCACGTCCACCTACACTATACATGTACGCCGCGGGTCCTTAAGGGGTTAATGGTGGCTAGAGTTGTCTTAGAATGAACAGAAAAAAAACACTGACCTTATCCATTTGCTCATGCAGAGGCAGTGTGCTCCTCTCTTGATCGAAAAAGACCCACCAAAGGACCTGCGGTGAGGGTGATTGATGACAACTCCGCACGCTCCCAGTGTAATCACGTGGTGACGTCACTAGTGTTGAGTGGATTGAAGTATCCAAAGTGGACTTTGATCTGAATTTCATGTAAATTTTGATTCGCCAAAAAGCCGAATTTCCTCGTGCTTCGTGGTAACTAATCAATTTTCCCTGACAGGGCGGTAAAAATGATCAAAAAATCCTCACCTTATCAATTTGAGTGCGAAGAGGCTGCCTCGGCCATCTTGCTTGAAGTGAAATAACTGTATTTTTTGTGCTTTGAATTGTATTTTTAATTATATTTGAGAATGAATAAAGCTTATCATTTATACATTTTTCGGTGCAAATTAAAGTGTCATGTTTAATTTATTAAGCTATATTTTACTTATAATTTTTAAATGCATAAAAAATGTTAAGGTATAGCTAAGGTACCTAAGGTGATAATTGATGTATTGTATGAAAAGCAAGGAATGAAAACATCAGCAACAATTGTTATGTAAGTCCAGTTGAAATTAGTCCGGATATTATGTATTCTAAGAACCAAAACACTTGGGATAAAATTATTCTGTCTTACATTGTACATGATATGAAACCTAAATCTTGAAGACACTCATTTTGATGCACTTGGCACACATTAACAATCTTTGTCATTGCAGATGTTTGACTATATATACCATGACAACCAGCCAGGCATCACATCCAGATCTAGATTCAGCTCAGCAGCAGCTGAAGATTTGAGGGCCCTCTCTGGGTGCTGTGTTTTACTAGTTTACAAGTGAGGCAAAACAATGTGAGTTTATTTGTTGTGATCAACCCGCATCTGAAAGCAACACTTCTATCCAACATTTCTATCACATTCTGTAATGCAGTGGGTGTATACTGCAGATTTGGCTTGGGGCTGCTCCTGAGATTGTTGTCCCCTGTTTATCACCTATTTACCCTTGTATAGAGATGTGGATTTCATGTCAGGGACCATCAAGCCACTACTCCTAGAAGCAGTCTCAGTTCATAGGTTGCTGACCTAGGCAGAGACACAAGGGACACTGGTGTGTGGCATCAAGAGGACAGGCAAAACGTGGTCAGATGATAAACCAATATTAAGACAAGCAGAGTATGTGCAATATTGTAAACAGGCAATAGATCAGGCCAGGTAGCATAGTGTCAATATTATGATCAGGCACAGTTCAGGGCAGCTGTCACATGGTCAATTCAGTAAACAGGCAGAGGTTGGACATGGTAGGTCAGAACAATACAATAATGCACTCTTGTAGGACTAGACAAGCTAGGAAACTTTGCTCAGGCACAGTCCCATAGGAGAAGGTGCCCTATAAACCTCTTGAAACACAACCACTAGCAAATACAAACACAATTATGCCAATGAGAAAGACCATAAGGAGCATCAGGGATGGTGAGTACTTTGGCGGCCATGTTCCTATGGAGAGAGGAAATGCTGGAGGGAACAGAAGACCACCTAAATCACACATATAGTTGTATATATATTTAAAATCTGTATGTGACTATGATGTGTGTATATATATATATATATATATATATATATATATATATATATAGTTTTATTTATATAATATTAGGCATTAACTCTCTGTCTGGTCTTTCATCACATCAGAAAGTCTCGCTTGACACTATTAAACTATCAGTGACTCCAGGGAGTAGTGTGTGTGTGTGTGTGTGGGGGGGGGGTGACTCAGTTAGAGCACACACCTTTTGTATGTTATCCCAGTAGTATCACTGTCAGGGCTTCCCTCAGACTATACTAACCAATGCACTGCCCCTCTGCTTATTTATCTATGCCTATCAAGAGATCAATAAAGCTGTCATTCTGTCAGTCATACCAGTCTGCCCCCAACTATTCCAATGAGGATTACCTTTCAAATAAACCCTTCCTTGGGAAGCAAAATCTTAAACTGAGATTAAGTTGCTTCCGTATTGAGATTGTTTATCTCTCTATGATTACTGTTACAAAAGAATATGTTGTATTTAAATTTTCAAAGGAATAATATTAGGGAAATTAAGAAGAGAAACAACCAAACATCCTTGAGAAATACTAAACGCACTAGGTTAACACACAGTTGATCATATCTGAAAACAAAAAATTATCAGCACAGAGTCACCTGTATACTTTATAAGACAGCGGTATAAAATGTTGTTAATTCTAAAAGAAGACTACTCCTCATACATGTTACAAACTGCAAGAAATTAGGGTTTATTAGAATATGATTTTTTTTTTTTTGGGGGGGGGGGGGGGAATTGAGATTAATTCTAAATCGTTAGCATCAATTCAGCTATATATATGAGATACAGTATATATCACTATTATATCATCCCAGATGTATTTGCATATTACAGCTAAATTAAATACTGGCCTGGATTATGGATTACTAAACCAGCACTGAATATATAGGATTACATACAAATATTGAATAACCATATTATTCATTTTTAATGAAGGTGAAGATGAAAGAATAATATTATATATTAACACCATTGTTATACTGTAATTGATAGTGACAGTTGTGGTAAGGTGTCTAGTATCTTCTATGGTGAAGTGAATTTGGGATTTTGCTCCAAATTACTTGTAAATGTGGTTGAGTATGGTCAAAAAAAGATACTTCGGTTAATGGTTGAAACTGATTAAATGCAGGTATATTATAAGTGGTGGAAGATGTATTCATTGACATTTTGTTAGGTGAATTTTTTAATTTATAATGAGCTGTATCCCTATTTTTTCTAATTACAGCTTTTGTTATTTTTCGTGTCTTCTTACATATAATTTCTTACTTTATTTTATAAAGTCTATTGCAAATACTGAAATCATAATATGCCCAGCAGACAAAGATAGAGCTATTGTGATATTAAATACAGACAAGTTCTATGGGGAATAACGGCACCAACTGATGGACAATAATGCATATACATTATTGATTGATCCTAAATAATTATACTATAAGGAACTGCCAGTGCTCACTTTTTGCAACAAAAAAAACAGCAGAAAGGCTATTCTTAATCAGAAGATTAAGTGGCTGAGTTTTGGGTGGCCCCAAAGCTAGGCTGGGTCCCCCGGACACCGTTAAGGTGTCACCACGTGTTGCTGCTCTCCGGAAGGGATAGTAAGGTGTGGTGCACCCCAATGGGAAAAAAGTCCAGAGAGTCAGGGTCTGCAGTAAACCAGGGTACTTCTTTACTGGAGAAATTCAGGTACAAAACAATATAGGCGAGGCATAGGGCTGGCTTCTCCAGTCTGCTCCCTGGCAGAAGAAGGGTCTGATGCTGAGGAAAGGCCTGAACTAGCTGTCCCTCTTTCTCTTCAGAAGGCTGGTACCCAGGTCCAAGTCTGATGATCCAGGGTCTGTGGCCGAGTATCCCCGTCTTAGCGTCTTCTTCTGGTCACTCAGTAGTCTGGCAGAGTCACCTCTTCCAAGCACTGTTCCCTAACTGCAGCACACTAGGGGCTCTGATTGCTTATATACAGTTTTTGCTAGACTAGAACCTTCTAGTGGGAGGGGTGGAGTGGAGAAGCTCAGCACAAGATACATTGTTTCAGCTCACGTCTGGTATAGACTTACATTAGAGCTTCAATGATACTCAATGACAATGACACAGCAGGTTTTCCGGACAAAAACAAGTTTCCAGACATAATAACATAGCTAAAACCAGACATTTAAATATATATATATATATATATATATATATATATATATATATATATAATGCAGTTACACCATATTAACCACCCCAGGACCGCCTAACGCACGGAGGAGTCCGGCCGGCGGTCCAGTTGCTCTGGCTGGACGCATCCGTGCGTCATCTCGCGAGACGCGTTCACAGTGGCGCGCGTCTCGGCAGTTATACTGCAGCTTGCCAGCGATGATCAATCGCTGGCAGGCTGTAGAAGTAAAATAAAAAGCATCAAACAGGTATATCAGACGCTGTTTTGTTAACAGCATCTGATATACCTGCTACCTGGTCCTCTGGTGTTCCCATTTGCTGGGATCGACCACCAGAGGACCAAGTAGCTATGTAAAGTTGCACCAAGCACCACACTACACTAGCCCCCCGTCAATTATTAACCCCTTGTTAACCCCTTGATCATCCCATCTAGATTCCCTGATCACCCCACTGTCATTGATCACACCCCTGTAAGGCTCTATTCAGACGTCCATATGTGTTTTGCGGATCCGCAAAATATGGACACCGGCAATGTGCTTTCCGCATTTTGCAGATCCGCACATTGCCAGAACTATATAGAAAATGCCTTTTCTTGTCCGCAATTGCGGACAAGAATAGGACATGTTCTATATTTTTTGTGGAACGGAAGTGCGGACCCGAAAGTGCGGATCCGCAATTCCGGATCCGAGCGGGACAAAGTCTGTCCCCATAGAAATGAATGGGTCCACAATTCCGTTCCGCAAACAGAATTGCGGACGTGTGAATGGGGCATAAGGGTCCCTTATCACCGCCAGTTAGTTAGCTACTTGTTAGGTAGTTAACTCCCAGCCCACCGCACCACAGTCACTGATTTTGGCAGAGATTTTTTCATCCACATTGATCGATGCAAATGAAAAAATCTGTGCCGTTCATTTATTTATTTATTTTCAGCCCGGAGGCTGAACGGAAAAAAAAAATCTCATTACCCGTATGCTCAATATAAGGAGAATAGCAGAAACTCCTAATGCTGGCCATACGTGTAATGATTGCGGAGACCCTCAAATGCCAGGGCAGTACAAACACCCCACAAGTGACAACCTTTTAGAAAGAAGACAACCCAAGGTATTCTGTGAGGGGTATGGTGAGTTCATGTAAAATGTTATTTTATCCTTTCGCCTTATGACAGCACCCATGGAGAGACCGCCTCCTCAGCCCACAGACAGGAAACAGGAACCAGAAAAAAAACGCATAAATGGAGCTCCACCTCCACCATACTCCAGTTCTGTTTCCTGTCCGGTCGGGCAGGAAGGGAATCAGGAAGGACCATTCTTTGAGCTGCGGGCGCCCCTGGTATTATTATCCCGTTGGAGGGCTTACCCGTGCAGCGTCAGTCTCCTGTGGGAGCCGCCACTAGTCTGGGCCTCTTTCTCCTCCTCCCGCTCCGCTCCTCCTCGCGTGTGGGGACGGTTCGCCTTCCCTGCAGGTTGGGGGCCTCTGCGGCCGTGTCGCAAGCCCTGCCGTTTAGGCCGCTGGTCAGGGCGCATGTGCGCAATGACTCACTTCCGGCGCGACGGTAGGAGGATGACGCAAGCCGGAAGTTGGGATGGAGCCGGTGGTGCGCGCCGGACTTGAAAAGCCCAGCCAGCTCGCTGCTGGGCCATGGAAGATGCCTGCAGCATTCTCCATTAGCCTGCATTGCAGTAGACATGGAGCAGCCCCAGCGCACCGATTCCACTAAAACCTGCATTGATTACATGGTGGGGTAAGAGGGGTGTTCCCCTTAATGATGTTCTATTTGCATGCTCATGGGGTCATCTTCTTTAGGTGTTTAAGGATCCTAAAAAGAGCTCCAGCTCTAAAAGTAAAGCTTGCGCCCTATGCAAAAATAAGCTTTCTTCTACTTGGCCTAAATCTGTCTGTCAAGCTTGTGTGAATAGGCTGCTGGAGGAGGAGACACCATCCCTAATAGGCAACATAAAGCAGCTAATAAGGGAAGAGGTTAAGGAGTCTGTTGGTGGTTTACTGAAGAGCCGTCCTAGTTCCTCAGCCATGACTTCTTCAGCTTTTCCCCCCTCTAGTGAAAGTGATATTTTATCTGGGTTAGAGGAGGATGGAGAGTGTTTGTCTTCTGGCGACTCGTCCGATGGGGAGGCTAGTGGAAAACCTCTGTTCCATCCTGATGGCGTAAACTCCCTTCTCAAGATTGTGAGAACTACTATGGGATTAGAGGATCCAAAACCATCTGTTTCTGTGCGGGACTCTGTTTGAAGGGTTGGGTCCGAAGAAGAAAAGGGTCTTTGACGTGCACGACAACATTCAGGCTACAATCAAAAGAGAGTGGGACAAACCGGACAGAAATTTTTTTATTCCGTCCGCGGTAAAAAGAAAATACCCCTTTGACGAGAGTATTTCTGCCCCCTGGGATAGGACCCCAAAGCTGGACGCTCCAGTGGCCAAGATGTCCAAACAATCAGCTATGCCATTCGATGACGGTGGTTCCTTGAAGGACCCTATGGACAGGAGGGCTGATATTTATCTTAAAAAGTGCTGGGAAGCCTCCGCGGCATCCTTTAAACCAGCTATTGCCGCCACTTCTGTAGCCAGGTCCCTCAAAACATGGATGAAAGAGCTAGAGGATCATATTAGAGGCGGGTCCCCTCGGAAGCAGTTATTAACTTTCTTCCCTACCTTTTAAAGTGCCTTGGATTTTATCACAGATGCTTCTGCGGATTCTCTTAGATTGTCAGCAAAGTCGTCAGCACTTTCCAATTCAGCACGCAGGGCAGTCTGGCTTAAGGGTTGGAATGGGGATGCTGCATCCAAAGCTAAGCTTTGTGGCATCCCTTGCCAGGGTCAGTATTTGTTTGGTCCAGTTTTAGATGACCTATTGGAGAAAGCCTCTGACGATAAGAAGGGGTTCTCATCCTCTAGTCAGCAGCCCAAGAAATCCTACCGCCGTAGATTTAACAGAGATTCCTTTAGGGCTAGAGATAGGTCTAATAAGTTCACCGATCATAACCGTAAAAGTAAGGGATTTCTTTTTTTCTTGGGGAGAGGCCTCAAAGAAAAAACCCCAATGACACCAGGCTACCAGTGGGGGGTCGCTTGTCACAATTCTCGGAAGAATGGCAGACAATTTCAAACAATCAGTGGATCCTGTCTATTATAAAAGAAGGCCTAAAGTTAAACTTCCTAGGGCCTCCCGGGGAAAATTATGAAGTGACAGATTTACGATCCGACCCAGTAAAGCAGGCAGCCATTGTGTCAGAAGTACTAACCCTTTTCAGGAAGAATGTGTTGATCCAGGTGCCCCAGAGGGAGGAAAGGAAGGGTTTTTAAATAAATTTAAAGATTCTCAATCAATTTCTTGTATACGAGAAGTTCCGTATGGAATCCCTGAGATCTGCGGTAAATCATCTCCATCCGGGTTGTTTCATGGCCACCTTAGATCTCAGGGACGCCTATTATCATGTTCCTATCCATCCCTTGCACCAAAGGTTTCTCCGTATAGCGGTCCACATGGGGGAGGAGATCTTGCATGCCCAGTTTCAGGCCCTCCCCTTTGGTCTCTCACAAGCACCAAGGGTGTTCACGAAAATAGTCTCAGAAATGATGGCCCATGTCAGAGAGAATGATATGTTGAACATACCCTATCTGGACGATTTCCTTCTCTTAGCCAGGGATCGCCAAACCTTACTATTACAGATAGACTGGTTCAGAAAGATTCTTCAAAAGTTGGGGTGGGAGGAGAATTTAGAGAAATCCTCTCTAGTCCCGAGCCAAACTTGCAAATTTCTGGGCATGTTACTAGATTCAGGGGCCCAGATGTGTCTCCTGCCCATACACAAGGCCCATCAGCTGATAGAAGAAGTGCATCTCCTCCGGACACTAAAAGTTGTCTCCCTGAGGAAAGCCATGTCGGTGCTGGGTCTGATGACAGCCGCCATTCCAGGGGTAGAGTAGGCTCAATTACATTCAAGGCCCTTGCAAATCCAGATTCTGGAGGTTTGGGACAGATCCCCTCACTCCTTGGATCAGAATTTCGTTCTCTCCCCTCAAACCTTGCTCTCCCTGGGATGGTGGCTAGATCTTCAGAACCTGCAGAAAGGTGTACCTTGGAGAAGGCAGAACCCCTTTTTCATAACCACAGATGCCAGCCCTTCGGGTTGTGGAGCCCAGGTAGGCGACCAATTCCTCCAGGGAGTTTGGGACTCGAGCACCGGGGTTCAGTCCCAGAACTTCAGAGAATTGAGGGCTATCAGTCTGACCTTGTTCAAGTCCCTTCCGCTTCTGAAAGGTCGAGATGTGAAGGTTTATTCAGACAATATGACAGCGGTGGCTCATATCAACAAACAGGGCGGTACCAGAGCTCCAGCCCTCATGTCTCTGGCCTTCCAGATCTTCCACCTAGCAGAAGGTTCTCTCTCTTCCCTCTCTGCTGTCCATCTGAAGGGAACAGAGAACCTGGAGGCAGACTATTTGAGTCGTCATCAGTTGAGTCAAAACGAGTGGTCCCTAGATCAATGCATTTTCAACAAGATATCAGCCCTATGGGGAGTACTAGATATAGATTTGTTCGCCACCAGGAAAAACAAGAAAGTGAGGCGCTTCTTCTCTCTGTCTCCAAAGGACCTCCCTTTGGCACTAGATGCGCTAGCCCAGTCTTGGGAAGCGGGTCTGCTTTATGCCTTTCCTCCCCTGAAACTTCTCCCAAGAGTCCTCAAAAAGATCAGGGAAGACCGGGCCTCGGTTATAGTAATTGCCCCCTTTTGGCCCAGGAGGGTATGGTTCTCGGAACCGAGAGAGATGTCGATAGCCAGTCCATGGGTTCTGCCAGTCTTTCAGGGTCTATTGTGCCAGGGCCCAATTCTCCACCCAGGGGTGGAAGCCCTTCACCTAACTGCTTGGCGTTTGAAGGGCAGATATTGAGTCGCAGGGGTCTATCTGAGAGTGTTATTTCTACGCTTCTGGCAAGTAGAAAGAAGGTAACCTCTGAAATTTACCTAAGAATCTGGAGGGCTTTCTGTCGATTCGCGGGGGGAGAGGTGGATGTTCTTGAAGCTCCTAACGTGCCCCTTATTCTTGACTTCCTACAAGAAGGCTGAAATAAGGGGCTCAGGCCTAGCACTCTTAAGGTGCAAATATCGGCTTTAAGTGCTTTCTTCGAAACTAAGCTAGCCGATCATCTTTGGGTGAGAAGATTTTTTACGGCAGTTTCCAAGTTATCACCAGTTACTAGGAGTAATCTCCCTCCTTGGGACTTAAACCTGGTCCTCTCGGCCTTATCATTTGCTCCCTTTGAACCCTTAGAGGACATCCCGTTTAGGCTACTCTCTTTTAAGTTAGCATTTTTGTTGGCCATAACATCCGCTAGGAGGGTTAGTGAGTTGTCTGCATTTACAATTAATCCCCCTTACCTGAAGATCCTTGATGATAGAATTGTGATTACCCCGGATCCTGCCTTTCTGCCCAAAGTTTCCTCTAAGTTCCAGAGAAGCCAGGACATAGTGCTTCCCTCTTTTTTTCCATCTCCTAAGAATGTCACAGAATCTACCTTTCATTGCCTAGACGTCAAAAGGTGTATAGTCCAATACTTGCAAGTTACACAGCCCTGGATATCTTCTCCCCGTTTTTTGGTATGCTTCCAGGGTAATAAGAAAGGTGCGGCTGCCTCTCCCTAAACCATCGCGAGATGGATCAGGCAGGCTATAGGGTTGGCATATTCTTCTAAGGGTCAGGACCCTCCTTCAGGGTTTGGGGCCCACTCCACCAGGTCAGTGTCCACCTCCTGGGCAGAAAGGGCATCGGTTTCCCTAGAACAGATCTGTAAGGCGGCCACGTGGACTACCCCGCATACCTTTTTTAAGCACTATAGGCTTAGTTTTCCTTCGGACGAGGGCCTGGAGTTCGGACGTTCCGTCCTTCAGGCTGTTGTCCCGCCCTGAGTTTATTCTAGCTTATATCTCCATGGGTGCTGTCATAAGGCGAAAGGATACAATGTAGATTACTTACCGGTAATCTTTTTTCTTTGAGCCTATGACAGCATCCATCTAAATTCCCCCCCCCCCCCCAAAAAAAAAAAATAAAAATAATAATTTTTCAAGTGTGTAGGGTGTATGTGTATGTTCTTCTGCTCTTAGTTCTTGGAAAAAGTATGGTGGAGGTGGAGCTCCATTTATGCGTTTTTTTTCTGGTTCCTGTTTCCTGTCCATGGGCTGAGGAGGCGGTCTCTCCATGGGTGCTGTCATAGGCTCAAAGAAAAAAGATTACCATTAAGTAATCTAGATTTTTTGTCATAAATTAGTGGAATATGAGACTTTGTAAAATAAATAAATAAATAAAAAAAATATATCAATTTCCGCTAACTTGTTCCCAAAATTTTTTTTTTCTGTGAACTCGCCATGCCCCTCACGGAATACCTTGGGGTGTCTTCTTTCCATAATAGGGTCACATGTGGGGTATTTATACTGCCCTGGCATTTTAGGGGTCCTAAAGCATGAGAATCCAAATACGTAAAAATGCCCTGTGAAATCCTAAAGGTACTCATTGGAATTTGGGCCCCTTTGCGCATCTTGGCTGCAAAAAAGTGGCACAAATGTGGTATCTCCGTACTCAGGAGAAGTAGGGCAATGAGTTTTGGGGTGTATTTTTAAATATATACCCATACTTTCTGTGAGAAATATCGCTGTAAACGACAACTTTTTAAAATTTTTATACAAAGTTTTCAATTTACAGAGATATTTCTCTCACCCAACATGGGTATATGTAAAAATACACCCCAAAACACATTGCCCTACTTCTCCTGAGTACAGCGATACCGCATGTGTGACACTTTTTTGCAGCCTGGGTGCGCAAAGGGGCCCAAATTCCAACGAGTACCTTTAGGTTTTACATGGCTGCTCACAATTTAGCCCCACTCAAAATGCCAGAACAGTACAAACACCCCACAAATTACCCCATTTTGGGAAGAAGACAACCCAAGGTAGTCGCTGAGGGGCATAGTGAGTCCATGAAAAATTGAACTTTTTGTCAAAAGTTAGCGGAAAGGGAGACTTTTTGAGAAAAAACAATAAAAAATCAATTTCCGCTAACTTGTGCCAAAAAAAAATCTTCTATGAACTCGCCATGCCCCTCACGGAATACCTTGGGGTGTCTTCTTTCCAAAATGGGGTCACATGTGGGGTTTTTATACTGCCCTGGCATTTTAGGGGCCTTAAAGCGTGAGAAGAAAAATGCCCTCCTAAAAGGTACTCATTGGAATTTGGGCCCCTTTGCGCATCTTGACTGCAAAAAAGTGTCACACGTGTTATCGCCGTACTCAGGAGAAGTAGGGCAATGTGTTTTGGGGTGTATTTTTACATATACCCATGCTGGGTAAAAGTAAAATTTTTTAAAAGTTGTCATTTACAGAGATATTTCTCACACACAGTATGGGTATATATAAAAATACACCCCAAAACACATTGCCCTACTTCTCCTGAGTACGGCGATACCACATAAGTGACACTTTTTTGCAGCCAAGATGCGCAAAGGGGCCCTAATTCCAATGAGTACCTTTAGGATTTCACAGGGCATTTTTACGCATTTGGATTCTCACAATTTAGCTACCCTAAAATGCCAGGGCAGTATAAATACCCCACAAGTTTGGAAAGAAGACACCCCAAGGTATTCCTTGAGGGGCATGTTTTATTTTTTTTTGCCAGAAGTTAGCAGAAATGGAAACTTTATTATTATTATTTTCCTCAAAGTGTCATTTTCCGCTAACTTGTGAAAAAAAATGAAATGATGCATGAACTCACCATGCCCCTCCGCGAATACTTTGGGGTGTCTTCTTTCTAAAATGGTGTCATTTGGGGGGTATTTATACTATCCTGGCATTCTAGCACCTGAAGAAACATGACAGGTGCTCAGAAAGTCAGAGCTGCTTCAAAATGCGGAAATTCACTTTTTTGCACCATAGTTTGTAAACGCTATAACTTTTACCCAAACCAATAAATATACACTTATTGGATTTTTTTTTAAATCAAAGACATGTAGAACAATAAATTTAGCGAAAAATTTATATAGAAATGTAGTTTTTTTTGCAAAAATTTCGGTCAATTTTGATTAATAGCAAAAAAAGTAAAAATGTCAGCAGCAATGAAATGCCACCAAATGAAAGCTCTATTAGTGAGAAGAAAAGGAGGTAAAATTAATTTGGGTGGTAAGTTGCATGACGGAGCAATAAACGGTGAAAGTAGTGTAGAGCAGAATTGTAAAAAGTGGCCTGGTCATTAAGGGTGTTTAAGCTAGGGGGGCTAAAGTGGTTAAACAGTGCAAGTTAACCCTTTTTGGTGAGATGAAGTAAGAAGCTTTAACTTTGCATAGAGGAAATAGGCAAATGTCCAAATGTCAAAGTACTCCCAGCTCCAGGGCACTACACTCTCCCCTACTTTAACTGTGGCGTCCCTGACATAGTCAGGACTATTTAACAAAGAAGATTTGTGCAAGAGGGCACCAAGTATGTATATTGTGTTTGAGATAATCCAGCTCTAAGGGGGGCCTTCAATTTTCCCCTAGGTTTCAGGTTCTTAAATGTTATGAACTGGATCATCATGGGCTTGTTGTGTTCCACTTCGGATTGGTGGGCTGTCGATGCTGTAATCTGTCTGGCAATGATGTACCCTGGTAGTTGGTTCTATGGAACATGCGGAATGCATGTGGACAGGATGCATGTGGCTGATTAAGGCAGGAGTCATCAAGTTGAAATTTCGCTGAGATTAGCAAGGTCTTCACTAGTCACCACTGGGGCAGAACAGGATAGCAGGTGCTGTATTCAAGTCGCATATTTAGGACAAGTAGGGCTAGGTGCTCCCCTACTTTTTCATTGGCTCTCTGGCCACCATCTGCACCTGTAGCAAAAAGACTCAAAAGGACATCATTAACTAGGCCGAACCAATTACTGGACTGGACTGGCAAACAGTACAACCAACATAGTCATCATGCATAATATACATGGTGTACATGAGAAAGCCCCTTCTCAACATGGTCATTACTACCGATGAGCGAATCGAAGTTGATAAAGTGGAATTCGATCTGAATCTCATGAAAAATTAGATTCTCTCCGAATTTCCTCACTTTTCGCGGTAACGAATCACATTTTTTCCTATAATGGCTGCTGCACGTGTGAGGACAAGGAGCAAGGAACTTTGGAAATGCGGGATCACCCATAATGCCATGCATGCAGCCAATCAGCAGCCAGCTGGCCCTGTGATGTCACAGCCCTATAAATAGCCTCAGCCATCTTGGATTCTGCCATTTTTCAGTGAACTGAGTGCAGGGAGAGATGTCAGCAGACGTTAGGGACAGTGTGAGGAAAAACTTAATTGTGCTAAAAAACTATTTAAAAGTTCAGGGAAAGATTAGTCAAGGTGTAGGGAAAGGATAGGGAGGAATCATTCTACAGCATTTATGTAAAACAGGGTTCAGTAAGGGAGGTTACAGCCTGGATAATAGTTACAATTCTATTACACCTTGCTGCACTGACTGGAGATCCAAATTGCCATTATACAGTTCTGTAATTCCAGCAAACCGTTCTTGTCATTGGGGTGCAAGTGCTGTTTGATACAGCCATTAACAGGGTTTATTACAAGGAATATTTGCCCTTGTGCGGTACAGTTATATGTTCTAAAGCATTTTTTTTATTAGTGGGAAAAAAATGGCTTATTAGCCGTTGTGTGGTGATGTGCTAAAATTAGAGCTCTTTTTGTCGTGTATTAGTGGCAAAAGTAAAATATATTTACCGTTCAGCCGTGCATGTTCTAAAGCATTTTGTGGCATGTATTAATGAAAAAAATATATACATATTTGCCGATCAGCGGTGCAGTTATATGTTCTAAAGCCGTTAGTGGCGTGTATTAGTGGAAAAAGAAAAAATATATTTGCCCATCAGCGGTGCAGTTATAGGTTCTAAAGGCCTTTTGGCATGTATTAGTGACAAATATATGTGTGTGTGTGTATATATATATATATATATATATATAAATATATATATATATATATATATATATATATATATATAAATATATATATATATATATATATATATATATATATATATAATTTGCCGTTCAGCGGTGCAGTCCTATGTTCTAAAGCCTTTTGTGTCGTGTACATACAAGTGAAAAAAAGAAAAATATATTTGCCATTCAGCAATGCAGTTTTATGTTCTAAAGCCCTTTTTGTCATGTATTAGTGGCAAAAGAAAAATATATTTGCATAAGTGGAAAAAATAAGGGCCTATTTCCCATTCAGCGGTGCAGTTATATGTACTAAAGCCTTTTGTGGAGTGCATAAGTGGGAAAAGAAAAAATATACTTGCTGTTTAGCCGTGCAGTTATATATTATAAAGCCTTTTATGTCGTGTATAAGTTGAAAATAATAAGGCCCTATTTGCCGTTCAGCGGAGCAGTTAAATGTTCTAAAGCCTTTTGTGGAGTGCATAAGTGGAAAAAATAAGGGCCTATTTCCCATTCAGCGGGGCAGTTATATGTTCTAAAGCCCTTTTTGTCGTGTATTAGTGGCAAAAGAAAAATATATTTGCCATCCAGCGGTGCAGTTATATGTTCTAAAGATCTTTTTTGCTTGTATTAGTGGAACAAAAAAAGTATTTGTCGTTGTGTGGTGAAGTGAGAAAATTACAGCCCTTTTCGGCTTGTATTACTGAAAAAAAAGGGCTCATTATCACTTGTGTGGTGAAGTGAGAAAATGACAGAATTTTTTGGAGTGTTTTAATTTCCTTTTTATTTATTTATTTAATCTAACAGTATGTCAGACAGAAGTGCCAGGCTCAGCACAGGGGAGTGGAGGAGCCCTAAATGTTTCTGGCGCAGGAACAGGTCGCAGCAGAGTAAGGAGTCGCAGCGAGAGGCCTGAGCTCCCAGTGTCATCTAGCGGTCATGTATTGACCAGCAACCCAGCGGTTCTTGAATGGTTGACTCGGTCATCCACTTCGCCCCAAGTGACATCAGACAACCCCAGCCAAGAGTCGGGGGGTTCGTCAGACACAATCCTTAGTTGGTATGGCCCGGAAGCAGTCCCTGTGCCCTCACCTGTCCTCAACCTGCCTCTGTCCTTTTTTCTTACCTCAGCCAGAGAAGTATTATATGTTGTGGGCTCAGCCCCACTATACAGCGAGGACGAGCCACTAGAGGACAGCCAGCAGCTATTGGAGAGCCAAGATGTGGAGGAGACATCCGCCGCTTCCTCCGCTAGGCAGGCAACTAGTGATGAAGAGAGTGGCGTGGGAGCAGGTGTTGCTCCTGACCCAGAGACCATTGACCTTTGAGGAGGACATCAGTGACCTGCAGACAGTACTCTATGATGGTGACGTAGCTGATCGCACTTGGGAGCCGGGTGAATTAGTGGCTTCATCATCATCGGGAGAAGAGGCTGGAAGCTTTCCCATGAGGCAGCAGTGGAGCCAGCAAGTTACTACCGTTGCCTGGAGTTAGCAGGAGGGCAGCAGTGGGAGGTCAGTTGCCAAACTTGCCTGGGGTAGACCACCCACTTCTCAGGAGCTTTCCTGTCTGGAAAGTAGTGGTGCATGGGTTCATGAAAGCAGCGGCGGTAGCAGTCAGTCAGTGCGTTGTGTTGGCGGAAACCCCCCCCCCCTCCACTTGTGTGGCATATTTTTGTTAAGCCACCGGCAATGGTGAACATGGCCATATGTAGAATATGTGGGCAGAAAGTGAAGTGTGGCCAGGGTGCAAATGTTGGCAAGACGACCTGCATCAACATATGCAGCGTTACCATGAAGTGGCCTGGGAGTACCGTGGCTCCGATGTGGTGGTCCAGCCTGCCGAAGCAACCGTTGCATCACCCAGTGGCACGCACATGGTTTCAGGCAGTCAAGGCTCCACCATCTCAGCTGAAGGGAGCTGTGTGTCCTTCCCATTATCTGCTGGTCTTGATGCTCCTGCTCCTCCTACTCCTCGTCAGTCATTCCGTCAGCAATCGATCACCAAAGCGATTGCCAAGAGACAACAGTATTCATGCACTTATCAAATAACACAGAAGCTGAATGTGCTCCAGTCCACGTTGCTGGTGCTGCAGTCCCTCCCTTTCCAAGTGGTGGATTCTGAACCTTTCAGAGAACTGATGGCTTGTGCCAAGCCAAGGTGAAAAGTCCCAAGCTATCATTTCTTTGCCAAAAAGGCAGTACCAGCCCTGCACACTTATGTAGAACAGAATGTGGGCCAGTGCTTGAGCCTGTCAGAGTCTGCCAAATTGCACAGCAGCGCAGACATGTGGAGCTGTAACTACGGTCAGGGTCAATAAATGTCCTTTAATGGGTGAATGTGGTTCCTGCACAGCCACAGCAGCAACTTGGCCAGGTGACGGCACTTCCGCATCCACGTTGTCACGTCGTTGGTCCTGCGACAATGTCCGCCTCTGCCTTCTCATCCTCCACCGTGTCCTCATCCTCCACTGCAGGGACAATTCACAGTGCACCTCCAGCATACCACATGTGCAGGGCATCGTGTTGTCACTCTGTTCTGCACCTCGTTTGCCTGGGCAAACCGAGTCACACAGGGGAGGAACTGCTCTGTGTCCTTCATCAAGAAATCGAATCCTGGTGACAACTTAAAATCGGAACCATGGTGACTGACAATGGGAAGAAAATTGTTTCTGCACTGCGTCAAGGAGGGCTGAGCCATGCACCTTGCATGGCACACGTGTTCAATCTGGTTCTTTAAGTCTTCCACCCATCTGCAAGACATCCTAAAAATGGGCAGGAAACTTTGCATGCACTTCAGACACTCATACACGACAAAGCACACCCTCCTTGAGCTGCAGCAGCAGAACGGCATCCCCCAATATAGGCTGATATGCGAGGTTTCCACCTCCATATGTTGGACCGACTATACGAACAGAAAAAGACTATAAACGATTTCTTGAAGATCCAAGCTGACAGGAGTACTCCCCTGTGTAACTTCGATGTCAGCCAGTGGCAGCTCATGTGTGACCACTGCCATTTTCTCAGGCCCTTTGAGGAGGTCATGTTATTTGTCAGTCACCAGGTCTACGGGATGAACAACATCATTCCACTGCTTCATGTCCTGGAACAGATGCAGGTAAATCTGGCTGGTCAGGGGACTGGAGACATGGCACCTAGATCTCACAGGTACATGAGCCCTGTGGGGGCTGAACTGGAGGAGGAGGAAGAGAAGGAGGAGGACATTGGAGCACAAGCAATGTGTAGCGAAATGGGTGGTTTTTGTAGACAGGTGACAGGACAGAAGGAGCAGGAGCAGCCAGAGGAGCTATAGGGCAATGAGGAAGAGGAGGCAGAGGACCCAGACACATCATGGCAGTATGCAGTGGCGATCTCCTGATGCTGCTGTCACCTCCACACTATGTCACTTTGCCACTCTGTGGTCTCTTGATGCTTCAACTGCCACCTCCACATTGTTATTGTGCCACTCTGTGGCCTACTCCTGATGCTGCCGCCACCTCCAGACTCTGTCATTGGGCCACTCTGTAGTCTCCTCATACTGCTTTCACCTCACCACTATGTCATAGGTCCACTCTGTGGACTTCTCATGCTGTTCGCACCCTCCCCACTTAATGACTGGGCCACTATTTTGCCTTTCGGCCTGGCTTACATCATCATTTATTTGACCCTTCTTCTGATCTGTCAGAAGGAAGGAAAAATATGACGCACAACGGATCCTCTCTGTGTAGCAGCTGTAAGGGCTGTATGGTCCCATCAGAATTGGCTTGAGATTTGGTAGGCAAAAGAAGTGGGTACAAAACACAGAAGACATGCAAATATTCCATTCATGTGTCATCTCGGTTTTGGATCCACTCCTGTTTTTTTTTGGCATTAACAATACTGATGGATTACTGACCAATTGCTGACCGAGTGAAGGCGGATGCTTAACAGACAGGATCCATTTTTGGGGGGTTATTGTTCTGACCATTCAGAGGAAGGGCAAAATAATCAGTGACGTCAACACAAACTTACTGCTGACACCCTCTCTATCGAGGGGCTCTACTTGTATAAGCGTTTAATAGAACAGGTTCTGTAGACATCTATGTGGAATTAGCTGACGACCTGTAAGGCTGAGTTCATACTTGAGTTATTTGGTCAGTTTTGGCCCCATGACTGCCCAAATAAGTGAAATGTGCAGTGATTCTAAGAGTGACGCCTGTCATCTGCATGTCATACTGACTCACAGTATTATTTCACAACCACAGCAGACTCCTTATGCGTGTTACTGCAAGGCACAGTGCTCTACACTACTATAAAGGCTCTCTGCAGCCAGGAAATAGCTCTGCAGCCACAAATAAATTTGGATTAAACCAAATTTTTTCAAAAAATTCAGCTAACATCTCTAGTCATTACAGTATGTCAAGCATCATTTTGACCCCTTTTTACTTAACCCTTTACAGGGCTGACCTTAAAGCCGTTTTTCATAGCTTTCAGCAACACAATAATATTTTCCAAAGGATCCAGATCTTTAGCATTATATCAGC
The DNA here is from genome assembly GCA_033119425.1 of Bufotes viridis. NCBI lineage: Eukaryota > Metazoa > Chordata > Amphibia > Anura > Bufonidae > Bufotes > Bufotes viridis. Next base: position 168,695,058 of record CM065591.1, read on the forward strand.
AAAAATGGGCAACATCATAGATGAACCTTAGAAGGTTAGGTATAGTCAAACAGTACATCATCACATATTCATACGAATGCAGTTCTGACCCATAAATCACATAACAGAAATGTGGATGGAACAGTTGGCTGGCTTGATACCTTTGGTGGCTCTCTCGGATCTCCTGGGCTGTGTTTCGATCACAGGATCAGAATGAGCATTATTGGTGATCTCGACACTAGATCCACAAAGTTCAGGAATACTAGACACAGGTAATTACATTTTTGGTACCATCCACTTTTCTAGAATTGAAAACCAGTTAAAGGGGTCTCACTGACTGCAGCTGGTTTTAGTTTAATTTCCAGTAATACATTTTAGTTGGTACATTTTCTTGAGACGTAGGGGTTTCTTCCCAAAGTTCCTTGGATAGACACAGCTTCAATTGATTACAGTGTACAATTTTTAGGTGCTCATCACCCTGTTTATTTATCTGATAGTTTTCAGCAGTTGGTATTGATCTCATACCCTAGTGCCGGAATCTATGTGTATCCATTCACTGTGTGCACCCACACAAAACCATTCCTGCAAAACTAATGGGATTGGTCAATTCTGTTTTAATGAGATTCCCCCCCCCCCCGTGTTTTGTTATGTTAGTGTATAACTAATAAAGGTTAGATTTTAGCGACATCTCCTTGCTCAGTTAACCATTTATGACACAGAGTCGCCAAGTTTAGCATATTAGCTTCGAAAGTTAACCCTTTGATCTCATAGGGCACCGATTCCCATTTCATTTCTAGTTTGTTTGACCTGTGTTGTTTTTGTAACCATACGTAATCTCCTACACATAGTGGTTTAGCCTCAGCTTTGGCATTATAGTCATCCATTTGTCTTTGTTGAGCCTCCTGGGTTGTTTCATTGGTTATTTGTTGGATCAGTTTGAGGCACCTCAGTTGCTTTTTTGCCCAGTCAGTTTTTGGTAACGGATTGTTATCATGATCAGTTGGCACAATTAGCAATATGTCTGCTGGCAACCAACTTTTTTGTGCAGACATTAATGTATAGGGTTCTTGTTTAGTTAAACAGTGCGGTGTATGGTTATATAACAAAGTCAGTTTAGATACCCATGTCGGCCATTTTGCTTTCTCACACTCTGGCAATTTAAGCAATAGATTTATTATGTTTTGGTTCATTTTTTCACATAAACCATTGCATTGGGGGTGATAGGCAGTCGTACATACGCATATTTCTTGGAATAATTGTGACTCAAATGCTGAGCCTTGGTCAGTCCGAATCTTTTCTGGTGGTCTGTGGACCTCAATAAACCTCTTTTCAATTACATCCACAGTGGTTTGCGCTGATAAGTCTCTTACTGGTGTCACCATGGCATACATGCTATAATGGTCAATTATTGTTAGAGCCTACACATACCCACCTCGGTCGGGTCTTAATTTAACATGGTCCAAGGCAACAAGCTCAAATGGCCTATGACTCTCAATTGGGTGCAGTGGTGCGTTTTGTCAGGGCTGGTCCTCCCTATTGATGGCAGAGATAGGACACCATCTTTCTATGTCATCTTGCATTGCAACCCAAAAAAATCTCTGTCTGATTAGTGACTCTGTTTTCTGGCACCCAAAATGTCCTGATTGATCGTGCATCCAGAATCAGATGACCATCCTGTCTGGGTACTACAATCTGTTTAATACGGTGATGTGTCAGAGGATCAATAATGCAATGTTTGAGCTGAACCTTCTCATAAAAGAGGTGTTTCCTCTGTCTCAACAGTTTGAGTACCTCAGGGTCGGCTGTTTCTCTCTGATGTGGTGTAAGGCTCTTACCAGATTGTAGCACAGTCCATAGTTCCTGTAGGACTCTGCTTTCACGTTGTAATTGGGTCCAATTTATTCTGGCTGCTTGTGGATGGATGGGATTTTGTTGACTGGCTTCTCTGGCAGTGATAGTATACTGCTTGAGGCCTAAGACAAAAACGGCTGGCATTTCAACGTCTTCCCAGTAGTCCTCAGGCAGGTTGGCTGGTGCACCTATAGGAAATCTCGACATTGCATCTACATTAATATTACATTTGCCAGAACGGTATTTGATGGTAAATTTGTAATTAGCTAATCTAGAGACACAGCGCTGTTCTATGGCACCTATATGTGTAGTGGAAAGATGAACTAGAGTTGTTGTCTGTATAGGCCAAAAATTCAGTACCAGTCAAATATTGCCTAAATTTTTCTGTAACTGCCAAGACCAAGGCGAGCAATTCTAGTTTAAAAGAGCTGTAATTACAGTCATTCCTCTCAATAGGCCTAAGTGATCGACTGGCGTATGCAATGACTCATTCATGTTGGTCCTGCACTTGAGCCAACACTGCTCCTAAGCCCTTTTTACATGCATCAGCATACAGTCTGAAGGGTTTAGTATAGTCTGGGTAAGCAAGAATAGGGGCTTAGGTAAGTTTCCATTTCATATCATTAAAAGCTTTTTCCTGAGCATCAGTCCATACAATAGTCGTCTTATAAGAACCTTTTTTATTAGGCTGGCCTTTTAACAAGTCCTGCAAAGGGGCTGCAATCTTAGTAAAATCTTGAATAAATCGCTTATATTATCCAGCAAAGTCTAGAAATGTCTTCACCTCATAGATATTGGTAGATGCGGGCAATTTTTAACTGCAACAATTTTATTGGGGTCAGCAAGGGCTCCTTGAGCACTGACCACATGCCCTAGATAGTGCACCTCAGACTGCAATAAGTGGCACTTGGATGGTTTTACTTTGAGTCCATGTTTTATGAGTATAGCAAATACTTCAGACAGGTGTTGTTAATGGTCTTTGTAGGATTTAGAGTATATAATAATATTATCCAGATACAATAGCACAGTCTCAAAGTTTTTGTGAACTAAGCAATACTCCATAAGACACTGGAATGTGTCTGGTGCATTACACAGGCCGAATGGCATATCATTGAACTCATAAAGTCCCATAGGTGTGGTAACTGCTGTCTTTTCCCGGTCTTTGGGTGCATTGGGACCTGCCAGTACCCACTAGTTAAATCTAAAGTAGAGAATAATGCTGCAGAGTCTAGGGCTGATAGGGACTCTTCTATTCTAGGCAAAGTGTACGCGTCTTTATGGGTGATGTTATTTAATTTGCGGTAGTCTACACAAAATTGTATTGTACCGTCCATTTTACGCACAAGCACTAAGTGTGCGGCCCAAGGGTTATGACTGTCCCGAATTACACTAGAGGCTTTCATGTCGTTCACTAGCTGTTTCACTTACTGGTACATGGCTGGTGGTATGGATCTGTATCATTCTTTAATGGGTAGGTTGGACCGAGTAGGGATGGTGTGTTGGATCACCTCTACTTTCCCAAAATCTGTGGGGTGTTTACTGCTCCTTAACAACCTTAAGGACACCCTCTATCAGGCTGGCGGCTTTGTTTCATGCCCTGTACCTCTATTTGTAACACCTCAACATTTTTGGCAAGCTGCAACACCAACTCCTTCAAGTTAACTTCGGTATTTTCATCACATTTCTTAACATTAGACTCTACTGGTGTGCTCTTTTGTTCAGACATAATGGCATAATAATAACCTGGGTCTGAATCAGAACCCAGTACCTTTACTGCAAGCTCCTTAAAGTCAAGGAATGGCATATCAGGGTGTTTTAATGCAAGAAATCTCAGCTGGGTTTTTACAGCATCTAGTCTGTCACCCTCTACAAACTGGTCTTTCAGAGTCCGGTCTGGGTTAAGTACCTCATGTAGACCAATGTGCTGGATGGTACACAGAGCTTCCTGGAAACTTAGAGCAAAATTTTGCAGGTTTTCACCCCTCCTTTGTTTGAGGCTAAATAAATGCATTTTTAGCTCTGATAATGTGCGCCTGTCAAACATGCTGTCAAGTTTGTCTAAAATTTGGGCAGCAGTACGGTTTTCAGTACTAGGCCATGACTTAACCTCCCTTAGGTCTTTATCCCTCCAATTGACCAATCAACATAGCGACTTTCTGGTCATCATTAAGGGAAATCATCTTGTAAATGGCGCTCATCTGATCCCTAAAATCTTTGTGGCCTGTAGGCTCTCCATATTTCGGTAACAATGGTGCTCCAAAAAAATATGGTACTGACAAGGGTATTGTTGGAGAAGGACTAGAAACCTCAGAACTGGCAGGCAAATCACGGTCTCCATCTACTAACATGGCAGCAAAGTATAGTAGCACTATGAAGCAGTAACCCAGTCCCTCACTAGAAAATCTCTAGCTAATAATCCAGGACACAGTCTCACTAGCACAGCCTCTTGCTTGTGGCAGACCCTACAAGGGGAACACTTACAGTACAGATGCTTCTATGTTGCTTATTCACCTCAGATACGGGCTGAGGCGTTCCTGGAGTTGCCACTGGCTGTCTTGATCCACTGGAGCTGGATCCACAAAACCTGCTGGTGCTGGACCAGATCCTGTTTGTGATGTTAAATTGCAGTGGCCAGGTTTGGGGTGGCCCCAACGCTATGCTGGGTCCCCCAGACACTGTCGTGGTGTCACCATGTGTTGCTGCTCTCTGGAAGGGATGGTATGGCTATAGAGTGACCTATAATCTGGTCCATTACTTTGATATAACCCTCGTCCTGTCCATAAATAGGAGTGGAGCGCCAGTATCGATCTTATATAATTTTGCCACTGAAGAAGGCGCAAATTAGCTCTAAAACACATTTGGCACCATAAATAGGCTATATGACATTGGAATACATTCCCAACATCTACTGTATGAACTAATAGACTGAAGGCATTATCTTTGTGGCTTTAAAATCTGTTAAATGGGACTGGGAGGAAGGGGGGGGGGGTTATAGCCCAAATATCGAGAGCAGAATCGAGGAAAATCTTTGCACTAATTTATGCACTAATAGACTAATCAGTCACCATATTTTTATCACCACAAAGCATTGGAGTTTAAACACGTCAGTACGCAGTACACATGCCTGATAAGTTGTGAGGAGTTAAGTGGAGCACAAGCACTATCTTTAACTAATACAGGCCAGCTATCAGCCAGGATCAACTGAACATCATCACATCACCAAGGAGTGGGTGATAAGGGCTATTATATTGCATAACTCTCGATATAATCTTTCCTTACAACTGTCTCAGCAATAGTAATGTGGATTATAAGTACCAACTCTCAAGCACCTAGTTATATAGTTATTACCACTTTACTGTGCAAGTCATCTTTATACCAACAACAGCACCGACCTCACCACCTACCCTTGGTTGAGAAGCATGAGTTGACATCTACCGATTTGCAATAATGGTTGACTATACATTTATGATCAGTATCAATACTCTTCAACAAATTATATGATATAATGGTGACTGTATTCCATTGTATACTGTAGCCTCATTGTATACCATTCTTATCAAATAACAGCCATTTATGCAAGTTCCCTGCTTTGGTCCAGGATTTTATAGTCATTCAGACAAATATTTTTGTAATTTCTTGTTTCTTATTTTTAACATTCATTGTGTTCATTAGACATCTGGATGTTGTTATTACAAATTACTATCCTACCTATATGCAGTACAATACATAATTACTCGTAGAACAAGCTTTCTTTTATAATTCTTAAAAATGTGTTCTATAACCATTGGGGGGGATTTTTAAAACTGGTGAAAAGTAAAACTAGCCTAGTTGCCCATAGCAACCAATCAGATTCCACCTTTCATTTTCCAAAGGAGCTGTGAAAAATGAATGGTGAAATCTGATTGGTTGCTATGGGCAACTTAGCTAGTTGCTTTACACGAGTTTTGATTAATCTCCCCCATTGAGTTTTAAATTATACCTATTTATGAAAGGAGTGTCCCTCCCATCAGATTTCTATGGTAAAAATGTACAAATCTACCAGATAAGAAAAGTGAAAACTACTATGTGCAAACAATTTCATTTCACTGTTCCATAATTTGTTTTACAGATAAAAGAGTTGAAACACCCATATATGAAAGATACCTCTCACACAACTTATTATCAAACAGACTTTATTCAATAAACAATTGATAAAAGCATGAATACCATAAACATCAATTGTCAGCAACCAAACATCTAATAGAGGACATAGTGGATGCCGCAGTATCAGTCATATCAAATTCATATGTCTTAAATCAAATCAAATCGAAATAAGCCCAACAAATGCATTAATCATATGAAGGGTTACAAAAAAAAGCCAATTTAAATAACTTTATATGGTGTTCAAGGCAAATATAACATTATAATAAAGCTAACATATGTCGATTACCGGCCCAAATGGTGGCACCCTCTTCCCAATGCCATTTTACCCTGAAGCTTCTTCCAGGGATAGAGAAAAACAATCAGACCCTACTCTTTTTATACCTAACTTAATTGGCTAAAATAAAAATTAAAAAGCCGTTACCTAAGTATGCGGCACCTCTACAGATTTTATGGCGGTCTTGATGGATTCAAGCGGACGGATGGGGAGAGTAGATGGGCCAAAGTCGTCGAGGTGCACGTACCGGGTCCCACCTAGGCCTGAGACTCACATCAGCATGTGTTCTATCTGGCCAAAATCTAAAATGGTTGTGCGTTCCGCAAAATGGTACGCAAATGGTAATCTTTGCCGACACATACACATAGTGCCCATAATGTATACTAGCAAAGCATATAAAAAGAATAATATACAAATAAATATAGAAATCTACCATTACCTATACCATAGTCTGAAATTACACATTCATTTGAAATGTAATTATATAATAAATATATATAAGGACACATGATTGGGTGAGTGAGGCTGTGCGGAAAAATTAAAACGTGCAGATCAAAAAGTGCAGTGCTCTGTGCAAAAATAGTGTGAGGGGAATAAAAGAAAAAGGAAGGGAAATGACAAAAGAGGGAAAGAAGGGGGAAATGTAAGAGGTGCATACTTCAATTAATATACATCCAATTATTAAACATACATACAAAAAAGGTCAAATGTTAGACAATAAGTGGCAAAAAATGTCAGTTTCTTGATGGGATAGTGCAGGGATGCCCAACCTGCGGCTCTCCAGCTGTTGCAAAACTACAACTCCCAGCATGCCTGGACAACCTACAGCTATTAGGGAATGCTGGGATTTGTAGTTTTGCAACAGCTGGAGGGCCGCAGGTTGGGCATCCCTGCGTTAGTGTATAATAATCTTACATATTCAGGTAAATCCAATTCATCTGAGCTGAAAGTCCAACCATGTTAAACAGGTAAGTTATATCACTCCCCATAATCATATGCCAAGTTTGTTGATACTCTATAGATATAAACAGCCATAAAACAATATAATAATATAACAAAAATAAAAACAAGAGTTAAAAATTAGGAATCAACATAAAAACATGTAGATCATCACAGGACCAAGGAGTTGTAGGAGTTAAAGGTATTACAGATATTGGTGATCATATCAGATTGGTGGTGGTCCAACCACCAGTACCACTGCCGATCATTTGTTTAACCTCCCTGGCGGTATGATTATGTCAGGAATTTTGTACCAAAAGTGGTACAGTTTTTTGCATGGAAATTTGGTGTTATGTATTGTAGGCCTGCAATTCTTAGTAATTACTTACTTAAACCTCACCAAACAAGACTCTAGTAGACATCCCAAATGTGATAAAGTTTGAAACACAAAATTATTAATTATAATCTAATAAATAATATAATTTTATTCAGTAATGTAATAAAAAATAATGAAATTTGTCAAACAAAGAAAATTTTATAAACTGAACCTGAGTGTGATAAATTTTGAAAGATGGGACTACACAAAGTCCGACGTCACAATCAGGACAATGGAACCTGGTTTCTTTTCGGACTTTCTTTCCATTGCCATCTCTCTTTGAGCAGCAAACCACGCACATCCTGGTAGGTGCTGCCTTTTTTGAAGTTGGCTGGATGTAGTCCATAAAGTGACGACCAGGCAGGCGTTCTGGGTTGACAACGTCAACAGCACGACGTCCAGGTCTGTTCACAGCTACTGATGGCTTCTGGTGGGTGACAAAAATCCGCTCAACCACCTTCCATATAAACTCAGAATGAACAAGAGGCTTGTCACTCTTTGCTCTGTGCAGGATATATGCATTCCAAAGGCATTGTTCCAGAAGATGCCTGAAGATCTTCTTATAATATTTTTTTTGTGCTGTTTGCGCATAGCCGGATAAAATGTCATTGCCTGATCGGCTCTGTCGACACCTCCCATGGTGTTATTATAGTCTATCATGACTTGTGGCTTCAGCACATCTTTCCCACCTCTTGTGTGGACCATAGCAGTAGAGGTATTGTGCACAGTATTCATGAGACACACGTCCTTCTTGTCTCTCCATCGCATTGCCATCATCTTACCCTTCTGCCAGGCAACCATTTCTCCGGTTTTGAGTTTTTTTCTTGGCAAACATAGATGGCATGTCACGTCGGTTTGGGCGCAGGATGCGTGGCCTCATCAAATTCTTCATTGTTCGTGGAAAGTGGAAATACTTCATGATGAGGGAAAACCGGTATTATGACATCACAGTACCAAAAAATGGAGTGGCCAGTAACTTATTGGTGGTCCAGTACCATTTCTGGAGAGGTTTCCCCATCACCCCCTGAAGAATGATGAGTCCCAGAAACTGCCACATGTCCTCTTTGGTCACCGGTTCCCACTTTCTGCTTCTGGAAAATGTGGCATGCAGCGTAGCGGATTGCTACTCTTGGTAGCGATTTGTCTCCGTGACAATTTTTTCAATTACCTCCTCAGTAAAGAATAATTGCAGGTATGCCAGAGGGTTGTCACGCTCAACATCTACCTTCATCCCGGGTGATCCAGTGAACAGAAATCTTGGGGGTGCTACCTGGTCCGTATCGCAGTCAATAGGGCACCAAGTGCGCACATGGACAGGTGCAGGATCATCGTCGTTTTCACTTGCCGTGTCAGTGTAAGACGACAAATCTCGCCACGAACTATCGCTCAGTTCTGCGAGCACCTCCATGTCACTGTCGCTCAGCTGGTCCAAAAGCGTTTTTTTTAGTAAAGTGGCGCTTTTTTGATGCCATGTTATAAATATTTTATGGGCACAAATGGCAGGCAAGGGGCACTGTACAGTGTTATAAATATTTTATGGGCACAAATGGCAGGCAAAGGGCACTGTACAGTGTTATAAATATTTTATGGGCATAAATGGCAGGCAAGTGTCATATCTGAGGTGATACTCTCAGATTGTATAACTTCTATGTGTGTGTCACTTTTAAATTTCCCACCCAGTTCCACTCCCATGCGCCACTGCTGCTCGCAGGGAACCGAACCAGGAAGTCAGATGCCTGCCGGCGCTCTCAGCGGCGATCACAGCAGAGGTAAGGGGACTCCGCTGACAGCTCTGCAATGTTACCCCGAGCGTGACTTGGGGTTACCGCTCCTGGCAGTGAAAATTAACACCGAGTCACACTCGGGAATACCGCCAGGAAGGTTAAATGGGTCACAACATTCGTGTAAGCACTGAGTACTCTTCAATGTTTACATGCATGCTGTATACAGTAGATTGTAGCAGTGGTACATTGTAATTTAAGCTGGTTGTCCCATTCATGTGAAAGGGAGAAAAACCTTTAATTAAACGCCATGCAGGTAAACATTGAAGGGCAAACAGCACTTGCATGCCAAGAGTGCTGAGAGTGGGACCCCCACTACTCTGATATTGATTACATATCCTAAAGATTGGTCATCAATATCTGTAACCTGAAGTAACTCTTAAATACTGTTAGATAATCCCATTGTGCAACATCTGCCACTTGAAATGTTTTCTTTATCAGTGTTTAAACTCCTAACTGCACATATGCATAATATAAATGAACAGAAATAATTAAAGGGATGGTCTAACCTCAGACATTGGTGGCATATCGCTAGGATGTCAGATAGGTGCAGGTCCCAGGGCCCGCACCCACACACCTACATCTCTATAATAGCCCTACAAAGTGAACAAGAGCGCACACTGCATGTGTGGCTGCCCTTTATTTATTTCTATGGGAGTTTTGAACCTAGCAGAGAGCCAGTTTAACTATTTCTGGCAGTCCCATAGAGGTGAGTGGAACGGTGTCCACACTTGCTCGGGGCACTATTCATTCATTTCTATGAGACTTTTGAAAATAGCAGAGCGTGTTTGCTCTGCCATTTTGTAACTAACACACCAAAAATTCCACGCAACGAGTAGCAATAAAATATACAAACTTTATTATATCCAATACAATAAAAATACATGTATCAAAATGTTAATAAAAGGCAATTAAAATTGGATCCTATGCAGCAGCTTGGTAGGTCACACTCACAAGCAGTGGTCAGCGAGTACCCAAGTAGAGCACATAGTCCACCTACAAGGAGTCCATACACCACTGTGTAATATAGTAAGAATACATCAAATGATCACAAATAAAGTAGCTTATGCACAGAGGTGTGAACATCCATGTAAATGTAAATAAGACAGTGTGCCCCCACAAACTATAGGTGAGCAATCACTGAGCTCTGCACAACAAGCTTAGTGGAACAAATATAATAATATGCACACAGTACCGACTGCAATGTGGTGTGACCTACAGTGACTCCCCAACGCGCATTTCGCCAGGCGGCTTTTTCCAGGACACCCCCTGAGAGAGTGAGCATTTATTTTCCACACGCAATATGTTTTGTGATTGTATACAATGGTATGGCTGTTATATCGATGATTTGTTATTCATTTGGTCGGGCGATATGACAGCCATACCCAACTTCAATGAATACCTCAATCAAACATTTTTTTTTTTCAATTTACCCTGCACTATGATAAAAATACTATAACTTTCTTGGATCTCTGTACTGTTGTATCTGCCACCTTTCTCAAGGAGACCTCAGGCAATAATACATTGCTTGCCACATCTTGCCATCCATATAGTGAACAACATCCCCACAGGGGAAAATATTAGAGCTAAGCGTAACTGCTCCACTGAGATACTGTTCAAACAAGAGGCAGAGATCATCAGAGGTAGGCTGCGACAGAGAAAATATCCTAAATGGACTCTGGATCGAGCCGAAAAGATCTCATTATCCAGGCCTAGAAGTCATTTCATTTCTACAAAAATAAGTAATAAAAACAATAAAAAGATAAAAAAAAATCTCATAATCAAAACTGTTCTGCTTTTGTAACATCCTATAGCTCAGAATTTTTGCAAATTTGCTTTACAGTTAAGAAACATATTTTGAATCTGGCTATGGATGATCAATGGCGATCAGCATTGAATTTTGATACTAAATGTGTGGCACGTTGTGCCCCCACCTTATCACAAGAGATAAGTCCCAGTCTATTTTTGGATCAAGTGAAAAGTAAGCCAGTCTGGCTTCCCCATAAAGTAAACTACAAGTGTGGCCATCGGAAACGTATATGCTGTAAACATATGAATGTATCCAAATATGTTAGATATACTTCAAATGGCTATACTTTTAGTATCCATATAACCAAAAAGGGACACGCAATACAATTACATAAACTTTATTAGTTGATAAAAAGACCAACAACATACAAATATCAATATTTAAATTTTTTTATATATTTGGCAGCAATACAAATAGTAGCCAAGACATGTGGCTCCCCTCCCATGCATAGAAAACACTGATTATTCTCCTATATACGGTAAAAACCTTTTAACAGTGCTGACATAAACAGACACATCCCCAGTACACAAGAATTGTATAACAGAACAGTGCTCCACTTAAGCTGATCTGGTGGGTAAAACCACACATACACTGCAGCAAAAGGACATGTATGTTCAATAAATATATATACCTGAGGGACACTTGGAGAGGAGAACACGGGTTTCTTATGCAGAGAGGAGAGCCCACCCCGACGTACGTTTCGCTCCGCTTTCTCAAGGGGCATATCTGAATCAATCACTCTAACCTCTATATATATCCATGTCTATCAGGTATAATGTAGGACACGTGTATGTTTTAACTTACTTCCTCATCGCAAACATGCTGGGGATATGTCATATTTCCACGCCGTCGCGCTACTAGTGACATCACAAGCACGCGAAACAACGCCCAGCGCCTATCCAGTCAGCCACATGATCTCGCGGCATCATGATGCCACAACGGGAACCCGCAAGGCAACGCCCACCGGACATCAACACAAAGTACTTGTCGAGAAAAAACAAGTCACGTGTTGCGGCGTTACGTCACATTCGTGAAGTATCAGGACGGCGTCCTCTCCCCATAGAAAAATTCGCGAGACTTCATCAATCTCTAATACAGAGGCATGCGAGCCAACTAATGCTCGCGAGATGCCACCTGCAATTATCTGGGACCACACAACAGGTAGAAGCAAAGGCATGAAAAAAATAGAGATAAGAAATAAGAAATAAGACGGGGGTAGCATAATCGCTCCATTACCTAAAGTGGGGTAGTGTCACCGAACCAAATACAAAATATGTATGTATATACATTAATGTGAAAACCTATATTAAGAGGTCATCCGATCCTGATCCGATCATGTGACCATCAACATAAACGTGAAGTCAACCTCTTGCATAAAGCCCTATACCCCAATCAGATGCAAATATACTTATCATCAAAATATTATTCATACATATAAAATTATAAAGGCATATAAATTATGGGGTAATATAAAGTGTGATTACCTATAAAGTGACAGTGCCTAAAGTGCTCAGTGCAATGTGAACATGCAAGTGACAAAGAAAATAAATAAATATGAAAAATAAATAATAAATAAATAGTAGTTGATAGTACCATAATAAAAGTGATAATTCATTTTCCAATATAGCTATGAGTAGCCAGCTGGCTAATACATAAATAAATACAGTATATACATAAAAACATAATTCATATATCCAAAGAAAACCCCATCTACATATCAGAAGCTACCCCACACTTGCTACAATTATATCCAACATCCCTCCTCCTCTCATACAATAACGCATACATGCTTGTATGCGATAAAAAGAAGAATAACAGGTTTGCCCGACTGCATAGTCCAAAAAGAAGTCCATCACATGTCCGAAAAAAATCTCCAGTCTGCCATTTCATCTATACCCAACATGATCTGAAAAACATGGATTTAGAAAGTCAGAACAATACAACATATATATTATATTATGTTAAAAACATACTATGATTAAAAAGATTAAAAACAATGATCAGTAAGCATCAGTGTAAATCACCGGGCCACAGGAGCACGAGAGGGGAAGAGGAGCAGAAACACATACAGTATGTGGCTCTCATCCAACCAAAACTAAGGGTGTACAGCTATGTATGAGGACACAAGAGCCAGAGGCCCAAAGGAGAAGGAATCCAAGAGGTAAACAAAAACCATTCCAAACAGAACAAAAAGGAGCAAAAAGGAGCAAAACATGGGATGCCAGTATATACTAGACATCCCAACAAAGGGAAACTAGTATCATCCCATATTACCAAGCATTAGATGTCAATAGATATCTATAAAGATATCCATCAGAATATCTATAGAAATGGAGCATAAGTAATTCCCTCGTTAAGGCCATGAGGTGATATTGTGTTGAGGAGAAAGATCCACTTTGTTTCTCGCTGCGCGAGGATCTTCTTAAGATTACCTCCTCTTGGTGACATAATGACCCTATTGATTCCTCTAAATCGCAACAGGGATCCATCTGATCCGTGCCTTTCTTTAAAATGACGGGGGAGTGTTTTCAAAGATATTAAATCTTCTTCGTCTTTGGCTGCCTCTATGGATAGGACATGTTCTCTAACCCTTCTCTTCAACTGCCACGACGTCATCCCCACATATATAAGGTCACACGGGCAGGTGGCCCAATATATGACACCCACTGTGGCGCAATTAATGGTATGTGTGATTTTAAAAGTCTTCCCATGATCAAAATTATGAAAATGAGAAGCTTTTTCCATATTTTTGCACGCTACACACTTCCCACAGGCACTACTCCCCCATGGAATTCCCTTTGTGCCAAAAGGGTTGGGAGATTTGCGAATATACAGGCTCCGAGTAAGATGGTCTCACAAGTTCTTTGCCCTGCGATATGTGATAGCTGGATGGTCTGGTATCACATCCTGTAATTGTGGATCCTGTTTGAGTATGTTCCAGTATTTGGTTAGGGCTGCATTAACCGCCTTCCACTTAGGATTGAAATTTGTGATAAATCTGACCACTGGTTTGTCCTCACGTCTCACCTTTTTATGGAGTAAGTCTCTTCTATTGGTAGATTTTGCTCTATTGTATGCTCTCTCAATGCATCTTTTTCCATAGCCTCGATCTTGAAATCGCCTTCTCAAATCCTCCGCCTGCAACTCAAAAGCAGAATCGGATGAACACACCCGACGTGCCCTCAGGAACTGCCCCACAGGTATGTTTTTAATCAAATTACTGGGATGTGATGAACTGGCATGTAATACTGCATTTACCGATGTTTCTTTCCTATATAGGTCAGTTGTCATCCGACCCTCTGAATCCACATGGAACATGACATCCAAAAACTCCATCTTTGTGCGAGCTACCTTGAAGGTAAGTTTAATATTGAGTACGTTGGTATTCAACTGTCCCACAAAATTACCAAAGGATTCCGGGGTCCCCTGCCAGATCACAATGACGTCATTGATATATCGTCCCCAATACTGGACGCCATTGGCCTCTGGCAGGGGGTCTGTCTGGAGGATTCCCCTCTCCCACAGCCCCAGGAACAAATTAGCATACGAGGGCGCACAGGCCGCCCCCATTGCTGTGCCCCGGAGCTGTAGGTAGAAGGACCTCCCAAACATGAAGAAATTATGCGTCAGAATATACTCCAAAAGCGACAGGAGAAAATCACACTTACGTCTATCCATATTAGAACTATTTAGAAAAAATGAGACTGCATTCAGCCCTTCACGATGGTTGATAGACGTATACAGAGATTCCACATCACATGTGGCTATATACATATCAGGTTCCAGGTGGATCTCCTCCATTTTTTTCAATATGTCTGTTGTATCTTTCAAAAAAGATGGCAATTCTTCCCCCAGTGGCTGTAGAAAATAGTCAACATATTTGCAGATGGCATCACTCACTCCATCAATGCCAGCAATTATGGGTCGTCCAGGTGGATTCAGAGGGTCTTTATGTATCTTCGGTAACAGATATAAAGTTGGGATTAACGGGTGTTCAGGTAATAGAAGGTTAGACTGTTTTACTGTTATTATCCCATCATCTACTCCCCTTTGAAGAATATCCATAAGCTCCTGTTTGAATTTTATGAGGGGGTTAAAGGTCAATTTTTTATAACAGTCACTGTTACGTAACTGCCTTAATGCTTCCCTTTCATACATTGTTGAGGGCCATAGAACAATGTTCCCACCCTTGTCTGCGGGTTTAATTACAACATCTGACCATTGCTCTATTTCCTTAATTGCTTGTCTCTCACATCTTGTACAATTGTCATTACCCCCATAATTTGTTATTCTTGATAATTTCCCTTCCACTAACTTCACAAAAATTGCGACATTAGGGAATAGGGAAAGGGCAGGAAAGTTAGTCGATTTTGGAATGAGTGACTTCGGAAACTCACCAAAAGATGTGGTTTCATCCTGTTCTTCTCATAAGGAGAACAGATTGTTCAAGGTCTCCTGTTCTGATGGAATGGCCGGATGAAGATCACTTTGTGATGTGTACATCTTATTAAAAACTAGGCGTCGGGCAAACAAATGGAGATCCTTCACTGTTGAGAAATAATCGTAATTACTCGACGGCGAAAAAGACAGGCCTTTCCCTAAAATGGAAAGTTGGTCAAGTGTCAAAACACGATCCGTTAGATTAATTACCTGTAATTTCTGGTTGGTATCCTGGCGTCTCTTGCTGCCAGGTTGTGTGGCCTCTACCATTTTACGTTTCTGGAATCGTTTCGGGTATCTGTGTGGTTCATGATCCTTTGTGCTCCCATCTTCACTAACTGATGTCCGAGAAGAAATGGAAGACGTACGTGACCTTCCCTCTTCAGGCTTGTACTTCCACCGATATACTCTGTTTAAATCCTTATCTTGTGCGTCACGCTGAAATTTTCTCATCTTTACATTTTTAATCTGTTTCTCCCATGTCAAAAAGTTATCATCTAGTTCTTTCTTAAAGGCCTCCATTTCACTCGCATTAAGTTTTTGTGATAGCTGGTCCTCAAGCCCTAAGGCTTCCGATTCCAAAATGGACATGGTCTTAGTATTGTGCTCCATAATAAGGCGCATCAGGGCCAAAGAGCAGGATCCGCAAGCGGACTCCCACTTTTCCCGGAAATCATTCTCATCCTGTCCATAAGAGGGGAAGATTTGTACCCTTAGTCTTCTAGGGATAAGTCCTTTCTCCACATATTTATCTAGGGTGGCCTTATTCCACCAAAGCTTCATGCGTCTATGGAGTGTGTTTTTAATCTGCACCCTCAACTCACTCGTGCTCCTGCGGCCAGGGTCATCACCAACACCTGCACCACCTGCAAAAACCGCCTCCACCTGGGACATCCAGGCAGTGTCTCTTGACCGAAAGTCCATACTGTAAGAGACTCTTCTGTGAAAACACACAGGAAAAAATAGTTAGTAATTCCAACGCTACTCAATCACAGTACAATGCGTGACTATACAAATTGTTTACCAAATAACCAAAAAGGGACACGCAATACAATTACATAAACTTTATTAGTTGATAAAAAGACCAACAACACCTGGTACCACCTGGAACCTGATATGTATATAGCCACATGTGATGTGGAATCTCTGTATACGTCTATCAACCATCGTGATGGGCTGAATGCAGTCTCATTTTTTCTAAATAGTTCTAATATGGATAGACGTAAGTGTGATTTTCTCCTGTCACTTTTGGAGTATATTCTGACGCATAATTTCTTCATGTTTGGGGGGTCCTTCTACCTACAGCTCCGGGGCACAGCAATGGGGGCGGCCTGTGCGCCCTCATATGCTAATTTGTTCCTGGGGCTGTGGGAGAGGGGGATCCTCCAGACAGACCCCCTGCCAGAGGCCAATGGCATCCAGTATTGGGGACGATATATCGATGACGTCATTGTGATCTGGCAGGGGACCCCGGAATCCTTTGGTAATTTTGTGGGACAGTTGAATACCAACGTACTCAATATTAAACTTACCTTCAAGGTAGCTCGCACAAAGATGGAGTTTTTGGATGTCATGTTCCATGTGGATTCAGAGGGTCAGATGACAACTGACCTATATAGGAAAGAAACATCGGTGAATGCAGTATTACATGCCAGTTCATAACATCCCGGTAATTTGATTAAAAACATACCTGTGGGGCAGTTCCTGAGGGCACGTCGGGTGTGTTCATCCGATTCTGCTTTTGAGTTGCAGGCAGAGGATTTGAGAAGGCGATTTCAAGATCGAGGCTATGGAAAAAGATGCATTGAGAGAGCATACAATAGAGCAAAATCTACCAATAGAAGAGACTTACTCCATAAAAAGGTGAGACGTGAGGACAAACCAGTGGTCAGATTTATCACAAATTTCAATCCTAAGTGGAAGGCGGTTAATGCAGCCCTAACCAAATACTGGAACATCCTCAAACAGGATCCACAATTACAGGATGTGATACCAGACCGTCCAGCTATCACATATCGCAGGGCAAAGAACTTGCGAGACCATCTTACTCGGAGCCTGTATATTCGCAAATCCCCCAACCCTTTTGGCACAAAGGGAATTTCATGGGGGAGTAGTGCCTGTGGGAAGTGTGTAGCGTGCAAAAATATGGAAAAAGCTTCTCATTTTCATAATTTTGATCATGGGAAGACTTTTAAAATCACACATACCATTAATTGCGCCACAGTGGGTGTCATATATTGGGCCACCTGCCCGTGTGACCTTATATAAGTGGGGATGACGTCGTGGCAGTTGAAGAGAAGGGTTAGAGAACATGTCCTATCCATAGAGGCAGCCAAAGACGAAGAAGATTTAATATCTTTGAAAACACTCCCCCGTCATTTTAAAGAAAGGCACGGATCAGATGGATCCCTGTTGCGATTTAGAGGAATCGATAGGGTCATTATGTCACCAAGTGGAGGTAATCTTAAGAAGATCCTCGCGCAGCGAGAAACAAAGTGGATCTTTCTCCTCAACACAATATCACCTCACGGCCTTAACGAGGGAATTACTTATGCTCCATTTCTATAGATATTCTGATGGATATCTTTATAGATATCTATTGACATCTAATGCTTGGTAATATGGGATGATACTAGTTTCCCTTTGTTGGGATGTCTAGTATATACTGGCATCCCATGTTTTGCTCCTTTTTGCTCCTTTTTGTTCTGTTTGGAATGGTTTTTGTTTACCTCTTGGATTCCTTCTCCTTTGGGCCTCTGGCTCTTGTGTCCTCATACATAGCTGTACACCCTTAGTTTTGGTTGGATGAGAGCCACATATGTGTTTCTGCTCCTCTTCCCCTCTCGTGCTCCTGTGGCCCGGTGATTTACACTGATGCTTACGGATCATTGTTTTTAATCTTTTTAATCATAGTATGTTTTTAACATAATATAATATATATATTGTATTGTTCTGACTTTCTAAATCCATGTTTTTCAGATCATGTTGGGTATAGATGAAATGGCAGACTGGAGATTTTTTTCGGACATGTGATGGACTTCTTCTTTTTGGACTATGCAGTCGGGCAAACCTGTTATTCTTCTTTTTATCGCATACATGCATGTATGCGTTATTGTATGAGAGGAGGAGGGATGTTGGATATAATTGTAGCAAGTGTGGGGTAGCTTCTGATATGTAGATGGGGTTTTCTTTGGATATATGAATTATGTTTTTATGTATATACTGTATTTATTCATGTATTAGCCAGTTGGCTACTCATAGCTATATTGGAAAATGAATTATCACTTTTATTATGGTACTATCAACTACTATTTATTTATTATTTATTTTTCATATTTATTTATTTTCTTTGTCACTTGCATGTTCACATTGCACTGAGCACTTTAGGCACTGTCACTTTATAGGTAATCACACTTTATATTATCCCATAATTTATATGCCTTTATAATTTTATATGTATGAATAATATTTTGATGATAAGTATATTTGCATCTGATTGGCGTATAGGGCTTTATGCAAGAGGTTGACTTCACGTTTATGTTGATGGTCACATGATCGGATCAGGATCGGATGACCTCTTAATATAGGTTTTCACATTAATGTATATACATACATATTTTGTATTTGGTTCGGTGACACTACCCCATTTTAGGTAATGGAGCGATTATGCTACCCCCGTCATATTTCTTATTTTTTATCTCTATTTTTTTCATGCCTTTGCTTCTACCTGCTGTGTGGTCCCAGATAATTGCAGGTGGCATCTTGCGAGCATTAGTTGGCTCGCATGCCTCTGTATTAGAGATTGATGAAGTCTCGCAAATTTTTCTATGGGGAGAGGACGCCGTCCTGATACGTCACGAATGTGATGTAACGCCGCAACACGTGACTTGTTTTTTCTCGACACGTACTTTGTGTTGATGTCCGGTGGGCGTTGCCTTGCGGGTTCCCGTTGTGG
This sequence comes from Bufotes viridis, assembly GCA_033119425.1. Classification (NCBI taxonomy): domain Eukaryota; kingdom Metazoa; phylum Chordata; class Amphibia; order Anura; family Bufonidae; genus Bufotes; species Bufotes viridis. The sequence goes on from CM065591.1 coordinate 168,714,606, forward strand.
CGCCATGATGCCGCGAGATCATGCGGGTGACTAGATAGGGCGTTGTTTCGCGTGCTTGTGACGTCACTAGTAGCGCGACGGCGTGGAAATATGACATATCCCCAGCATGTTTGCGATGAGGAAGTAAGTTAAAACATACACATGTGTCCTACATTATACCTGATAGACATGGATATATATAGAGGTTAGAGTGATTGATTCAGATACGCCCCTTGAGAAAGCGGAGCAAAACGTATGTCGGGGTGGGCTCTCCTCTCTGCATAAGAAACCCGTGTTCTCCTCTCCAAGTGTCCCTCAGGTATATATATTTATTGAACATACGTGTCCTTTTGCTGCAGTGTATGTGTGGTTTTACCAACCAGATCAGCTTAAGTGGAGCACTGTTCTGTTATACAATTCTTGTGTACTGGGGATGTGTCTGTTTATGTCAGCACTGTTAATAGGTTTTTACCGTATATAGGAGAATAATCGGTGTTTTCTATGCATGGGAGGGGTGCCACATGTCTTGGCTACTATTTGTATTGCTGCCATATATATAAAAAAAAAATAATATTGATATTTGTATGTTGTTGGTCTTTTTATCAACTAATAAAGTTTATGTAATTGTATTGCGTGTCCCTTTTTGGTTATTTTGTAAACAATTTGTATAGTCACGCATTGTTCTTTGATTGAGTAGCGTTGGCATTACTTTTAGTATCCATGTCCAACAATATACAAACCGGATTCCAAAAAAGTTGGGACACTAAACAAATTGTGAATAAAAACTGGATGCAATAATGTGGAGATAGCAAATGTCAATATGTTATTTGTAATAGAACGTAGATGACAGATCAAACATTTAATCCGAGTAAATGTATAATTTTAAAGGAAAAATATTTGATTCAAAATTTCACGGTGTCAACAAATCCCAAAAAAGTTGGGACAAGTAGCAATAAGAGGCTGGAAAAAGTAAATTTGAGCATAACGAAGAGCTGGAAGACCAATTAACACTAATTAGGTCAATTGGCAACATGATTGGGTATAAAAAGAGCTTCTCAGAGTGGCAGTGTCTCTCAGAAGCCAAGATGGGTAGAGGATCACCAATTCCCACAATGTTGCGCAGAAAGATAGTGGAGCAATATCAGAAAGGTGTTACCCAGTGAAAAATTGCAAAGACTTTGCATCTATCATCATCAACTGTGCATAACATCATCCGAAGATTAAGAGAATCTGGAACAATCTCTGTGCGTAAGGGTCAAGGCCGTAAAACCATACTGGATGCCCGTGATCTCCGGGCCCTTAAACGACACTACACAACAAACAGGAATGCTACTGTAAAGGAAATCACAGAATGGGCTCAGGAATACTTCCAAAAACCATTGTCAGTGAACACAATCCACCGTGCCATCCACCGTTGCCAGCTGAAACTCTACAGTGCAAAGAAGAAGCCATTTCTAAGCAAGATCCACAAGCTCAGGCATTTGCACTGGGCCAGGGATCATTTAAAATGGAGTGTGGCAAAATGGAAGACTGTTCTGTGGTCAGACGAGTCACAATTCGAAGTTCTTTTTGGAAATCTGGGACGCCATGTCATCCGGACCAAAGAGGACAAGGACAACCCAAGTTGTTATCAACGCTAAGTTCAGAAGCCTGCATCTCTGATGGTATGGGGTTGCATGAGTGCGTGTGGCATGGGCAGCTTGCATGTCTGGAAAGGCACCATCAATGCAGAAAAATATATTCAGGTTCTAGAACAACATATGCTCCCATCCAGACGTCATCTCTTTCAGGGGAGACCCTGCATTTTTCAACAAGATAATGCCAGACCACATTCTGCATCAATCACAACATCATGGCTGTGTAGGAGAAGGATCCGGGTACTGAAATGGCCAGTCTGCAGTCCAGATCTTTCACCTATAGAGAACATTTGGCGCATCATAAAGAGGAAGGTGCAACAAAGAAGGCCCAAGAGGATTGAACAGTTAGAGGCCAGTATTAGACAAGAATGGGAGAGCATTCCTATTTCTAAACTTGAGAAACTGGTCTTCTCGGTCCCCAGACGTCTGTTGAGTGTTGTAAGAAGAAGGGGAGATGCCACACAGTGTTGAAAATGGCCTTGTCCCAACTTTTTGGGGATTTGTTGACACCATGAAATTCTGAATCAACATATTTTTCCCTTAAAATGGTACATTTTCTCAGTTTAAACTTTTGTTCCGTCATTTATGTTCTATTCTGAATAAAATATTAGAAGTTGGCACCTCCACATCATTGCATTCAGTTTTTATTCACGATTTGTATAGTGTCCCAACTTTTTTTGAATCCGGTTTGTATAAATTTGCAACACGGAATATGTAGTATATTGTATCACTTATTCAATTTGCCAACTACAATATGTTGGCAGCACAACTATTGATGTCAAAACGCATATTAGGAAACATCTGACATACCTCATCACAGAGAAATAAACATCTCCGCCACAAGTTTACACTTTGCAGTATGTCATTAACCGCTTCAGCCCCCCTAGCTTAAACACCCTTAATGACCAGGCCACTTTTTACAATTCTGCACTACACTACTTTCACCGTTTATTGCTCCGTCATGCAACTTACCACCCAAATGAATTTTACCTCCTTTTCTTCTCACTAATAGAGCTTTCATTTGGTGCTATTTCATTGCTGCTGACATTTTTACTTTTTTTGCTATTAATCAAAAATGACCGAAATTTTTGCAAAAAAATGACATTTTTCACTTTCTGTTGTAAATTTTTTTTAAAAAAACTACATTTCTATATAAATTTTTCTCTAAATTTATTGTTCTACATGTCTTTGATAAAAAAAATCCAATAAGTGTATATTTATTGGTTTGGGTAAAAGTTATAGCGTTTACAAACTATGGTGCAAAAAGTGAATTTCGGCATTTTGAAGCAGCTCTGACTTTCTGAGCGCCTGTCATGTTTCTTCAGGTGCTAGAATGTCAGGAAAGTATAAATACCCCCAAATCACACCATTTTAGATAGAAGACACCCCAAAGTATTCACGGAGGGGCTTGGTGAGTTCATGTATCATTTCATTTTTTTCACAAGTTAGCGGAAAATGACACTTTCTGAGAAAAAAAAAAAAAAAAAAGTTTCAATTTCTGATAACTTCTGGCAAAAAAAAAAAATCTCAGACGGACTCACTATGCCCCTCAGTGAATACCTTGGGGTGTCTACTTTCCGAAATGGGGTCATTTGTGGGGTGTGTTTACTGTTCTGGCATTTTGGGCGGGGCTAAATTGTGAGCCGCCATGTAAAACCTAAAGGTACTCATTGGAATTTGGGCCCCTTTGCGCACCCAGGCTGCAAAAAGTGTCACTCATGTGGTATCGCCGTACTCAGGAGAAGTAGGGCAATGTGTTTTGGGGTGTATTTTTACATACACCCATGTTGGATGAGAGAAATATCTCTGTAAATTGTCAACTTTGTATAAAATTTTTAAAAGTTGTCGTTTACAGAGATATTTTTCACACAAAGTAATGGGTATATATAAAAATACACCCCAAAACACATTGCCCTACTTCTCCTGAGTACGGCGATACCATGTGCCACTTTTGCAGCTTGAGTGCGCAAAGGCCCTAAAACCAATGATTACCTTTAGGATTTCATAGGGCATTTTTACGCATTTGGATTCCAGACTTCTTCTCACGCTTTAGGGCCCCTAAAATGCCAGGGCAGTAAAAATACCCCACATGTGACCCCATTTTGGAAAGAAGACACCCCAAGGTATTCTGTGAGGGGTATGGTGAGTTCATGTAAAATTTTATTTTTGTCACAAGTTAGTGGAATATGAGACTTTGTAAAAAAAAAAAAAAAAAAAAAAACAATTTCCGCTGACTTGTGCCAAAAATAAAAATTCTGTGGACTCACCATGCCCCTCACAGAATACCTAGGGGTGTCTTCTTTCCAAAATGGGGTCACATGTGGGGTATTTATACTCACCTGGCATTTTAGGGGCCCCTAAAGTGTGAGAATCCAAATGCGTAAAAATGTCCTGTGAAATCCTAAAGGTACTCATTGGTTTTAGGGCCCTTTGCGCACCCAGGCTGCAAAAAGTGGCACTCATGTGGTATCGCCGTACTCAGGAGAAGTAGGGCAATGTGGTTTGGGGTGTATTTTTACATATACCCATGCTGCGTGTGAGAAATATCGCTGTAAACGACAACTTTTTAAATTTTTTTATTCAAAGTTGTCAATTTACAGAGATATTTCTCTCACCCAATATGGGTATATGTAAATACACCCCAAAGCACATTGCCCTACTTCTCCTGATCGCCGATACCACATGTGTGTCACTTTTGCAGCCAAATGCAAAGGGGCCCTAATTCCAATGAGTACCTTTTAGGAGGGCATTTTTACGCATTTTTCTTCTCACGCTTTAGGGGTCCCTAAAATGCCAGGACAGTATAAATACCCACATGTGACCCCATTTTGGAAAGAAGACACCCCAAGGTATTCCATGAGGGGCATGGCGAGTTCATAGAAGATTTTTTTGGCACAAGTTAGTGGAAATTGATTTTTATTGTTTTTCTCACAAAGTCTCCGTTTCCGCTAACTTTTGACAAAAAGTTTAATTTTCATGGACTCATTATGCCCCTCAGCGAATACCTTGGGGTGTCTTCTTTCCAAAATGGGGTCACATGTGGGGTATTTATACGGCCCTGGCATTTAGGGGCCCTAAAGCGTGAGAAGAAAAATGCGTAAAAATGCCCTCCTAAAAGGTACTCGTTGGAATTTGGGCCCTTTGCGCATCTTGGCTGCAAAAAGTGTCACACATGTGGTATCGCCGTACTCAGGAGAAGTAGGGCAATGTGTTTTGGGGTGTATTTTTACATATACCCATGCTGGGTAAGAGAAATATCTCTGTAAATTGACAACTTTGAATAAAATTTTTTAAAAGTTGTCGTTTACAGCGATATTTCTCACACCCAGCATGGGTATATATAAAATACACCCCAAACACATTGCCCTACTTCTCCTGAGTACGGCGATACCACATGAGTGACACTTTTTGCAGCCAAGATGCGCAAAGAGGCCCTAAAACCAATGAGTACCTTTAGGATTTCACAGGGCATTTTACGCATTTGGATTCTCACGCTTTAGGACCGCTAAAATGCCAGGGCAGTATAAATACCCCACATGTGACCCCATTGTGGATAGAAGACACCCCAAGGTATTCTGTGAGGGGTATGGTGAGTTCACAGAAAAAAAAATTTGGAACAAGTTAGCGGAAATTGTTTTTTTTTTGTTTTTTTACAGTCTCATATTCCACTAACTTGTGACAAAAAATAATATTTTCCATGAACTCACCATACCCCTCACGGAATACCTTGGGGTGTCTTCTTTCTAAAATGGGGTCACATGTGGGGTTTTTGTACTGCCCTGGCATTTTAGGGGTCTTCGCAATCATTACACGTATGGCCAGCATTAGGAGTTTCTGCGATTCTCCGTATATTGAGCAGACGGGTAATGAGATTTTTTCCGTTCAGCCTCTGCGCTGAAAAAAAAAATGAACGGCACAGATTTTTCATTCGCATCGATCAATGTGGATGAAAAATCTCTGCCAAAATCAGTGACTGCGGTGCGGTGGGCTGGGCGCTAGCTACCTAACAAGTAGCTAGCTAACTGGCGGTAAAGGGGCCCTTATGCCCCATTCACACGTCCGAAATTCTGTTTGCGGAACGGAATTGCGGACCCATTCATTTCTATGGGGACAGACTTTGTCCCGCTCGGATCCGGAATTACGGATCTGCGCTTCCGAGTCTGCACTTCCGTTCTGCAAAAATATAGAACATGTCCTATTCTTGTCCGCAACTGCGGACAAGAAAAAGCATTTTCTATATAGTTCTGGCAATGTGCGGATCTGCAAAATGCGGAAAGCACATTGCCGGTGTCCGTGTTTTGAGGATCCGCGGATCGGATCCGCGGATCGGATCCGCGGATCGGATCCGCGGATCCGTGAATCCACGGATCCGCAAAACACATATGGACGTCTGAATGGAGCCTTACAAGGGGTGTGATCAATGACAGGGGGTGATCAGGGGTCTAGATGGGGTGATCAAGGGGTTAATAGGTGAGGGGGGTGGGGGGTTAGTGTAGTGTTTGGTGCAACTTTACTGTGTTACCTGGTCCTCTGGTGGTCGATCCCAGTAAATGGGACCACCAGAGGACCAGGTAGCAGCTATATCAGACGCTGTTCATAAAACAGCGTCTGATATAGCAGTTTGATGCGATTTTATTCGCATCTACAGCCTGCCAGCGATGATCCATCGCTGGCAGGCTGTAGCCGAACTGCTGTGCCGCGCTTCCCTGTGAACGCGCGCGCGCACGCGCGCGCGTTCACAGGAAATCTCGGCTCTCACGAGATGACGCGCCGACGCGTCAACTCAGAGCTACAGGGCCGCCCGCAGGACGCATCCCTGCGTTAGGCGGTCCTGTAGCGGTTAAGGAAATGTCTCTATATTGTCTGTGCAACGAATAGAGCGGGTGAGCAGACCTAGTTGAGGGGGAGACTACAAAAGGAAGTTACTAAATAGAGAATCCTTCTGCATCTTTCAATTGGGAAGCTGCACCCCTCAAGGTCTCAACCGCAGACACAATTTGATTTTACAATATTGAGTCTTTTATAGGTACATTATTTATTCTTTGATCTATTCTTTAACTATCTGTTGCTTATAGTGACGCACTCACTGCATGTGTTTTCCATTCCACTTAATTGCAATCCTCCCATCTCTGAATGAAATGATACCATAGTGTTATTTAAAGGTTTAAAGTGGGGTCACAGCTTAGTCATGAATAAGGACCCAGCTATGGAGGTCCGAAACGCGTAGACGCTTCATGGAGAGTATAGATTTTATTTGCATTTGTTATTTAATAAAGTAAATCACTTTTGGGTAAGCTGGACTTCACCATTCATATTCCTTCAATCAGCTACATCCGTTATGAATGGATCTGGTTGTATTATCTCTAAAATGGCAATGACGTCGGATCTGTTATTCTTTTGTGTATGAGAAATCAGATCCGCCACCATTGACTTACATTGTGTTTTATGTTGGATCCGAATTGCTTAGCATCCCATGCCGCATAGCGTTTTTCTGTCCAGCATGGGAACATAACCAAATGAAACAGAATGCATTCTGGTGCATTCTGTTCACTTTTGTTCCCATTGACAATAAATGGGGACAAAACTCAAGTGTTTTCCTCTGGTATTGCGATCCTAGCCTTATTAGACATTATTTATCCTGTTAAATAAAACAATCATGCTTTATTGATTTTTTAAAAAAAATTTGAAACAATTTTTTTTTCTTTTAGGAAGTATGTTCAGTAGTCCATATGGTTTATTTTAAATCAATTCATTTTCAGCATGCAAAGATGGCCACAGAAATGATATGATATTTTTTGTTCTGTATAGCTGCTAGCCTGTGCCATGCTTTGGGGAATTATGGTACTAAAAACAACAGTAACCCCCACTTCCTGTCTCCTCCATTTCCACAGAACCTTAATTGGGTGGAATTAGTATTTATTTATTTTTTATTTTTTTATTTAGGCAAGCAATTATTTTGTGTCTATGACCTTAGAACTCACTAAATGTTCTTCCAGCTTCATAGGATGTATGTATTTAACACACATTTTTGAACAGCAAATTACATTATGTAGTAAACCTCAATAACTAGTTCAAATAGCTTGAGCATCTTGGCAAGTATATGTTTTCTGACTGCTACTAAATTGTCTTTACTATATGTCAGAGAAGCAATTGAACATAATGTATTTGATACTTGAAATAAGTTAACCTTCTAAACATAAAATATGAGCCACATTTCTAAACAGTCATTCCAAACTAAAAACGTGACATATCCATCTCAACTACAATAACAGGCATTACATTTCACTTTGAGCAAAATCGGACCATGTGTCAGTTATATATATATATATATATATATATATATATATATATAATTTCTTAAAATTCATTTCAGGTCTGATTCTAATAAATCAGACCTGAAATGAATTTTTTAATGTCTGATTTATTAAAATCAGACCTGAAATGAATTTTAAGGTCTGATTCTAATAAATCAGACCTGAAATGAATTTTAAGGTCTGCTTTATTAGAATCATACCTGAAATTAATTTTAAGAAATTCAGGTCAGGTCTGATTTTAATAAATCAGACCTGAAATTAATTTCTTAAATTCATTTCAGGTCTGATTCTAATAAATCAGACCTGAAATTAATGTAAGAAATTCAGTTCAGATCTGATTTATTAGAATCAGACCTGAACTGAATTTCTTAAAATTAATTTTAGGTCCGATTCTAATAAAGCAGACTTTAAAATTAATTTCAGGTCGGATTTATTAGAATCAGACCCAAAATGAATTTTAGGTCTGATTCTAATAAATCAGTTGTAAAATTCTATGCGGGTATAAATAAATTCGAACCAAATTAAAGGGGTTTCAATCGGCTTGAAAATTTGTGTATGACACTCCTCGGTCTCCTAGGACAATTTTTCTCTCTTCTGTTTCTATCTTTTTTTCATTTTATAAGTTTCTCTCTCTCTCTTATTAGTAATGCCAGAATGGGTAAATGCATGGTTGACGATGTTAACAAACAGCCTGTTTAATTGTGAAGCCTACTTAAACAATGACAGGTCAATGGTTTGGTACAATGATTATTGAAGGAGAAACATTGCAATGAATTTTTTGGGAAAAAAAAGTCCAACTGGAAATCTCTGGAACAAAATATACCCTGCAGGTGAATATTGTTATTTGTACTCGTATTAAAGTGGTTGGCCCAGCTCACACATTCGTGGCATATCACTAAGATATGGCACCAATATCAGAGAGGTGTGGGTCAAACCTCTGGAACCTTCACCTATCTCTAGAATGGGGTGCCTATCTCCAATTGGCCATCTATCTGTTCACCTCTATGTGAGTTCTTGCACCTGACTATTTTTGGCACTTCCATAGAAATGAATGGAGGGTGGCCACACTTTGGATGCCCGTTCTAGAGATAAGTGTGGGTCCTGCATCTGTTTGATATTGGTGGCAGATCCTAGGGATCCTAGTGAGATGAACTAACCCCTTTAGCTGTAGAAAATTTGCCACAGATTCTTAGAAAAAAGGACTCTGTTTGCTTGCCCATAGACTTCTATTATAATGAATTAAAATGAAATGCCTCTTAAGGGCTTTCGTTTTGCATTCCATTTTACGAATTCCATTATATTTCATTATAACTCTGTTATAAAGGAACACAATTTTTTATTCTTTAGACTGTTAGAAAATTACATAATGCAAATTGTAGTGAAAGTAATCCTGTGAGTTATCAATTCCCTTATGGTCATCGGCTGTCATGTGATTGATGCGCTAACGTCCAACTAACAAGAAATCAATTTCTATTCATTCCTATGGTAGCCTCAATGTCAATGTCGACTCAAGAAGAAAAAGACTCCCTTTCTTAGACAGGTTGGGAATGATTTAACATTACTCATGCAGTATTTTTTAATAAGGAACAATAAGGAACAATTCATGTTTTACTAAGCTTCAGATTTAACATTTTGGTTGAAAATACCACTTTTTTAAAATTAAAATCATTTTAACAAGATTACAAAGTATCATTTGCATCATATAATTTTCACCTCTACTAAATGGAAAGGGTTTCTATGAGGGATGTAGTCGACACTTTGTAAGGTCCCAAGAAAAGATGGCATTTTGAGCTGAGCTACTAATGCCATAGGACATGTCTGCCACAGTTATTAGATACACAAGACAGCGTGTTTAGGGTCTTACAGGGGCAGTATTAGGAAGATACATTTAGTTATGTAGATTGAATTAGATGATAGGTTTTAGCAGTAGAGACAGGATAGGGTAAGTTAACATACTTTGTGTCTGTTAGAGGGCTTGAGCTGTTCACATACATAAAGACTCTGCTGCATTGAACTATTAAAAAGACAGTACTCTTTTTTTATGGAGGAGCCTGACTAACAATGTGACTCTCTAACTGACACAGCATCTTATGTGTGGCCAGGAAATCAGTTTCTCTATTCAGTACCTTATTAGAAAATAATGCATGAGTAATGTTAAATCATTCCCAACCTATCTAAAAAAGGGAGTCTTTTTCTTCTTGAATGCATGTGCTTATAGATCTTTTAGCTAATATAGATTTTATACAAAATATGTTGCTTTTGTCTGTTCTGATCCAAAGAAGCTTTTGTTTTTTTGAATTAATTTTGTTTTAATATTTTTGCATGGAAGGAAAAACTTAGCAATAATAGAATACCTTGTACCGTTCGGAACATCAAGCAATAACTTCATTGAGTTATTGTATGGGCTGGAGTAAAAAGCATGTGTGTAGTAAAGCAAACACACATTAGGTAGCACAATTTGTTCATAGTAAAGTTTGTGCAAAATAATATGTAATAATTTCAAAAAGTAAATATTAGTTAAGATATTATATATTATCTAAGCAGTAATCAATCAAAGGAAGGATCCTTTAAATACAAAAATGCCCTCCAGTTTTCAAAAGTCAGGAATGAGTCTACAATTTTCAATAACATATTATGACATTTCAGACATTTCAAATATTTTTTAAAGTCTTTTGAAAAGGCCTATATCTTCTGAATATCTTCAGCAATACACATAACATTATGCTAGTCCATCCTCATATATTTTCACAGCACATTCATTGCATTTGTTTTCATGAAACATTAAACTGATCATCACATAAAGTCCTAGCTAATAAAGGGTGATGACTGTCCATGGATAGACTACCTTGAAGACAAAGGGAGTCCATGTTCTTTGACGAAAGCCACGTTCGTACATTCAACACTGCACAAACAATTCATTTCACTGAAAATCTTGTGACTCATTTCTCTGTCAGAGCCCAAATGATGTGACTGGCAATGTTAATAAAATGAATGAGGATGGTAAGACGATAAGTTTGGCATGTTTCTATGGAAAATAACAAATAATACTATAAAGAAATATATCTCTTTAAAACAGTAATCCCTTCCCGCAGATAGACATAATTGCATGTCCAGATTGCAGCATAGTTTCTTCAATTGGATATACAGTTAAGTCCAAACATTTACTGGTGGTTGTGTCACAGCCCCGGACTCTCCATTCTCAACAACAGAGGAGGCATGGGAACTGCTGGCAAGGGACCAATCAGAGCGGTCACTTGTCAGCGATCACTTTGACTAGTTAGTCTATAGAGACTAACCAATCAGAGAATGTATGCTGTTTGGAGGCTCTGATATCCACAGATCCTGTCCAGTCTGTGGCGATCAGAGCCTGCAATAAGGTAAGGCTCTGACCCCCTACTGTGCCCTCACTGTGTCAAAACTTGAACCCCTGTCTGCTATTTGTGCCCCCCCCCCTTTCAGCCCCATCAATGCTCCTGTGCCTCTGCATTAATAACCTGATGGCAGTGGCTTTGGAACGGAGCTGCCGCCATCAAAAGCAGATGTCAGCTGGTTTTTACAGCTGACACTCTGCTGCAAAAGTGGAGATAGGTGCTGGCACTGACCCCTGCCATTTAAACCTTTACATGCTGTGGTGAGTAGCCATCGCAGGATCCATGGGGTTAACAGAAGGAGGGAGCTCCCTCTCTCCCCCATTGGGACACTGCGCTGCAATGGCAGCGTCCTAATGGTTACCATGGCAACCAGGCACTTTACAAAGACATCCAGGCGTTCCATGGAACCAAGCCTCTTTGACAGGCCCGGCTGTAGGGAGGGTCCTGATCATGGCGAATGTCAGTGTAAAACTGACAGTGCTATACTCTGCAATATGAGTATTGCAGAGTATAGTACAGCAATCAGTCCCACTGAATCTTCAAGATCCAAGCAAGACTTCATAAAAAAGTTAAAAAAAAATATATATATATATATATATATATATATATATATAAACCAGAAAAATAAGGCAGCACTCCATATATAAAAAGATGTGTCTCCTTTATTCACACATGTGGGCAGTACGACGTTTCGGCTCCAAACAACTTAGCCTTTCTCAAGCTTGAGAAAGGCTCAGTTGTTTGGAGCCGAAACGTAGTACTGCCCACATGGGTGAATAAAGGAGACACATCTTTTTATATATGGAGTGCTGCCTTATTTTTCTGGTTTATATTTGGGACTAGCTGGTCCCGTCGAAGCATTGCACCCGGCTTTGAACATAAAGATATGGTGCTGCCATCTTTTCTACACGTATATATATATATATATATATATATATAGATATATAAAAATGTAAATAAAAATTGTAATTAAAAATAAATAAATTGCCTATTCCCATATCTGCTCATTTATAATTGATAAAAAAATAAACTACACATAATTGGTATGACCTCCTCGGTAACGACCTGATCTATACAAACATCACATTACTTATCCCATGTGATGAACACCATAAAAAATAATTTAAACAATAACGGAATTTTTGTTTTTGTCATCTTACATCCCAAATTGAATAAACAGCGATCAAAAAGTCATATGTATCCCAAAGTTGTACCAATAAAAACTACATTCCATTCCACAAAAAACACGCCCTCAGACAGCTATGTTTGCTGAAAAAATAGAAATGTTTTGGATGTTAGTATGTGGCAATGCAAAATATAACTTATTTTTTATAAAATAGTAAAACATAAAAAAAACTATATACATTTGCTATCACCATAACCATATCAGAATAAAGGCATCATAACATATATATCGTCTGAGGAACCTCATAAAAAAATAAAAAAAACACTGAGAGAATTTCAAATTAGTCCACCTCACCTACTAAAAAATGGTATAAAAAGCAACCAAAAAGTCATTTGTACCCCAATATGGTAGCAATAAAAACTACAGCCCTTTCTGAAAAAAATAACCCCTTACACAGTTACATTAGAAAAAAAAATTAAAAAATGTTAATGATGGTATATGGTGATGCCAATAATAACTTATTTTAATAAAAGTGCTGCAAAAGTAGCAAAACATAAAAAACCTTTATAAATTTGCTGTCACCATAAATGTATCAATGCACAGAATAAAATTAGCATATTATACATATTGCATGAGGAACTCCATAAAAAATTTAAATAAAAAACACTGACAGAATTGCAATTTTTGCACACATCACTCCTAAAAAATAAAAAAAAGATCAAAAAGTCATTAGTACCCCAAAATAGGACAAAGAAAACCAACAAACTATTTCTGCAAAAAAACAAGCCCTCACACAGCTCAGTCAACAAAAAAATAAAAATGTTAGGGCCCCTAAAAACAATTTCAGCAAGTTCCATATTAGAAAATCCACTCCTTCCCTTCTGAGCCCTGCAGTGTCCCCAAACAGCCTTCTACGACCACATGTTTCCGTATTCAGGAAAAAATGCATAACAGGTAAAGGTAAAACATAACAACTCAAACTCACCTCTAAAATGAAGCATGAAGTCTCAGAATCACTTGGATAAGTAAAAGCATTACCACATAAAGTAACATATTTGTCAGATTTGAAAAACGGGGCTTCGGCTTTTGGTCCAAACTGGCCTTTGCTGGAAGGGGTTAATCTAATCTGTAAACCCAAGCCTTGTGATGTTTAAAAGAGCTCATTAATATCTTCCATGTATGAATTATTTATCAATTAGCAAATACCACCTAGAAATCTGAATCTGGACCCTGGTTGAACTATAAATGACTCTGCCAGTAAATGACATAAATGGGATTTAAGGATACAAAGTACTGTTTTTGCTATTAAATTTAAGCTGCTAAGCAACAAGCTTTCATATCATTAAGCATATTACATTTTGAACTTGTTTCAAATTAAAATTTCATTTTCACAATCAGTATGAATACCTAGCTCACATACTAGGCGTTTTACATTGCAGCATGATAAAAATAAACATTTACAGAAAAAGGTTTGCTTCTTTTAGAATTCATTCACCTTGGTATTTTTAAAGAATATGAAATTCTGTTGGAATTCTGCACTATTTTCGATATTTCATCAGGTATGCCTTCTTGTTTACAAAGTCTTTTGGGCTGTCCACACCGAGGTCCTGTCCATAAAATTCCTGCTGATGAAGGGTCCTTTGACCAGGCAAATAAGCTCCATGTAATGTCATCTCTATTCAGGGCCGATGCAAGGATTTTTGCCTCCCTAGGCAAAATAAAAGTTTGCCACCCTCCCCCCCCCATGTGACATAACAATTCCCTATATGATCTGCCATATTAACTAACGCCAGTGCTGCAGTGCCACTGTGTTTACATTAAAAAGCCCGCAGGGACAGGCTATAGACACCAGATCCACTACATTAAGCTGTAGTGATTCTGGGGACTATAGCGTCCCTTTAATGTGAGGTAAATTAGAGACTAGTGCCACAAATTATATAGTAGTTTGCCTACTTACAACCAGATGAGGATGATGATGGGCTCCAGCTGCAGTGTGGCTCCACTGGTCTTGTGTAGAACAGGCTCTCTGGAGGCTGTTTGTAACTGTGGTCACAAAAATCAACGTTCTGGGAGAACGGGAAGCAGCTCAATTTTTTGGGGCTCTTTACACAGCTCAAGGTCTGGGGCCCAAGGCCTGACGGTGAGTATGCCCATAAGGTCCACCAATAAGTCCACCTATATGTTCCACCAATGAGTTTTTTTCACAGTTGGTAAAGTTTGTAGGGGATGTGTTATGTGTTGCTGTAAAGATCTAATGTGTGTGCTTATGGAATGTAGTGTACAGGGATACCAGTCTGTGTAGGTGATGCAGTGTGTGTGTGTGTGTAGTCGATTGTAGCGTGTTTTCATGTAAGGGATAGAAAGAAGTTTGTGTTTGTGTATAAGGTATGTATTGTGTGTTTCTGAATGTGTGTACGGAATGTGTTGTGTGAATCTGTGTTTGTATGTGTCAGGGCAGCAAGGTGTGTTTCTGTGTCTATAAGGGACACAGTGTGTGTGTCTGTAAGGGGTGCATTGAGTGTGGGTGTTTGTGCAATGGATGTCAATCCCCCCCCCCCTTGTCATTTTCTTTCTCCCTCTTGTAATTTTTCCCCCCTCTGTCATTCCCCCCTTGTCATTCTTTTTCCCCCTCTTGTCATTCTCTTCCCCCCTGTCATTCTCTTTCCCCCTATTGTCATTCTCCCCCCCCCTTGTCATTCTCCCCCTCCCTTGTCATTCTCTTTCCCCCTCTTATCATCCCCCCTCTTGTCATTCTCTTTCCCCCTCTTGTCATTCTCTTTCCCCCACCTCGTTATTCTCTTTCCCCCCCTTGTCATTCTCTTTCCCCCTCTTGTCATTCTATTTCTCCCTCTTGCCATTCTCTCTCCCCCTTGTCATTATCCCTCCCCCTCTTGTCATTCTCTTTCCCCTCTTGTCATTCTCTTTCCCCTCTTGTCATTCTCTTTCCCCACCTCGTCATTCTCTTTCCCCTCTTGTCATTCTCTTTCCCCGGTCATTCTATTTCTCCCCTTGTCATTCTCCCCCCTCTTGTCATTCTCTTTCCCTTTTGTCATTCTCTTTCCCCCTTTCGTCATTTTCTTTCCCCCCTTTGTCATTCTCTTTCCCCTTAAAATTCTCTTCCTAGGCAGCCGCTCCCTCCTGTCACTCCATTGTAGCATGGCCGAGCCCTGTATAGTCCGCGGGTACAGGAGCTTTTGTTTCCTGTACCTGGGCCGACTGACAGGAAGTGCACAATGTGTGCGCACTTCATGTCAGTCCAGCTGGGTACAGGAGACAGATGCTCCCTGTACCCGCGGACCATACAGGACTCGGCCACGCTACAATGGAGTGACAGGAGGGAGCGGCTGCCTAGTCTGCCTATAGGACGCGCCGGCCCTGCCTCTATTAAATACACTGCACCTGCTATCTGAACTTGTTCTGTTGGGAGTTTTGTGCAAGTGCAGTGTATTAGAATGGAGGAGACATCACATGGAGGTGATTTGATTGGTCACTTGACCCTCCATCGGCAGCCATTTTATGGACTGGACCTCTGTGTGGACTGCACAAAAGACTTTGTAAACAAGGAGGCATACCTTATGAAGTATAGAAAATAGTGCAGAATTTCAACAAAGGCTATATTAGTAAGTGTCATTTTACAAATACATTGGTCGACAGTCACCAGAAAGTGGCCGAACCCTTTAACAATACTTGAGAAAACCGTAATAAATGATGCTATAAATCTATGCGAGAACCTTACTGTCTTAAATTTCATTTTCTGGAGCATGAACCTCCCATGATGTGCCAAAATTATTAAAAGGCATCATATTTATTTTAATTAAGACTGTGATAAGATGCACAAGGCTTAACAAATGCCATCCTGCACTGTACCCTTAAGTGATCAGTGCAGAAGGCATGGCAGAGGTGGAAATGAATCTGGTAAGTAGAGAAAGCAACATGTTTCATATCTTTTCTTGTAATATTCATTTGTGAAAGTTTGAGAAAACAAAAAAAGAACTCAGGCAAATATATTACTTGGAAACCAATATAATGTCCCAATAGTTCAAGCAACCCACACATGCATATGCAAACTAAACCAATTAGGCTGTATGGGTCATATCATAACAATAACTCTAGACAAGGGTTATCTGTGATAGTACCAAAAGGCTTTATTAAATTGCATAGGACACATGATTGACATAACACAGGACTCACATGATTAAAAACATTTAAAAGAAATACTGAACTGATGATGTAGGGAGAGCGCACAAGTAAATATAAATAATTAAAGTGCAAGTGCAAATTATTCAAATATAATATGGCATAAGGGTTAGCAGGCCTAGTACCTACATTTTTCAAAAAAGCATTGCAGAGGAAACCGTGCCATTGAAAGACCCGGCATCCAGTGCTACAAGCTATAAGAAGAATTACAACATGATTAATCAAAAAAGTGCGTACTAACCACACAGAGAAGGTGCCTACCGATACACCACCAGTACAGGCCCCTGAAGCGTGTTTCGCGTTAGCTTTCTCAAAGGGGTCATACAAGTATATGGCACATGTGGTCATATATAGTGCTTAACAAGCTGGGATTGGTAGATGGAAAACAAAAGTACCGCCCCACGATCATTATATTTGCTCATATCGGGTGCCAGGAAGCCCGTGATATCCCTCACCTGTGAATGTATGTGGAGCGCAATTCACTATATGGCGCGCAGGATCCGCCATGAACGCCATGGACGTGGGCGGCAACCACCGTCGGTCCGAACGAGATCGGCCACGTGATGGTCACATGACAGGTATCGTCACAGAGCAATCGGGTGTGGCCGACGCCAGGCGCATGCGCGGTACCTGCGCGCTCCACTGCGGCCATATTAGGTAAGGGCAAATATAATGGCAACAATAATTATACATAATTCCATGTTATACAGCATACAAATCAATAAGAAAATATATCTATTAATAGAAGGGCAGATCCAATCATAAGAGGAGCTGAAAATCGCATGTAGTATATAGTCACATAAGAAAAAATAGCAAAGACCAATATTATATATCATATGCATAATATCACTGTGAAGTGTCACAGAAATTTGACCAAAAAGCGCAGCCAGTATATTTATAATAATTGGAATCCCAACACTAAAGGAAACAATGGCAATAATTTACATTGCCATAAATTGATGCACATAGACCACATATGCCACAAGTATTAAAATCAATCGATTTTTATTTTCTTATCGATTTGTATGCTCTATACCATGGTATTATGTATAATTATTGTTGCCATTCTATTTGCTCTTACCTAATATGGCCGCAGTGGAGCGCGCAGGTACCGAGCATGCGCCTGGCGTCGGCCGCACCCCCTTGCTCCGTGACGATACCTGTCATGTGACCATCACGTGGCCGTACTCGTTCGGACCGACGGTGGTTGCCACTCACGTCCATGGCGTTCGTGGCGGATCCTGCGCGCCATATAGTGAACTGCGCTCCACATACGTTCATAGGTGAGGGATATCACGGGCTTCCTGGCACCCGATATGAGCAAATATAATGATCGTGGGGCGGTTTTTTTGTTTTCCATCTACCAATCCCAGCATGTTAAGCACTATATATGACCACATGTGCAATATACTTGTATCACCCCTTTGAGAAAGCTAACGCGAAACACGCATCAGGGGCCTGTACTGGTGGTGTATCGGTAGGCGCCTTCTCTGTGTGGTTAGTACGCACTTTTTTGATTAATCATGTTGTAATTCTTCTTATAGCTTGTAGCACTGGATGCCGGGTCTTTCAATGGCACGGTTTCCTCTGCAATGCTTTTTTGAGAAATTTAGGTACTAGGCCTGCTAACCCTTATGCCATATTATATTTGAATAGATTGCAATTTGCACTTTAATTACTTAAATGTATTTGTGCGCTCTCCCTACATCACCAGTTCAGTATTTCTTTTAAATGTTTTTAATCATGTGAGTCCTGTGTTATGTCAATCATGAGTCCTATGCAATTTAATAAAGCCTTTTGATACTATCACAGATAACCCTTGTCTAGAGTTATTGTTATGATATGACCCATACAGCCTAATTGGTTTTGTTTGCATATGCATGTGTGGGTTGCTTAAACTATTGGGACATTATATTGGTTTCTAAGTAATATATTTGCCTGAGTTCTCTTTTTGTTTTCTCAAACTTTCACAAATCCATATTACAAGAAAATATATTAAACATGTTTTGGTACCACAGATAACCCTTGTCTAGAGTTATTGTTATGATATGACCCATACAGCTCTATTGGTTTTGTTTAAATATATTACTTATCCAATATATAAACAATTCACATATGTATCAATTTCCCAATT
The DNA here is from genome assembly GCA_033119425.1 of Bufotes viridis. Classification (NCBI taxonomy): domain Eukaryota; kingdom Metazoa; phylum Chordata; class Amphibia; order Anura; family Bufonidae; genus Bufotes; species Bufotes viridis. Next base: position 168,733,364 of record CM065591.1, read on the forward strand.
TTTTTTTACGAACACTTTTCTAAAAGCATTTACAAAATATATGGCTTCTAGAGATGAGCAAAGTTTTTAAAAACTCAATTCGGATGCTTTGCCGAGTTTTTCCAAATAATTTGATTCAATCCGAAATAATTTGTGACCATGCGTGTTATAAAGTGATACTGTGCTGTGTTAATATATATGGAATAAGAGCAGATACTGAGGATTACACTCAGTATACAGGAAAAGAGATGTGATAATGTGCAGTGCACATATATACAGATTGGGAGCAGATGCTGAGGATTACACCCAGCAAACAGGACGAGAAAAGTGGTACTGTGCAGTGTCCATATATAGAGAATAAGTGCAGATAATGAAAATTACACCCATTATACAGGAAAAGAGAAGTGATAGTGTGTAGTGTCCATATATACAGACTAAGTGCAAATGCTGATAATTACACCCAGCATACATGACAAGAGAAGTAATATTGAGCCATGTCCACATATACATAAAAAGAGCAGATACTGAGGATTACACCCATTATACAGGACAACAGAAATGATACTATGCAGTGCTCATATATACAGAATATGAAAAGATACTGAGAATTACACTAAATATACAGGACAAACAGGGGTGCACCACCAATGTGGCCAGGTGAAGCGATCGGCTCAGGCAGCACCAAGTAGGGGCAAGAGGGGGGCAGCAAAAGGGCCATGGGCAATGAGCGCTTTCATTGTGGCACAGGGGTTAGGTTAATAAATTGGCATGAGGGGAAGGGCACCGTTTTTGCCGCAGCAGAAAGGCTAGGTGCACCCTTGAGGACAAGGTAAGTGGTACTGTGCTTTTTCAATATGTACAGAATAACAGCAGATACTGAGGATTACACCCAGTATACAGGAAAGGGAAGTGATACTGTGCTGTGTCAATATATATGGAATAAGAGCAGATACTGAGGATTACACTCAGTATATAGAAAATGATGTGATACTGTGCAGTGCACATATATACAGATTGGGAGCAGATGCTGAGGATTACACCCAGCATACAGGATGAGAGAAGTGATACAGTGCAGTGGCCATATATACAGAATAAGAACAGATACTGAGGATTACTCCCAGTATACAAGACAAGAGAAGGGGTACTGTGCAGTGTCCATAAATACAGGGCGTAGCTAAAGGCTCATGGGCCCTAGTGCAAGAGTTCAGCTTGGGCCCCCCTTCCCTCAGTGCTTTATGTGTCTTCTTTTGCGGAACAAGTGTATTTGGGCCCCTTCAGGCTCCTGGGCCCGGTAGCGACTGCTACCTCTGCACCCCCTATAGCTACGCCCCTGCATATATACAGAATAAATGCACATGCTAAGGATTTTAAATAGTATACAGCAAAAGTGAAATAATACTGTGCCATGCCCATGGGTACAGAATAAGAGCAGATACTGAGGATTACACTCAGTATACAGGACAAGAGAAGTGATACTGTGCAATGTTCATTTATACATATTTAGAACAGATACTGATAATTACACCCAGTATATAGATCAAGAGAAGTGAAACTGTGCAGTGTCCATATATACAGTACAGAATACAATCAAATACTAAGGATTACACCCAGTATACAGATCAAGGGAAGTAATATATACAGAATAAGAGCAGAGACTGAGGATTATATCTACTGGATAGGACAAGGCAAAATGAAAAACTGTTCAGTGGTCTGATAAATCAAAATTTCAAGTTCATTTTAAAAAGCACAGAGGGGAGGGATCATCCAGCTTGTTATCAGCGCACAGTTCAAAACCTACATCTCTGATGGCATGATGTTGCATTAGTGCCTATGACTTGGGCATATTACCCTAATATACAGTCAATGCAAAAAGGTTGATTGCTGTGATGTTGAATCGTTAAGTGAAATGTTGAGATTTATTGTATGTGTGTTTGTCTACTTAATAGTACTGTATGGATAGTTGATGGTTAACAACCCTGACCTAGCCCTTTTAAGTTACTAGGTGATTTACCTGGGTCTACCCCTAGTCAGTTGTGAGAGCCTAGCTGTGCTACTGAGAGGACACATGTCAGCTTGTTCCTCAGTCCTAGGCTGGAGTTCCAGAGATCCATCATCTCTGAGACAATTGCAACTTTATCCAAAGTACCCAGATTGAGAGAGAGAAGGAAGACTAGAAGGTCCAGGATCAGCAAGGCCATGTATTGGATCAGTCAGTGAGGTACTCTTCTCGTTTAAGGCTTATATAGACATTGCTGCAGTGAAAAACAAAATTGTCAGGGCTCCTTTCCACACTGTGAGACAATCTGTCCAGCCTTATCTTAAATCTGTTCTGTACCCCTCAGCCTGAGAATTACAGATCACTTACAAGAGCCCCATTGCCAGCCTAAGGTTCTGCAGAGAGACTGTAGAAAGACAAAAAAAAAAAGGAAAACATTGTACCTCAACCCCTTCATTGCTACTGTTTATCCATACATTGCTATTGCCGAAGGATTGCTCTGTGTTATATTGGAACTGTGCCTTGATACTGTTAGATAACCGACTACTTTTATTCTGCACTTTAGTAAAAAGAAATCAATTTATTTGTACCAATTTTGCACCAATTGGTGTGATTACTAGTGATGAACGGCATAGGCAATATTCCAGTTTGCGATTTTTGGCCGAATAGCCACCATAAATTCGCAAATTCGAGAATTCGTGATCCCCAGTCATTATTTACTTGATTGCGAAAATTGTCAATTTAATTTATTTGCAATCAAATGTCGCAATTATAATATTCACGATCAACACTAGTAATTACTGACTCCAGCACTATTCGCCAGCCATTACACCTGCATATACACTCCTCCCTTGCACCCTGCCAAAACACTTGACACCAAGGGCACCCCAATCACCATCAAGCAGGTGCCCCAACATTATAGTGTACCCCCAGAGAAGAAATGGCGCTATCACTGCATGGCTCTAGTGGGGTGATATTGATGTGATATTTGAAACTATGATCCATGTGTCAGAGCTACTACCACTCCTCTCTGTTTTAGGGAAGGCCTTGCATATTTCAGCAAGACATTGCAAAACCATACTGCATCAATCAAAACAGCATGGCAACACAGAAGGAGAGTCAGGGTCCTGAACCAGCCTGCCTGGAGTACAGACCTTTCATCAATAGAAAACATTTGGTGCATCATGAAATGAAATTAAGCAAAGAAGACCCAGGACTGTTGAGCAGCTAGAATCTTAATCAGACAAGAATGAGATGACATTCCTCTCCCAAAACTACAGCAATTGATCTCTTCACTTCCCAGATGTTTGTAGACTGTTAAAAGAAGAGGGGATGCCACACAATGGTAGACATGGTCCTATCTCAACTTTTAGAGATGCACTGCTGCCATCAAGCTTTAAATTAGTTAATTGTATTAATGAAATAGCAAAAATGTCTCAATGTCAACATCTGATAAAGGTTCTATTATCTTTTGTGAATAAAATATGTGTCTATGAGATTTGTAAATCATTACATTCTGTTGTTATTTACTAAATTTGGGTTGTATCATTCCAGTGATGCAACATCACTAAGTAGATTATTTCTGTACTGTGACATCATTGTTGCTTTCATCTCTGTACTGTGACATCACTGTGTGTATTATGCCAACACTCTTACATCAGTGTGTGCAATATTCTTATACTGTGACTTTGACTGTGACTTTGCTGTGCATATTATATATTCACTATTGTTACATCACTCTGTATATATATCCCTGTACTGTGACATAACTGTGTGCATTATCCCTGTTCTATGACATTAACATGTGTCTTTGCCTTGTGTATTAGAGGGGCCAATCATTTTCTTTTCTGAACATGTCATTGAAATAAGTAATCTTGGAATGGAGCCCCATTCTAAATTTTGCTATGAGGCTCCATCGTTACTTGTTACACCCCCAATTTGTATCCAATATATACCCCATGGAAGCAGTGTTTGGCTTGTATATCTGTCCTAGGAAAGTCTTAAAGGGAACCTGTCACCTAAAAATGCATATTAAACCGCCAGCGGTACCTTATTGCAACCTGTAGCATGATTATAAAGGCGTCTTTTCTGTACAATGCGCCAAAAGTCTGAAAAAAGACTTTTATTCAACTGACTATGCTATATAGTCTCGTGCATGCGCAGGCTCTCATGTGCGAGTGCCTGATCATTGAGCCTACCTCACAGCTGAGCCTTGAAGTCAATGGACACTAGCTTTATCGCCTGAAGTCAAGTGTGCCCAGCCTCCTTGCCAAACCCTTAGTATTTGATTGATAGGATGTCCAAATCCTTCACTGCTGGGCGCTTGAGCGTAGTCTCGTGCATGCGCAGGCTCTCATGTGCGAGTGCCTGATCATTGAGCCTACCTCACAGCGGAGGGGAACGGTGCTCAGGCGCCGGCACTGCAGGGACACAGCGCACAAGCAAGACTACGTTTGAGCATCCAGTGGTGAAGGAATTGGAATTCCTATCAATCAATTGCTTAGGGGCAGGGAAGGGGGCGGGGCACGCTTGACTTCAGACAAGAAAGCCACTGCCACCTTGACTTCCAGACTATCGTTTACATAGCATGGCCAGTTAAATAAAAGTTTTTTTCAGACTTTTGGCGCATTGTACAGAAAAGACACAGACACCTTTATAATCATGCTACAGGCTTCAATAAGGTACCGCTGGCAGTTTAATAAACATTTTCTAAGTGACAGGTTCCCTTTAAAATAAATATTTTACTTAGTTAATGTACTTTGCCATCAAAAGTCAGTGGATTATTTGATTTGCAAATCACTTCTCGTTGATATTAATAAAAATCTGCTGTTGGAATGACATCTAATACCAAATCCTCAAAGCTAAATGTCTCTTTTTTTCATGTCCGTTTTTATATCAGTCAGAATTTCATATCCAGCCATCTGTACATCCCTGTAATTTGCTTAAAATGAATAAGTAATATAAAAAATATCCATTTAGAAAAGAGAATTAACTTAAAAAGTAATATAAAGTGAAGGCATTTTAGCATTCATAGGTTCTGTGGGATTTTATATGTGTTTTATACTATACATTGTGGAATGCTTGAAAACTAACACTGTATTTATAATCTGCCAATATATGACTAAAAATATGTAGATTTGTCATGTCGGCGGCCCATGCAAGGGTGGACTGGGAAGATAAAGTGGCCCCATTTTGTAGTCGGTCCAAATTGATGGAAGGTAGGGCCAGCAATATCATATTGTGGCACATTATACCACCCCAACAGAGCCAAAAAACACAGTTCATCACTAAATACTATCAGTAGCACAAAATACAGTCCTAAAAACGTCCACTGGCCGACCGGGAAATTTCCCTGTAAGGTCTATAGCCATTTCGCCCCTGGACCCATGTCGCCATCCCAATGCGCAGGGTAGGCATGGGTGCCATTTCCCTTGCTGGCTGATTCTTCTGGCTGATTCTTCTGTTGTCCTGGTGGTCTTGACCCACTTGCCCTTCTCTACTATTGACGAGTGGGCGTGGCAGCCAGAGTCTTGCGTGCTTCTTCCTCATGCAGCCTACCTGTAGGGACCCTGCGCACTTCCCGGCTTTTAAAGGGCCAGTGTGTGCACCCTATTCTTCACCGTCCAATGTCTGGAAACCCTGAAGTACTTAAGGCAAATTTTTCTGTGGAAAGGTGCCTGTGCAATAGGTATTTCTAGCTTGCTAGTCCCTGTGTAGGGTGTGCTGTCTGTCTGCCCACTGCTTGATCTGAACCGCACCTGATTACCATATTGACCCCCCACTGCCTGCCCTGACCTTCAGCCTGTTTCATAGATTCATGTACTCTGCCTGCCCAGACCCCAGCCTGTTATTGACTATGAGTTTTGCCTGTCCTTTTGGTGTTGAGTCAGCAACCAACCACATGGAGACTATATCAAGAGGTAGCGGCCTGGTGTATTCCCTGCAGCAAAGTCCAGATCCCTGTAGATGGGTTAAAGGGTAAAAACCAGGGAACTGACAGGATAATGTCCTTAGGTTTACCGTAAGTCAAACCTGTTGGTTGGCGCAGTGGTCCCACATCCAGTGATGTAACAGGACTGATGAGTCAAAACTACATTTTTATACTAGTCATGTTAAGTTAGGAAGATGGGGGGCACCTGTAGTTGGCTCCTGTAGGTATTTAGTACCTGTACAGGCATTGTTTGAAAGGAGATGAGAACAAACAGGCAGCAAGTCCATGACCTAGGTGACAAGTGTGTGGTAGTGCAAACTGCCATTAGAAGTTTTTTTTTTTTTATCTTCACCTTTAGGCCTCCTCACCTGGTTGTGAAAACAAGAAAAATATAGATACAAATCATATCAGTAATGGCTGAACCTACTACAAGCTAGAGTCATATCTAAATGTTTTGAGACTGACACAAATTTTGGTTTTCACAAAGTTACATAATTTTTAAGGTGGCAAGTTGAATTAACTCTAGATTGTTATGAAGCTTGATCAGATGAATTGTAATTTATTGCAAATGTAAAGTAATATCTTGCTATGAAAATTAACTTAATTACAAATTCAGCTACGGGATCGAGTCACCACCAGTGCAGAGCTTGCTCAGGAATTGCAAGGTGTGAGTCCATCTGCACGCAGAGTGAGGCAAAGTCTTTTGGAAGATTGTGTGGCTGATATGGCCCATAAAAGGTAAGAATTAATGTTAGGGACCACTCGAGAGGCAACCGTGAAGTGGTGGGTGGCTTACATAATTTGGCCAAAATATAAACTAATGCCTCATCTAACATCCAGCATAGTGGCAGGACGGAGCTCTAGCTGCAGTGTGCCATTGCACCTTTGTTTTTACGTTTGTATGTGTATTTCACTATAGCAACGTGCACCTGCGTATTGGGTTGTGCTGACTGCAATCTCCATTTTTTTTTTTCTTTTGGAAGATAGCCTGGTATCAAGAACCAAAGCAAAAAAGCTACCTATTTGCAAGAGAAAAAACATCAAGGACAGATTGACATTCTAAAGGAAGTACAGGTGGGGGGGAGGGGCGGAGCCAGTGCCGGACTGGAACGGACATGTCAGTCTGAGCTCTGTGTCTCAGTCTTGGCTCTATTATAGCTATCTTAAGCGCCTCTTGCTACAAATGGGTAAAATCGGCCAGCAAAGGTCCAGGGACTCTTCCCTGCACCCAAAATCCATCTCAAACAGCGCGGACAAGTTTATTAAAAATGCTGCGGTGGTTCATGTTGCCAAAGAATCCAAGATGGCGATGGGCGCGCACAAAGAAACAGAGCCTGATAAGCGGGAAGACATCAGTGAACCCGAGGGATCCAGAAACAAACATCTCCCGATCTCCAGGAAATACCTAGACTCTGCCCTCATGAAAGCACTGGACCCATGTGGGAGGCAGAGTAGAGGCCTTTGAGACTACGCAGGCCGCCTTACTGGACTTTGGCACAGCAGCAACCAACAGCTTTCAAAAGTGTCGGACCCACTTAAACGAGATTTACACAGCCCTGGAGGACCAGGAAAACCGCAGCAGAAGGAACAACTTGTGGTTCTGTGGTGTTCCAGAGACTGAGGCCACCACAGAAGTGTTAGAGGTGATTCAGTCCATTTGTGCAGCCTCAGGCCCAATTAATATTGAAAGGGCTCATCATGCGCTACGCCAGAAGCCCAGTGAATCGGACCCGCCTAGGGACATTATATGTCGTTTTCTCGACTTCTGTGATAAAGAAGCGGTATTGACCGAAGCACGCAAGTTTCCTGCAGTGAAATATAATGGGTCAGAAATCAGCATATTTCAGGACTTGGCACCTATCACTCTTAGAAAGAGGAGAGCCCTGAAACCCCTAACAGACTGGCTCATAAACCGTAAGATACTATATAGATGGAACTTTCCGTTCGCTCTCGCTTTTTACTTTAATGATAAATGGGTTACTATCAGGAATCATGCGGATCTGAGCCTGATGTTCGACCTACTGTATATTCTGCCTTTGGCCATCAAAGATTGGGACTTTATCCAGGACCTCACCCTGTTAACAGAAGTACCCAGGATTGTTCCTTTTAAATCTTGCGACAACGAAGACACAACGCAAGAAGAACCACCAGCTACTGACGCCCAGGCGCATTACCTCAGATGTCTTCTGAATGGAGTAACTGGGACTTATGTAGCTATATATCTCTGTTTCAGCCCTTTCTCCCCTAGCTAGGGTGCATTCTCTCTTTCCCTCTCTCCTTTTTACCACAGGAAAACTTCTGATGGGTGCCTCTATATCTTCTCCCTTCCGGCATCAGTCCTCTGCCATCCTTCCCCTCTTTACCTGTCCTCTATCCTTTTGCCCTGCGGTATAGCTTTCTCTGTACTCTTATCGACTTACCTCTACTATATCTTTCCCTTTCCTCTGGCCCCACCACATATTCCTGTCCTCTCCTATCCACAGGGATACTGTCTTGTTATGATCTGTTAGATGCTGCCGTACATCTTATTTTTATTTAGGGCAAATCCTAGGCTTTTTTTTTCCAACAGAGCTGAGTAAAAATGATGATAGCCTTCAGGGGATATGAGGTGTGAGAGGTTTTTTATCTTGCCACGCAATGGACCCATCAGGGTCTCACACAACAATTTATATACCTTATTGGGTGACCTTGTTGTTGTTATTGTTTTCAGTGGAGAGTCACAGATTCCTTTACTCTCTTTGTGGTTATAAATTGACTGTCCGTAAGAGCAGACTCTCCTATTGATTGCTATTGCTTTCTGTATTGACAATAACAGAGTCTGGTGGTGGAAGCAGCATGAGTAGGCCACAGAGTGGCACAATGATAGAGTCTGTAGGTGGCAGCAGTATGAGGAGGCCACCGAGTGGCACACTGACAAAGTCTGCAGATGGCGGCAGCATGAGTTGACCAAAGAGCGGCACAATGACCGAGTCTGGAGGTGGCAGCAGCATCAGTAGGCCACCGAGTGGCATAATCACTGAGTCTGGAGGTTGCAGCAGCATAAAGAAACCACAGAGCGGCACAATGACAGAGTCTGGAGGTAGCGGCAGCATGAGGAGCGGCACAGTGACAGAGTCTGGTGGTGGCATCAGAATGAGTAGGCCAGGGAGTGGCAAAATGACCAAGTCTGTAGGTGGCAGCAGCATGAGGAGACCACAAAGCAGCAAAATTAAAGAGTGTGGAGGTGGAAGCAGAATGAGTAAAACCGCAGCGCGGCACAATGACAGAGTGTGGAGGTGGCGGCAGCATTAGTATGCCACAGAGCGGCACAATGACAGAGTGTGGAGGTGGCGGCAGCATTAGTATGCCACAGAGCGGCACAATGACAGAGTGTGGAGGTGGCTGCAGTATGAGTAGGCCAGAGAGTGGCACAATGACAGAGTGTGGAGGTGGCTGCAGCATTAGTAGGCCAGAGAGTGGCTCAATGACAGAGTGTGGAGGTGGCTGCAGTATGAGTAGGCCAGAGAGTGGCACAATGACAGAGTGTGGAGGTGGCTGCAGCATTAGTAGGCCAGAGAGTGGCTCAATGACAGAGTCTGGAGGAGGCAGAAGCATGAGGAGACCACAGAGAGGCATTTTGACATAGTCTGGAGGTGGTGGCAGCATGAGTAGGCCATAGAGCGGCAAAATAACAGAGTCTGGAGGTGACGGCAGTATGAGGAGGCCACTGAGTGGCACAATGACTAAGTCTGCAGGTGGTGGCAGCATAAAGAGACGACAGAGCGGCACAATAAAAGAGTTGGGAGGTGGTGGCAGCAAAAGTAGACAACAGAGTGGACCAAGAGTCTGGAGGACGCAGCAATATGAGGAGGCCATCGAGTGGCACAATAACCGAGTCTGTAGGTGGTGGCAGCATTAGAAGACCACAGAGCAGTGGCCTGGAGGTGGCAGCAGCATGAGGAGACCACAGAGTGCCACAATGAGAGAGCCTGCAGGTGGTGTCAGCAAAGTAGGCCACAGAGCGGCACAGTGACAGAGTCTGGAGGTGGCAGCAGAATGAGTAGGTCAGAGAGTGGCTAAAGGACCGAGTCCTTAGGTGGCAGCAGCATTAGGAGACCACAGAGTGGCAAAATAAAGAGTGTGGAGGTGGAAGCAGCATAAGTAGGCCACAGAGTGGCACAATGATAGAGTTTTGAGGTATCGGCAGCATGAGGAGACCACAGAGTGGCACAATGACCAAGTCTGTATATGGCGGCAGCATAAGTAGGCCACAGAGTGGACCAATGACAGAGTCTGGAGGTGGCAGCAGCATGAGTAGACTACAGAGCGGCACAATGACAAAGTCTGGAGGTGGCGGCAGTATGAGGAGGCCAACGACTGGCACAATAACAGAGTCCGGAGGTGGCAGCAGCATAATGAGACCACAGAGTGCCACAATGAAAGAGTCTGCAGGTGGTGTCAGCAAAGTAGGCCACGGAGCGGCACAATGACAGAGTGTGGAGGTGGCGGCAGAATGAAGAGACCAAAGAGCGGCACAATGACAGAATCTGGAGGTGGCAGCAGCATGAGTAGACCACACGCAAGTGTGGAGATGGCAGTAGCAGCTGCAGCATCAGGAGGATACCACAGAGTGGCAAGGTGACATAGTGTGTAGATGGCAGCAGGAGGAGACCACATAGTGGAAGGGTGACTTAGTGTGGATATGGCAGCAGAATGAGGGCACCACAGAGTGGCAAGGTGACATAATGTGTAGCTTGCGGGAGCAGGATATCACAGAGTGGCAAGGAGACATAGTGTGATATGGCAGCAGCAGTAGTAGAACACAGAGTGGCAACGTGATATGGTTTGGAGATGGCAGCAGCAGCTGCATCAGGAGACCTTTAAGTTACCCTGTAACAGAGTGGGGCGGTTTGTGGCAATACCAGCACCCACTGATGAAAGTGGGTGATTTAAGGAGCACTTGGCATCCGAAGTGTGGCATCCGGTGGGTTGCAGCATCAAAGTAGTAGCTGAGGCAGGTAGTCACTAGTCAGAAGAAATCTGTCTCTTGTATCAAAGTTTTGGTGTGGCACCATGCATGATCTAGTCTGATGCATCAGGAATTGGTGGTTCCTGGTTTATCTTGACAAAGGTCAGTCTCTCCACATTTTGGGTGGACAGGAGAGTTCTTCTTGGGGTAACTATGGCCCCCGCTGCACTAAACACCCGCTCTACTGGCCGGGCAGGACAGCTTTTCCAGGGCAAACTCTGCTAGTTGTGGCCACAGATCCAGTTTGGTTACCCAGTAGTCCAGTGGATCTTCAATGTGGGGTGGCGGGGTGCAATCCAAGTATGCCACCACTTGCTGGTTTAGGTCCTGCTCCAGGTCTACCTGCTGCTGAGTAGTTTCTTCACTATGCGGGTGAAGAAAGCTACTCATCAGCGACTGTGGACTCAAGCTGCTGCTGATGGAGCTGGTACTGCTCCTGCCACCCTACCACTCCCCAGCAGCCATGGCAGTGAAACGTGAGCGCAGAAGGTCCCCTCAGTCAGACCTGCGAGAGCATGGTGCAGATAGGCAACGGCCAACTGACTACATAGAATGTCTCTGTAGTAGTTCAGTTTGTCCTCCCTCTCGATGGGTGTAAAAAAGGCCCCCCATTCTGGACCGGTAGCGAGGGTCCAACAAGGTGGAGAGCAGAAGTCATCCCTCTGCCGAATAGTGACAATTCGGCTGTCACTACACAATCAAGTGAGCACGAATCGTGCCATTTGTTCAAGTGACTCAGAGGGACTCCCTACCTCCATCTTCACTGCATACTGCCACGGTGTGTCGGGGTCTTCCATCTAGTCTTCCTCTTTGCCCAGTAGCTCCTCTGGCTGCTCCTGCTCCTCTTGTCCTGTCAGCTACACATTGCCTGTGCTCCAATGTCCTCTTTTCCCGCCTTCTCCTCCTCTTACAGTTTAGCCCCCACAGGGCTCATGTGGCCGTGAGATCGAGGCGCCACGTATCCTGTCTCCTGACCAGCAATTGTTACCAGCATCTGTTCCAGGACATGAAGTGGAATGACACTTTTCACTAGCTGACCGCTACCTCTGCTGCTTCCATGAACCCGTGCACCACTCCTTTCCGGGCAAGTAGGCTGCTACAAAGCGGGTGGTCTACCCCGTGCCCGTTTGGGTCCCAATCTCCCACTGCTGCCACCCTGCTGACTCCCAGCCACACTAGCGACTTGCTCGCTCATCCGCTGCCTGACGGGCAAGCTGTCACCCTCTTCTCCTGATGATGAGGAAGCCCCTTATTCACCCGACTCCCACGTGCAATCGGCTTCATCATCATCGAGTAGTTTCTGCACATCACTGATGTCCTCCTCAACAACCTCTGGGTCAGGAGCCTGACCACTCGCAACACAAGCTCCTGTGCCACTTTCCTCATCACTACTTGCCCACCTAGCGGAGGAAGCAGCGGATGTCTCATCCACATCTTGGCTGGGCAGTAGCAGCTGAATGTTCTCGAGTAGCTCTTCCTCGCTGAAAATTGAAACTGAGCCCACTGCATCTCGTACTTCTCGTGGTGAGGGAACAGTAAAGGCAAGAGGATGGTTGAGTACAGCTGAGGGCACAGGGCCTGCTCCCGGGCCATGCCAACTAAGGGTTGTGTCTGACGAACCTACCAACTGTTGTGCTGGGGGTGTCTGATGTCACTTGGGATGACGTGGATGACCGAGTTAACCAATCAAGAACCGCTGGGTTGCTGGTCAAGACACGACCGCTAGATGACACCTGGAGCTTAGGCCTCTCGCTGCGACTACTGCTGCCACGACCCCTTACTCTGCAGCGACCTCTGCTTGTGCCAGAAACATTCAGGCCTCTGCCACTCCTCTGTGCATGGCTAGGCACTTAACATAACATACTTGTAGCTGAACTAAACAAATTAAATGGAAATTAAAACACCCCTAAAAGCGACAAATATATTTTTCTTTATTAACTGCGGAAATGCACTAAGAATAAAGTTTTCTTGTTGTAATAAAATACGACCCCATACGCTTTGACCAGAAAAAAAAAAAAGTGCAGTGCGTATATATATTTCTTGAAGAACTGAAATACACCCCTATACACTTTCAACAGAAATCACAGCAGCAGTGCACAAAGAATATATATTTCTTGTTACACTGAAATTGGCCAATATTCTCTTTGACTAGAATTTTTTTTTTTAAGATTGAAGGGCGTATATATATTTTTAGAAGCACTGAAATACGCCCCTACAGTATATGCATTCACCAGAAATAACTGCAACAGTGCAGTGCGTATATATATTTTTCTTTTTTTACTGTAATATGCCCCTATACGCTTTCAACAGAAATACCTGCAACAGTGCAGTGCGTATTGTGGGGAGTCGCTCCGGTAGACAGCGGTACGGGTGCAGTTTAGAGGCAAACAAGGAGTCCAGATTGTGCAACAAACAGTGTTTTATTCACACTTGCACACCATAAATGAAAACAGTCTCTTGGTGACAGTTCACACACAACGGAAATAACGTGGCAAAACAAAAACAGGCCAACACAGGTTCAGTCACCTGGGAGGTGTAGGTGCAGGTTCGCACCACGCTGTCGGCCCAGCCGCAGGAGAATCCAGCTTCAGGTAGCCAGGAACCAAACACCTCCTTGCTGAGCTCTTTCCTCCAGGACAGAGAACTCCCAGCCCTGTTAGCAGCTCCAGGATAATCACTTCCTCCAGCTGCTGAGCTGGCTGAGCTTTTAAACCCAGCCCAAAACCAGGACTGGGTCGTGGGGAGCAGCCACCCACCCTACACTTTAGCTGCTCCCGGTAAGAGCCGGCCCGGATCGGCTTTGCAGCCATGCTATTTAATCTCTGTCAGTAGCACTAGCTGCTGCTGACATCAACAAAACGGGCTCTTACCTCACCGAGGCTATGAACCTCGGTGACACATACCTGCCATCCACGACAGCACCCTGCACCTTACCACACACCCCCTTTGTTCAACCCTGAGGGGTGGACACATGTGAGGCAGTGGACGCGGAAAGGGCATCTGCATTTCCCTGCAAGCGACCTGCCCTATGTTCCACGGAGAACTTGAAATTTTGCAGGGATAGGAACCACCTGGTGACCCGAGCATTCCTCTCCTTGGCCTGACTCATCCATTTGAGGGGGAATGGTCGGTCACCAGACGGAACCTCCTCCCTAACAGGTAGTAGCGGAGAGATTCGAGTGCCCACTTGATAGCCAGGCACTCCCTCTCCACTATACTATATCTGGACTCGGCGGGACTGAGCTTACGGCTCAGGAAGACAACGGGATGTTCTTCCCCGTTGACCTCCTGAGACAGTACCGCACCGAGGCCTACCTCCGAGGCGTCGGTCTGTACGACAAACTCCTTGTTGAAGTCGGGTGTCACCAAAACCGGGGACCCACACAGGGCCGACTTCAACGCGGAGAAAGCCTCCTCCGCCTTCTCACTCCAGCTAACCCTCCCAGACATTCGCCCCTTCAAAAGGTCTGTCAATGGCGCTGCTATTGTGGCAAAGTGGGGCACAAACCTCATGTAGTAACCTACAATCCCCAGGAACGACTTTACCTGCCTGGTGGTGACCGGTCGGGGCCAGTTACGAATGGCCTCTACCTTAGTTACCTGAGGTTTGATAACTCCCGCCCAATTACATATCCCAGATATTTTGTCTCCTCTAACCCTATGGAGCACTTCTTTGGGTTAGCGGTCAGTCCGGCTTTCCTCAGGGCATCCACTACCGCCTGCACCTTGGGTAAATGGCTTTCCCAGTCGGTGCTGTGGATGACTACATCATCTAAGTAGGCCGAGGCGTACCGACGATGTGGTCGCAGCACTATGTCCATTAGCCTTTGGAAAGTGGCGGGGCGCCATGCAGGCCAAAGGGTAACACCTTGTAGTGATACAGGCCCTGCGGGGTAACAAATGCGGTTTTTCCTTAGCCGACTCCGTTAAGGGTACCTGCCAGTACCCTTTAGTGAGGTCCAGCACAGAAAAATAACGGGCTTGTCCTAAACTTTCAACAAGCTCGTCTACTCGGGGCATGGGATACGCGTCAAACTTGGATACTTCATTTAACTTGCGAAAGTCGTTGCAGAACCGCAACGTCCCATCCGGCTTGGGTATTAGGACTATGGGACTGGCCCACTCACTTTTCGACTCCTCAATGACATCGAGCTTCAACATTAACTGCACTTCCTCCGCGATGGCCCGCCGCCGCGCCTCGGGTACCCGGTATGGTTTTAACCGGACCTTGGCCTGAGGCTCAGTGACGATGTCATGTCGGATGAGAGACGTGCGGCCAGGGAGGTCCGAGAACACATCCGTGTTCCGACTGAGGAACTCCTGACTTCCTGAACTTGTTTGGAAGACAGGCTGTCTGCAATTTTTACCGTGGTTACGGCTTCACAGGCCTCGAACTGTGGGGCTGGACCCTTTTCACCTAGAAGCCCTGGCCGGGGCTGTGGTCGTCGGCCGCGTCCCTATCTTTCCACGGCTTAAGTAAATTCACGTGGTACACCTGCTCCGGCTTGCGCCGCCCTGGCTGGTGTACTTTGTAATTTACTTCCCTACTTCTCGATCACCTCATAGGGGCCCTGCCACCTAGCTAGGAATTTGCTGTCAAGGGTGGGTACCAGAACCAAAACCCGATCTCCCGGATTGAAGCCCCGTACCCGAGCCTGACGATTGTACACCCTACTCTGGGCTTGTTGCGCTGCCTCCATATGCTCCCGGACCAAGGGCAACACCCTTTCCATCCGTTCCTGCATCTGGGCGACATACTCAATGACACTTTTGTGGGGGACAGGCTGTTGTTCCCATGCTTCCTTGGCGATATCCAACAGGCCCCGAGGGTGTCTGCCATAAAGCAGTTCGAAGGGCGAGAACCCAGTAGAGGCCTGGGGCACCTCTCGCACTGCGAACATGAGATAGGGCAGAAGCAGATCCCAGTCCTTCCCATCTCTAGACACCACCCTCTTTAACATATTTTTTAGAGTTTGGTTAAACCTCTCCACAAGACCGTCTGTTTGCGGATGGTAAACGGACGTCCGTAACTGCTTTATACGCAACAATTTACACAGTTCCCTCATTACTTTGGACATAAAAGGGGTCCCTTGGTCTGTCAGAACCTCTTTAGGCAGGCCCACACGGGAAAACATCTCCATTAACTCTTTGGCAATGAGCCTAGCTGAGGTATGTCGCAGAGGCACCGCCTCCGGATACCGAGTGGCATAGTCGAGAACTACCAGAATGTGTTGGTGGCCCCTGGCAGACTTTGGTACAGGCCCAATTAAATCCATAGCGACTCGCTCAAACGGTACTTCAATAATTGGCAGAGGTACCAGAGGACTACGGAAATGTGGCTGGGGGCTAGTTATCTGACAGGTTGGACAGGACTTACAATAATCTTCTACCTCCTTGAACACACCGGGCCAATAAAACCGCTGCAGTATGCGGTCCTGGGTTTTCTGCCACCCCAGGTGTCCCCAAGAACATGTTGGTGGGCAAGCTCCATGACAAGCTTGCGATACGCTGTGGGCACCACCAACTGTTCAACAGGTTCACCTCGGATTTGGTTCACCCGATACAACATATCCTGCAGAACAATAAATCGTGGGAACATTAATTCAGCCCCTGGTTTCTGGGGTTTACCATCAATTTCCAGCACATTCTCCCAGGCCCTGGTTAGGGTTTGGTCCCGGTGTTGGGCGGTCCCAAAATTATCTCCGGAGACGTGGAGGTCTGCCAACTCAGGACCTGGTGGCAAGTCCTCCATGTCTCCCACCATTACACTCAGTGGGGGTGTCTCCCCTCTATCACAGAAGTGGTGGTCACCCCTACCGCAGGCCCTTCGGACTCGGGCTCCCAGGGCTCTGGCCTCCCACAGGAACCAGGCCACTCTGCTAGGGTTACCCCTGTCTCAGGGCTATTAGTCACTTTCACCTCAGGCCATAGTGACGGAAAACCAGGGAAGTCTCTCCCAATTATTAGTTCATACGGTAGTTTGGCGGAGATCGCCACTTCACAAGTCCAGGTGCCGGCCGCCGTGGACAGAGACATTACAGCAGTGGGATAGTCCTTTAAGTCTCCGTGAATGCACACCACCCCAACTTTCCGGCCCGTATACTGGGTGGGCTGTACCAGGGCAGCACTTACCAGGGTTACCAGGCTCCCTGAGTCCAACAGCGCCACTGCCAGGTTATCCCCGACTTGCACCTGGCACAGATGACGACTGTCTATTGTCTCGGGATGCCGGTCGCACACAGTCTCCGGGCATACATGGAAGCCCGGTACCCATAATTAGTCTCCATGGGTTCCCCCACTGTGGACAGTTGGCCCTTATGTGTCCAGGCTCCCGACCCTGCCAGCAGACCACTGGGGACGGATCTGCAAGAGGTACATCCCGGGCGGGTTTGGCCGGCCGCCGGGACTGGGGTGGAGATTTCCGGGGTTTGACTGGCCCCCTCCCAAAAGAACCCCCTGCAGGTTTCTGGTGGCCTCATATCGTTCCACCAGGTCGACCATCTCAAGGGCATTGGTGGGGATACCTGGCCGATCCAGTGTTGAAGGGGGTAAGGCAAGGCCCTCCAAAACATGTCAGCCAGCAGCCGGTCCAGCATAGCAGTCGGACTCAGAACCTCAGGCTGCAGCCATTTTTGCAACCTGTGCAGCAACTCATAGTACTGCGGCCTGGCGGGTTCAGCCACGTTAAAGTCCCACTGGTGGACACGCTGAGCCCGGACCAACACGTTTACCCCCAGTCTGGCCAGGATCTCCCCTTCACCGTGGAATAGTCAGCAGCCTGGTCGTCTGCCAAATCAAAAACTTGCTGGGGTCCGGATGCCAGGAATGGAGCAACCACTTCGGCCCACTGGTCACGGGGTAACTTTTCCCTCACGGCGACCTTCTCAAAGACCGCTAGGTATGTCTCCACGTCGTCTGCGGGGGTCATCTTTGGGATCGCCGCACGGACCGCTTCCGGGCATCATGGACGTGGTGGGACGCTCCGGCCGCCTGTAATGCCATCACATGTTGTAGCAGTAACTGGTTGGTCTCCCGCTGCTGCACGTTAGCTTCCACGAGAGCCTTCACAGCAGCCTCCATGTTGCCAGAGATCACAGGCTGCAACTTTGCCGGCCTAATATAGGACATTCACTTTTGCTCAGCACAAAAACAAAGTTCGGCGTTCACGCCAGCCTCACTGCGCATGCCCGCATCCGACACCAAATGTGGGAGTCGCTCCGGTAGACAGCGGTACGGGTGCAGTTTAGAGGCAAACAAGGAGTCCAGATTGTGCAACAAACAGTGTTTTATTCACACTTGCACACCATAAATGAAAACAGTCTCTTGGTGACAGTTCACACACAACGGAAATAACGTGGCAAAACAAAAACAGGCCAACACAGGTTCAGTCACCTGGGAGGTGTAGGTGCAGGTTCGCACCACGCTGTCGGCCCAGCCGCAGGAGAATCCAGCTTCAGGTAGCCAGGAACCAAACACCTCCTTGCTGAGCTCTTTCCTCCAGGACAGAGAACTCCCAGCCCTGTTAGCAGCTCCAGGATAATCACTTCCTCCAGCTGCTGAGCTGGCTGAGCTTTTAAACCCAGCCCAAAACCAGGACTGGGTCGTGGGGAGCAGCCACCCACCCTACACTTTAGCTGCTCCCGGTAAGAGCCGACCCGGATCGGCTTTGCAGCCATGCTATTTAATCTCTGTCAGTAGCACTAGCTGCTGCTGACATCAACAAAAACGGGCTCTTACCTCACCGAGGCTATGAACCTCGGTGACACATACCTGCCATCCACGACAGCACCCTGCACCTTACCACAGTATATATTTTCCTTTTTTTTACTGAAATACGCCACTATACGCTTTCACCAGAAATAACTGCAACAGTGCAGTGCGTATATATTTTTTTCGTAGTACTGAAATACTCCCCTATATGTATTCAACAGAAATAACTGCAACAGTGCAGTGTGTATATATTTTTCTTTTTTTTACTGAAATACGCCCCTATATGCTTTCACCAGAAATAATTGCAGAAGTGACCTGAGAATATATATTTCTTGTTGGACTGAAATAGGCCACTATACTCTTAGACCAGAAAAAAAATTAAAGCGTGAAGTGCGTGTATATTTTTCTTGTAGTACTAAAATACGCCCCTGTACACTTTCACCGGAAATAACTGCAAAATTGCAGTGCGTATATATATTTTTTTTTTTACTGAAATACGTCCCTATACATTTTCACCTGAAATAACTGCAACAGTGAAGTGCATATATATTTATCTTTTTTTACTGAAGTACGCCCCTATATGCTTTCAACAGAAATAACTGCAGAAGTGAAATGCGCATATATTTTTCTTGTAGTACTGAATAAGATAGTAAGATATAAGCCACTAAAGGCTTTTCAACATAACGCTTGCAGCCCAATAACAAAAAGCTGGAATTACAGAGCTGTCTAATGACTAGTTGGATCCCCAAATCATATTTCCCTGCACTTGTAAATCACTTTCCTTACTTTTCTAACAATGTCCCTAGCACCTTCTGACGTATCTCCCTGCACTAAGATGCTGTGAAATGATTCCTCTCTATCCTTTCCCTGCACTTATAAATCTTTTTTTCTTTCCACAATCGTTTCTCTACTATCGCCTTCACACGTCTGTCCTTGAACTCTAAACTCTGGAAATAGTCTGACTGTAAGATGGCCGCCGTAGTTATAGGGCTGTGACATCACAGGGCTGGCTTGCTGCTGATTGGCTGATCCCACCTTCCCAGAGTTCTTTGCCCCATGTCCTCAGTCCTCACACGTTTAGCCGCTATTTTAGCAAAATTGTGATTTGTTACCACTAAGCGTGAGGAAATTCGCATTTGTGAATTCCACTTCGTCAGCTTCGATTCACTCATCTTTAATCAACACTGTAAATATCAAGTCTTTGCATAAACTTGAAGCATTTGTCAATACATGTTATAAAACTTGTGAAATGTTTATAATTGTATACCAGTATACCATAGAAACATCTGACAAAAATATCTAATAACATTAAAGCAGCAAATTTTGTGAAAATTTGTGTCAGTCACAAAACTTTTGGCCACGACTGTACAAAATCTCTCAGTAGTTCCACATTAGGCTGAGGTAAGATGATGTGTTGTGGCTCAGAGATAATGTACATTTTTAAATACTGACATGCAAAAGATTTTAAAAAAATAAACAAAATAATAAAACAGCAGACCTTAAAATGTGCATGTTTTTTAAAAGTATCTCAAATGCATCTAGATGTTTGGGATCTCACTTATAATTAAAGCAATAATGGCAAAAGAAAAAGAGGGAGAGGCGCTCATAGGGTAGTGAGTCCAAAATTCACCTTCATGGGTGATTTGGTTCTGCTCACCTTTTGTTGTTGTGCATGGAAGGGCACAACATCCATACAGGTGGTTTGTAGTGACCTCAGTGGTCGGTCGGTGCTGCCGGTACCTATACAATCCCTTTGGCGGAGGTGCCTGTTATCCTCAGGGTTGTTATGAAGACTGTGGAGTGTTCTGTGCCAGGGGCACAATTGGAGGTACTTCTTTTGGCGCACAAATAAACAACCTTAAGTTCAGCACTGTTGGAGTTACTGGACAAAGTGATGGGAATAAAATCCCTAGTAGGTATGGTAATAATAAAAATGGGGTATAAAATAGAGTACTACTAAAAGTAGAATCGCTCAATTAGGAGTCAATAGAACATATTAGAAATGGTGGTGCTACATTATCCTCTGAAAAAAATGATTGAAACAATTCATAAAAATTTACACTTGCTGAAGATATAAAATTAGGAAATACATCAAAAATTCATGATAATTCGCAGTTTGGATATAACATGAGGTGGCTGGTACAGGTTAGGTATCTAGGTGAATTTGTTTGCTTGGGGGAGCCAGGGGAGCGCTCATAGTGAGTTAGAGGCGGCACAGAATAGCTAATATACTTGATGGGTGAGGGATAAGAGTTTGGATGGGTAAAAATGAATAATACATATATATCGTATTATAAAGATATTAGATATTACCTTATGGACGCCGACAGGAGGACAAAAGAGGCTGCTGAGCATGCCTTGGTTGTTCTGTAGCGTGGCTCACCCCGTGTGTGAGCCGCCCTTTATAGTTATGGTGAGAGCGGGGGGAGGTTGGCATGTGAGGAGGATAACACTGGGGAGTGGAGGCTGAGGCATGACGTCAACGGAGGTGTAGCGTTGTTAGGCGTCTGAGGATAATGTAGCACCACCATTTGTAATATGTTCTATTGACTCCTAATTGAGCGATTCTACTTTTAGCTTTTAGTTATGTGATGTCACAGCCCCCTTAAAACCTCATCCCATGCAGTGCCTGCCATTTCACTGTGAGCTGAGCATAGGGAGAGAGGTGGCAAGTGCTCTTGCACTAGTGACAGTGTTGCTGAAAACAGTTTTAAAAAGAATATTGGAGAGGAAGAGTGCAGTGATAATGCAGGAAGAGCGTAGGAAGAGTTTTGAGTGTAATCTTGTTCAACTGCTGCCCCATTCATAGTTAATCCATTACTTTACTGATAGACTTACTGTGCATCAGTATTAAAGTCTGGTCTAATATCTCACCGCTTGCTTCTTGTTCAACTGCTGCGACATTCATAGTTACTTTAGTGATAGACTTATTGTGCCTCAGTATTAAGGGTGGTCTAATATCTCACCAGGTGCATCTTGTTCAACTGCTGTGACATTCATAGTTAATTTGTTACATTACTGTACCCTATGGCCAACCGACAGTTGCCTGGGCTCTCCAAAGTACGAGCAGTAGAAAAAATGTTCCTGTAGCCAGCACAAGTAGCAGCAGAAAATGTGGGGGTGGTAGGGGCCACATCAACAAGCCAGAGCTGCCACTGTCATCCAACGATCGTGTTTTGTCCAAAAATGCAGCCATACTGGAATAGTTGACTTACTCTGCAACATGATTTCAAGTGACAACAGATACACACAGAAAGGAATCAGTGGGTTCCTCTAACCCCATGCTCAGTTGGCATGGCCCAGGAACTGCATTTGTGCCCTCACCTGTCCTGAATTTGCAACTCTCGCTTTTGCTGCTCCTTCTGCTAGCCAAATAATGTATGCCGCTTGCTCTGTTCTGTTTTTCATCCTGATTAACTTTAAGAGGACAGTCAGCAATTACAGACCAGCACAGACTTGGAGGAGAGGTCTGCTGTGGATTCCTCTAGGCGTGCACCTACCAATGAGGTCAGTGATATGCGCAAGAGACAGGTGAGGGTGAAGTGACGACCAAACATGTGTAGATAATGATGTAGCCGATAGCACATGGGAGCCGGATGAAGAGCTGGAATCATAATCACCAGGGGGTGAGGGTGGCAGCATGCCACTCATTTAGTTTTACAGTCTGATTCAGCAACCCCTGCATCTCCCATCGGCCTACACACACTCTCCAACAGTCAGGGCTTGATACCACAATGTTATCTTTTGCTCCTCCTCCTTATCACTTGTTTTTACAGGAATTGATCATTGATCACAGCTCTCAGCAAAGTATTAGTTTGCAGAAAAGCTCTGGCGTCCCGGATATCTCTGAAAGCATGCGCCACAGAGTGTCCTAAGGAAGAACAAGCCAGCGAAGGTGCAAGTCTAGCTGGGAGCATTCCAGCAAGAGGTGATAAGATCAAGCTGCGAACAAGTGCAAGTGTCAGATGAACATAGTGAAAGTAGAAATGGAGGTAAAAAATAGAAAACAAAAGAAGTTCTGTAAAGTCTGTGAGGAATATAATACAGATAAAGTATATAAATGGAAAATTTCAAGTAAGGTAGGCTCTATCTGCCCTAGGACCAGGTCACAAGTGAGAGACATAAGTTCATCTATTCAGGTAATTACAAGGATAAACAGGGAGGAATGCTGCAGCATACATCACATCAAGGGGCTGTTGTTGGAAACACTGAGAGATTTGGTTCCCAATATAATAGAAACTTTAACATATATAAGCCTTGGCACGGATCCCCACCGAATAATTATTATCACCCATGATATATGCAAACTGGGGGAAACACATATGGCGGCAATCAGTATCCATATAGAAATTATTACCCACAGAATCAGTATAGACCAAAGCACTTGTATCGCAATCAGGTATAAGGAGGGAGAAATGAGACAAAAAAGCCATCTCAAGGTAACCCTTACAATAGAGATGAAAGAACATCACCAATACAAATACAGAATAATGAAGATTTAATGAAGAACAAACAAAATTTTCCCCATTAGGCGACGAAAGGAATACAGAGAAGCGATGTAATAGAAGTGAAAGAAAAAGACAATCGGAGGAGTGTAGAAATGAGGAAGGAGAGGAAAAGGGAAATAGGAGCCCAAAGCCCAAAAAGAGCAGTGAGAATTAAGAGGGATTTTTAATCCTAGTTCATATACCCTTTCAGATAAAGAAAAAGAGGTTCTAGGGAAGGGGTTAAAATTTGCGCCAACCAATAAATTAATCAAGTTTGAAACTTTCCTGGATGTGCACAAATATATTAGGAAACTTAATATTGCCAAATATTGTCTAAGTAATCAGGCACCTCCTATTAAAAATAAAGAGGTTGAAAATGAAGTGATCTATACGCAATTGCGGGAGAAGTCCACTTTTTTTCCAAAAAATAAACATAATCAGTGTATTGAGGGGTTTAAAAGAGGGCTCCTTAGGGAATTAGATAAAATTGATACCAAGCCGAAACATCATAAATAACCTCACATTAGAAGAAAAATTTGCTCTCAAAAAACTTGACTCTAACTCAAACATTGTCATCAAGCCAGCGGATAAGGGGAGGAGGGGTGGTGGTGGTAATAATCGATATAGAAAAATATAAAGTAGAGCTTTAGATGGTAAAACTTAACAAATATTGAAAAAGAAGCCTAAAATGGAATATAAAAGAAAAATAGATGAGTTGCTTCGAGAGGGCCATTAAAATGGGAATATCAATAAAAAGGAATTTGTCTATTAAGTTTCAAGTGACCCCTGTTATATATCATTTGCCAAAGATCAATAAAAGTTTGACGATCTCCCCGGGGAGACCCATATTCTCAGGGATTAATTCACTCACAAGTAGATAAGAATACATAGATTTTTTCCACCAAAAGTATGTCACCCAGGCTTCCTCCTACCTCAAGACACAAGTAGTGTCATTGAGTTAAGGACAAAGTCAAGAGAACACATGGCTTGGTACAGTAGATGTAACATCATTTACACGATTATCCCAAGAATTGTGACTTAGGGCAATTGAGGAGGAACTAAAGAAGGATCCTGAAATGTCTAATCAACAATAAAAATTTAATTTTAGGCTGTGTAGACTTCTGTCTTAGTCCCAATTATTTTTGGTTCAAAAACACTTATTATTTACAGCAGACCGGGACTGCAATGAGGCAAAATTCGCCCCCAGTTTCGCTAACCTTTTTATGGACCTCTGGGAAAAAGAAAGAATTAACCCTATCCTAGAGAAAAAATACTCAAAGTGGAGAACTGAGGGTTAGTAAAAACATTATATCGACGACTGTTTACTAATATGGGAAGGAGAACAACAGGGATTGATAAATCTTATTACAGACGTTAAAGGGACACTGACGGGACATTAAAGCATATAAAGTGACACATATGCTTCTATTGGTCTTAATAGACTGCCGTCTCCTAGTGTCTCCCAGCTCATTAGTATTCACGGCACTGGGCAGCTTTTTTTTCTCCCGATGCGGTGAAATCCCGCGCATGCCCAGTACTACCTTCCTGGCATCAGCCTCATCGCCTGCCAGCACTCAGGTACTGGAGCAGGAGGGTGCCGGGGACCTTATCCGGCACAGGAACGGAGTGACAAGATGAGGCTGATGCCAGGAAGATAGTACTGGGCATGCCCGAGATTTTACCGCGTCGGGAGAAGAGCAGCCGCCCAGTGCAGTGAATACTAATGAGCTGTGTGGCACTAGGAGATGGCAGTTGGGGCACGGCTGGGCACACAACTTAATGAGGGACAGTCCTTTGGGCACAAAGTAAGGTAATTTGCATATTGATAAAAACGCTTTTTATAAGTAAAGGAAAGGCAGCCAGGGGTAATAATGGTATAGTTTAATTAAGCATATTAAGACCAATAGAAGCATATATGTCACTTTATGTGCTCTAACGGCCTCTCAGTGTCCCTTTAATAAAAATAATTGAAACCTCAAATTTACGAGTAACTTCAGCGCAACCTCCATTAACTTCCTGGATCTAACCATTTTTTTTAATGACAATGTCTTTAAAACAAAAACCCTTTTTAAAGAGACCGATGTAAACGTGTATATTGCAACTACCAGTTGGCATTATGGCCCCGATTAAAAATATACCAAAAGGGCAATTCAAGAGAGTATACAGAAATTGTATGGACATTAGTGATTACAAAATACAAAGTCAGGTCATTCACGAGCGGTTTGTAGAAAAAGGATATCTAGAAAAGGATTTGACTATCTGTTGTAAAAATATAGAGGAAATCGGAAGACAGGGGGGGGGGGGTCGAACAGAGAGGAAAGGATTTTGGTTTTACCTTTTTTACCCAATATAATATGAGTGTGGGTTTTATGAAAATGGCCATTATGAAAACCCAATTTGTGCCATTATTTGGAGCATAGCTTTATTCCAACAGAAAATACTAAAAGGAAAGGGAACAAATTCATATGGTGCGGTTTTTGCCTCCCGTGTAAAAATAGGGCCAAAGGAAATAGAATTAGAAGTGTACAAACAATTCACTCAAATAAAAAAAGATCTGGACTTTAAAATAAAGATGGGAAATTATGTGTGAATGTACAGGGGTCGTCTATCTATTGGAGTGCCCTTGTGGCCTCCAATATGTGGGGAGAACAACAAGAAAATTTAAAACAAGAATTCAGGAGCATATCCGCAATATTAAAAAGGGCTTGGAGACACATAGCGTTCCCCTACATTTTAAAAAAGTCAATCAAAAAAATCCAAGTGGACTGTTGTTCACTGGAATTTAAATAGTTAAATCACATTGGCAGGGAGGGGATCCCGTCATGAAAATCAATCGCTGTGAGATGGAATGGATCTATAAAGTAGACACATTACAGCCACTTGGACTAAACGTGGAGTTTGACCTAAAGCCCTGCTTGATGTGAAAAAATTTCTCAGAATTTCTATTTGACTTCAAACTGTGATCCCTTAATATGAGATTGGGAAAAGTGCAGTTTTAGTTTTGGTTATATAATATTGACTATGTGAACAGCACCCAATGGATAGAAAGGATATGGTGCGGTATTTAATGTTGAGAGGATTAGTTTGTAGGCGAAGAGGGTGCTGTCTCTGGTTTCTAGAGTATATCATGTGAACAGATCTCTGTGAGTGAATACAAGAGGGAGGGATATTCATCTCTTATGAATGAAAGAAGTGTAATCTTCTATTGGTCAGAGTGAATCATGTGTCTGTAGTAGTGATAAATGGGAGTTTGTAGTATTATAAACAGGAAAACAATTAACTTTTTTAGTTTCTATAACTTTGATAGACAAAGCATGCGCATCGAGTGTGAATTTATAAATATGAAATGCCTGTATTATTGATATTTTTAGAGAATTGTTTTATATGGATATTTGATGGGCAGAGATGGGGATATGCATTTGAAGATATAAAAAGACAGTCCCTAAGGAGGGTGGAGTATTCACCCCTGAGGAAGTGTGAGCGAAACCTAGGTTGGGCAGCAATACGAGGGTGATCTTATTGATGATATGCTTTTAACCTTACCACGTTTGTGAGTATAAATAAAACCCTTTATATGTGATTCTGTCGATGGTGCTTCCCTATCTACGCGACCTTCTGATACTTCACAGAGCGACTTACCCAGAGGGACAGTGTCTCATGTGAAGATTGATGTTCTTTTCACTAGGTCTGCAATACACCTATGACCTGAACATAGGAGGAATCTTTCCTGAAAATTAAGAAGCAGCGTGGACCTACATAACGTTTATATTGACTAGTGTGAACTTTACCCACTTCCCTTTGGGACCTGCAGCGCAATATTTACAGGCAACGTATCAGAGACTTTTAAATTATTGGACCGATCAAATAGTGATACAAAATACTGACCAAATACTGACTGTCTGAAAGAGGCTTTATAGATGCTTAAAAAACAGGAACCTCCCCACTCTGTCATGGGGCCACTATTGTCATTGTTATTGCCACTGTTGCTGCTGCCATCCTCCCCACTCTCTTATGATGCCACTACTTCATTCTTGGGGCACTGCACAGTTAAGTCTATGGTGATAAAGTAGACCTGAGGCTAATATTGACCTGTCACACTGACGCACAGTAAATCTACAACTAACAGAAGGGATTAAGAAGCATGTCTTTGGACTGCTACAACATGCAATAATTTTTTTTCTCCTCTACTTAATTGGCACTGCCTCCATTTCTTTATTTTGTTCCTCTAAGAAGCCATTTGGGCACCGCTCCTGCAGGGGCGTGCATGAGTTTTTGGCTTTATTGAAGAGTGCTGTATCTTTTTCTTTTTGTTTAACAAAAGGGAATAGCTATGAATCATGGTGCACTGCACAGTGACGTAGATGGAAATAAATTGCACCTGTAATACTGATGGTACAGCCTACAGAAAGGATTAACTATAAATGTGGGTGCAGTAGAAAATAATGCTCACAGCGATACACTTTCCCTGCACTCTCCCTGCAGTTTAAGCTCCAAGCCTTCACACTCAGCGGAATTAAATTTTTCAAAACTTCACTCATCTCTAGTCATTTATAAGAACATAGCTAGGGATGAGCGAAACAACTTCGGATGAAATATCAGAAGTCGATTTGCATAAAACTTTGTTTCAATACTGTACGGAGCAAGTGCTCCATACAGTATTAGAATGTATTTGCTCTGATTAGACAAAGTTATTACTTCACGAGACTTCACATATTAACTTCAGAAATTGATTTAGACTAAAAAAACATTTCTCGAACTCGGGTTCGGTTCGACGTTTTATGCGAATAGACTTCGGATGTTTCATCCGAAGTCGATTTGCTCATCCCTAAACATGCCACAAGATAACCTTAAATAAAGGAAGTAGTCACTTGAAAATTATGTTCTGTGGTTAACAAGGCTCTCTTTCTCCCTTTCTCTAATATTACAATCTTAAAATATCAGTTAGTGTGACAAGTCTAATAATTAGAAATAAGAAGATTTTCTAAACTTAGTTTGGAGTCTTGTTCAGTCTAATCGGCTGTCAGATTCAATTAGGCTGAATAAATTTGACCTGTATCAAGAGTATCGCAACTGTCCTGAAAAAGTCATGTATGATTCTCTTCTCATGTATGAGGTCTCCTAGGACTGTACCCAACCTCTTTTAAGCTCTTTAACACCAGGACAACATTAGTAATGTCAAAGTCACAGTCGAGTCCCATTATCACAACATACTACTTTTTGAAGTGTGTAGCTCATGAAAGAAATTACAGAGAGCTAGCTTGGTTGGTACATAAGATGTGCAATAGACTTCAGACTTATCCCTTGTTGCTGTCATGGATAAAAGGGGTCAGAAGGGATGATAATTAACTTGTGGGCCAAGGGTGGCAGTGTTTCTGAAACTTGCAGGTTGCTGTGGTAAAAGTGTATCATAAGCGGAGAAATTATACAACTGTGAATAAGCAACATGGAAATTGCAGAACACCAAGTTCCATTGATGTAAGAGCTTTATGTCGACTATAAATGTGCACAAGGAGCAGCTCCTTGCCAAAATTAACCATGGAGCTACCAGACGGGTGTCTAAAACAGTTCAGCAAACTGTAGTAAATATGGGTTTCCGAAGCAGATGGATGGTCACTGAATATCTGCTAATGAAGTTGCATCAGTAGAAAAGTCTTCAATTTGTGCAACAGTATTAGAATAGAACCTCTGCTAATTGGGAAACAATTGCCTTCTCCAATGAGTCACATTTCTGCTTGATTGAATAGGTGGATGTTGGCGTGAACATTGTTTAATAAATCAATACATTTTTATTGAAAATTTAACAAACATGATTAAAAACATTCGCAATAATATTAAAAACGATCGGTGGTGCAAATAGACACGCAGGAAAAACCTCTCTACAGGGGTAATTAAATAATCGCATATGGTCTGATCACAGAAATCACTAGCCGCTATATATAAGTATTACATAGCCATTTATATAGTGCAAACATTAGTTAAAGACATGTGTCTAATAAGTATAGCGGTATTATAAAGATATAAATAATCTACACAAGTGATGAACACTGAATTATAAATATTATACCTGTGAGCAGAGAGTAACAGTGCGACCCCGTATCCCATGGGATACGGGGTCGCACTGTTACTCTCTGCTCACAGGTATAATATTTATAATTCAGTGTTCATCACTTGTGTAGATTATTTATATCTTTATAATACCGCTATACTTATTAGACACATGTCTTTAACTAATGTTTGCACTATATAAATGGCTATGTAATACTTATATATAGCGGCTAGTGATTTCTGTGATCAGACCATATGCGATTATTTAATTACCCCTGTAGAGAGGTTTTTCCTGCGTGTCTATTTGCACCACCGATCGTTTTTAATATTATTGCGAATGTTTTTAATCATGTTTGTTAAATTTTCAATAAAAATGTATTGATTTATTAATCTGGCATTGTTTCTATTTGGTGTTTGTATTTATGGGTTACCAGATTAAAGGACGCACACCCAGCGCCATACTTTGGTTATATGTGAACATTGTTTGGAAGAGTAGGAAGAAGACTTCCAAGTACAACCTTGGCCTACTAATTCCCCAGACTTTAACCTAATTGAGCATCTGTTTGACCTCCTTGAGCACATATGTGATCTGCACTGCAGTCAGCATGGCTCCAGATACCTATGAAAACCTGCCAGGACCTTGTCGAGTCACTACCAGCACGTCTAGCTGCTGTCTGTTCTGCACACAGTGGTTACTCAAGATATTAGCTAGTGGTCATAATAATGTGACTTGACTGTGTAAATGGATATGTAAATCTGTGATAGCCAGTGGTAACAAATAACCAGTTTAAGAATATACTGCACTGTCTGATTTTTTATTTTAAAAAATGTTCCAAAAAGTGACCCATTTTGGTGGCAAATACCTTCTTATCTGTTCTCTGATCTTTAAAATGGCCGCTGCCATTTTGAGCGATTTGAGCGGGACAAATCACAAGAGATTTGCATTTGAAGAAATTAAAATCGTTTGAGAAATTCGGAATACATTTTATTTATGTAAAATTAATTAACTTATCTCTAGTAATAATAGGAGAAATATAGAAGGAAGCAAATGTCTTTTTAGAGAGTTGCAGTCTGTACCGTTTTTTTTCTTCCTTGGCTTGAAATATCTCTAGATGAGTGGTGTGAGATGAACAGCTCTGAAAAAAACTTTTATACTACAAAATGGAAAAAGGCTTTTTTCCAAAGTTAACTACAGAATATCTAAGAAAATCAAGACCTTCTTAGCGTCTATTGAAAACAAGAGTTTCCTTTCATTGTGAACACATCATCATTATGGTATTCATCGTAAAATGTTATAGCTTCCCTTACATTTGTGGACTCCATGTCGACACATGCCGTGGATTCTGTGTGCCATAAATCCTTCACAAGTTTGCTTTACAATTTCAGCTACCAGTCAGGGCATACACCATAATGGTCTATTATTTAACACAATGGCAAAACAGATAGGATGTTGAACATGTCAATTAAAGTACCATGGGCAATCCATAAGGCAAAAAGGCCATGGTAAGAACTCTAATAAAACAGAAGAAACAAGTCCACAGTCTTCTTTCTTTCTAATTCTATTGACAGAAAAAAAGCAATAAGAAATAAAAGGGGTTTTTAGAAATATGGTTTACTATCATTAATTATCATTTTTGATAATGGTATGGTGGCCATTAGAGATAAGCGAATCAAAGCTGACGAAGCAGAATTAGATCAGAATTTTAGGAAAAATTTGATTTGCACCGAATGCGAATTTCCTCGTGCTTCGTGGTAATGAATAGCATTTTTCCTAAAATGGCTGCTGCACATGTGAGGACATGGAGAAAGGAAGTATGGGATCACCCAGACTGACATGCATGATGCAGCCAATCAGCAGCCAGCCAGTCCTGTGATGTCACAGCCCTATAAATAAAGCGGCCATTTTAGATTCAGACATTTTCCAGCATTCTGAGTGCAGGGACAGACGTGAGAAGGCGCTAGGGACAGCAACTGGAAAAACCTCATTGTGAAAAAAAAAAACTGAAAAAACAATTTATAAGTGCAGGGAAAGGATACGGAGGAATCATTTCACAGCATCTTAGTGCAGGGAGAGACATCAGAAGGAGCTAGGGGCAGTGCTAGAAAAGCAATTTACAAGTGCAGGGAACGATAATTTGAGGATCAAAATCCCATTATACAGCTCTGTCATTCCAGAAATTTGTTCTTGGAGTGCAAATGCTATATTGCAAAGCCTTTAGTGGCTTCTATCTGTGGAAAAAGAAAAATATATACGCAGTTCCCTTCTGCAGCTATATGTGGTTACAGCGTTTAGTAGCGTTTTTCATTACAAAAAGAAAAATAAAAAAGCAGTTCACTTCTGCAGCTATATGTGGTGAAAGCATTTAGTGATGCATTTCAGTACAAAAAGAAAAATATATATGCAGTTCACTGTTGCAATTATTTGCTGCAAAAAAGCATTTAGTGATTTACTTCAGTACTAAAAGAAAAATATATATGCAGTTCCCTGTTGCAGCTATATATGGTGAGAGCGTTTAGTGGCGTATTTCATTACAAAAAGAAAAATAGATAGGCAGTTCACGTCTGCAGTTATATGTTGTGAAAGCGTTTAGTGATGTATTTCAGTACTAAAGGAAAAATATATTCTCAGTTCACTTCTGCAGCTATGTGGCGTATTTCAATAGAAAAAAGAAATATATACACATTTCACTGTTGAAGTTATTTGCGCTAAAAGCGTTTCCTGGCCGATTTCAGTGCAAAAAGAGAAATATATACTCAGTTCACTTCTGCAGTTATGTGTGGTGAAAGCATTTAGTGGACTATTTCAGTACAAAATGAACTGCGTATATATTGTTCTTTTTGTTCTGAAATAGTCCACTAAATGCTTTCACCACACATAACTGCAGAAGTGAACTGCGTATATATTGTTCTCTTCTACAGTAGAGTTGAGTGGACACCTGGAAGTTCGGGTTCACCGAATTTCCCCGCAAAGTCCGGGTTCGCGACTCGAACTTGACCCGAACCCCATTGAAGTCAATGGGGACCTGAACTTTGGGGCACTAAAATTGCTCTCAAAGAGTCATGGAAAGGGCTAGAGGGCTGCAAAAGGCAGCAAAATGTGGGTAAGAGCATGACAAGTGCCTTGCAAACAAATGTGGATAGGGAAATGACTTAAAATGAAAAATAATGATCTTGAACTAGGAGAAATAGATCCATATGG
The DNA here is from genome assembly GCA_033119425.1 of Bufotes viridis. Classification (NCBI taxonomy): domain Eukaryota; kingdom Metazoa; phylum Chordata; class Amphibia; order Anura; family Bufonidae; genus Bufotes; species Bufotes viridis. Next base: position 168,765,719 of record CM065591.1, read on the forward strand.
AGTAGGAGGCTGAGGAGGCCTGAGTAGTGGACTTGGCGGTGTAGGTGGAAGCGGTAGTGGAGGAAGTAGTCGCCAACAACACTGCTGGTGCCCCAGCTGCGTTGGCGACTTCTTCCTCCTGCTCTGCCTTCGCCTTGTGCTTCTACTGAGCCGGTGTCAGGGGGGAATGCTATCAGCAGCGCATCTACCAGCATGCGCTTGTAAGGGGTATAGATCACCCAACAATCTAAATGGTTCCAAATTTACAGAATATATTTCCGAGTCAGATATGCAGTGCAGAGGTAGTGTGAAAGAAAAAAGGAGTACAGATCACCCAGCAATCAAAACACTGCCAAATTTACAGAATATATTTCCCTGTCAAGTATGCAGTGCAGCAGGAACACACCCTCCAAGCCACTTGTGAATGACTGGTCTGATAACCTTGGAAATGTCCACCCACAATTTAAGAGCTGGATTTGCGGATTAAATTTTACCCTCAGAAATGCAGTGCAGGTCGCAAATGTACTTTATGGCAAAAAATTTGTGATTTTTTTCACCAACAATGTCACAGTAGTATTTACTGGTTATATTGCATTCTCAGAAATGCAGCGCATGCTGCAATCGTACTATCTAGCACAAAAAGTGTGTTTTTTTCTACCAACAATGTAAATGCAGTACTTAACGGTTTTATTGGACTGTCAGAAATGCAGTGCAGGCTGCAAGTGTACTATCTAGCACAAGAAGTGTGCTTCTTTTTTACTGTAACGGGATTAGCTACCGGGACCGCCGTCTCCTGGCATAGACTGGTGCTATAGGCACACAAATCACAGTCCAGTCCACGCAAGTTTGATGCAACTGGCCTCAGACAGTTTTATTGACTTTTGCACAAAAAAATATTAAACAAAAACAGTTAAAAATAAACAAAATACCTGGCCGTCTAGCCACTACATCTAAACATGCAGTAGTTCCTAACTACATGAAACTGAGCCTTGTGCCCAGCTCCATCAACAAAACACACGGTTGTTTTTACTCACACAACAGAGTTCTTCCCAGGAGCAGAGCCCTCAGCTAGTGAGCTGTCTGCCCTTTTATAGCACACCCAGGTTACAAGGTGATCAGCCAGTTACCCTGAATACCTGGAGTGGCTAATTGGAGCAGGGACCCACCCAACTCTCACTGCTCCAAGCAGCCAGGCCCTTCTAACCAGGTTTTTAACAAAACCCTTGCAAAGGGAAAACCTAGTTTTCCTTGCTGTCAATTCCCTGGCTTCTTTTTAGAACGTATAAGACAGGAACCTAGGTGAATTGTAGACTACTTCTAATACTTTCCCCTGGTCCTGTCACACTACCAACAATGTAAATGCAGTATTTAACGATTTTATTGTACTGTCAGAAATGCAGCTCAGGCTGAAAATGTACTTTCTAGCCCAAAAAATGAGAATTTGTCAACCGACAATGTAACAGCAGTGTTTTTTTTTTATTCGTTTTATTTGACTGTCAGCTATGCAGTGCCGGTATCAGAAAGAGAAAAAATTGCATTAGGTCACACAAATATGTGACAGACTAATGTCATTGAATTTTATTCACTGCCAGATATGCACTGTAGGCCGCAGGGGTACTTGACCACCAAAAAAAGGAAATTTGTCCCCCTAGAATCTAACAGATGGATTTAATGAATAGATTTTCCCTATCAGATATTCAGCACAGGGGTAGTTCACAGAAAAATGTGGGAATATGCCCCCCCCCCGGGCCCTTAAGTCACAGACAGATTACCTATATTATTTCCTTAAAAAATGGCTAGATGTCGCCCACTGAGCTACCAAAACAGGATTGAAGTAATGTCCCTGGCACACATGTGTAGCAGTCAGGTAAGGTAAAGACCGCAAGGCAGGATTCAAGTGCAGGACAGAGGACAAGGTGGCTGAATCAGTTACCGGCTTTATTAACGGACAAACTATAACTGCCGGAAAATGGTATTAACTGTATAGTACCACGGCACCAGAGGCGCAATGGAGAAATAGCAATAACAGTATGAGCAGGTTTACACAAAATACTTGAACAACAAACACATCAGAGTCCAGGCTACATATACTTCTATCTTTAACCCCTGCTAACCAGGGTACGCTTCTACTGTCCTACTGCGGATTAGCACTGGTGCACACCCACAGTTCTGGAGTTATCTGAACAGAGGTCTGTGATAGCGTCTTCTCCCACGAGGTGGATGCTTGTCTTGTCTGATGCGTGGTGGCCTGTGTCCTCTGGCTCTTAAATTGATCACTTGCTTTTCTCAGCGCGTGGCTTGCTTCTCTCTCTCTCTGGGTTACAGCTGCAGCACTTCAGTTAAGAGTCTATCTTTTTTTTTTTTTTTTTTTTTTTTTTTTAATTCAATTTTTTTATTGATTTTTCATTTAAGTAACAAAAGATACTGTAGGATAACAGTATGTAATAACAAAAGTACAGGAGTAGCTGAAGACACATATACGCATGCATCAAGTATACAGTTGCAAAATTATTGCGGCAATACAAGACACCAACACAACGGGTTGGTAACTCAAACCATCCGAGGGTCAGCACGTACATCACAAAGGTGAAGATTAAGGTTAAGGACACTATTCGTATGCAGACAAGGGAGCCCTAAGAGGGGTCAGGGAACCTGAAGGATTTCCATTTGAGCCATAATTTGAGGAACTTTAAATGGGAGCGAGATTCCCAGGATGACATCTCTTCAAAGCGGTAAAGCTGGTCCACCTTTGTCATCCAGACTTCAAGGTCTGGAAGGGAGCTCTGGAGCCAGAACTTTGGTATAAGTAGGCGGGCAGCAATCAGTAATTGACGAAAGAGGAAGGGTACATGTATTGGGGGGTGAGAGGGGGGGATTGATAGGAGCGCAAGGGAAGGTGTGGGGACAAAAGAGGTTTGGCAAATCTTGTTTGCTTGAGTAAAAATTTTTGACCACCATTGGTTGATAGGTGGGCATTCCCACCAGATGTGAAGAAATGTGCCTCTCTCCTCCCCACACCTCCAGCACTGATCCGAAGCTCCGGCTGAATAAAAGGCAGATTTGACCGGGTAATGTACCATTGGGTCAATATCTTATAATTGTTCTCTTGTATCCGAACACAGCGGGAGGTTTTATGTGGCGCCTCAAGAATTCCAGGGAGAGTATCAAGCGGAAATTCTAATTGAAGGTCCCTTTCCCAGGATCGAATAAAGGCAGGTTTTACAATGGTAGGGGAGAGCGGAGTTTATTATAGAGCATAGAGATCGGTTTATTAGGGGTTTGTCCATGGAGATGATTGCTTCCAGCCAGACTAATGGCCGTAGAAGCTCACCATTAAGCGTGTGTCCCAAGAGGAAAGTGCGTAAGAATGGAATCAGAGCGAAGTCGCAGGGTTGTGGGTTCAGTAAGGATGAGAGGGCAGTGTTGGAAAGGGGTTGGCCCATGTCGTCTTGGAGTGATCTGATGGGGATGGTGGTGAGGCGAGGACCACTGGGAGAGGAATCCAGTAGTAAGGGGTTAGATGCACCTAGGATGTCACCAATAGTGATTAAAGGAGAGGGGAAGGGGATATGGCAGTGAGTGGATGAGAGCCAAGACCAGGCAGCCAGCGTGGCTTTTAAAATAGGGTAGGCTGAAAGGCGAGATGCAGGGAGGGATTCATTGCCCAGTAAGAAGGCCCGGAGAGGTTTGCCCAGAATTGAGCTTTCTTGTGCTACCCAGTGTTTGTGGGGGAACCACGGAGCCAATCTACAATCCTGGACAATAGTATGGCTTTACCATAAAGTTCAGGATCTGGGAGACCAATACCCCCTCTGATCTATGCCTGATAAGGCGAGAGTAGGAAAGTCTAGCTTTACGGCCTTTCCATAGAAAGTGCGTAAATTTTTGTTTGAGGGAAGTATAGTAGGATGTAGGTATAGGGATGGGAAGGACTTGTTGAAGATAGGTCAGGCGGGAAGGATAAGAGAAGTGAGGAGGTTTTTAGCGTCCGAACCAAGAGATGGTGGGAACTTTTTTGTCAAGGTCGTCTATTGCTTGAAATATGGAAAGTCTTAATGGGACGTAATTCAAGGGGAAGAGGTCAGAGATTTGGGGGCTTATCCTGACACCAAGGTATGTAATTGTAGGGGATGACCAATTGAAAGGGGAGTTAAGCTGTAGTTTGTTTTTAGTACGTGAGGGAATTCCGATGCAGATAACCAGAGATTTATTAGAATTAATTTTAAAATTTGAGAGTGGGCCAAAATTAGAGAGGTGGGTTTGAATTAAAGGAAGGGAAGTGATGGGGTTGGAGGTCAAGATCAGGACATCATCAGCGAAGGCTGCAAGTTTATGTTCCGTGTTCCCTATCATTGGGCCCTTGATCAGGGGTCTGATCTGAGAGCTTGGAGGAGGGGTTCCATGGTTAGTACAAAGAGAAGGGGGAGAGGGGGCATCCCTGTCGGGTACCATTGGTTATACCAAAGGAGGGGAGAGGGTCCCATTGACCATGACATGAGCTGAGGCATGGGTGTACATAGCAAAGACAGCGTTGACAAAGGGGGTAGGTAGGCCAAAACGCAGCAGGGTGAGTCTCATATAGTTCCAGTTCACACGATCGAATGCTTTTTCAGCATCTGTGCTGAGAAGCAGAAGGGGAGATGAGGTGTAAGAGGAATGGCAGATCAGATTTAATACTCTGGTGGTATTATCTCTACCCTCCCTGTTGCGAACAAAGCCCACCTGATCCCCATGAATCAGAGCTGGTAGCAGTAAGGCAAGGCGATTAGCTAGGAGCTTTGCCAAAAGTTTTAGGTCTATATTGAGCAAGGAGATAGGCCTGTAATTGGCACAATGGCTGTGATCTTTCCCTCCTTTGGTATAATTGCAATGTGAGCAGTCACCATGTCCCTAGAAAGAGGGGCACCCGACAGGGAAAGGTTACAGACGTCAAGAAGAAGGGGGAGCAGTTGTTTCTGAAAGGTTTTGAAGTAGATAGCAGGGAGACCGTCAGGTCCAGGGCTTTTCCCATTGGGCAGATGGCGTACGGCTATGTACAGTTCCTCGGTGGTAAAGGGGTTGGATAGAGAGCGTTTCTGGGAGTCTGAGAGGGTGGGAAGGTGGAGGGATTGCAGAAAATCTTTTACTAAGGTGGAGTGTGTCTCATGAGGGAGGGGTTGAGGGAGATTATATAGATTTTTGTAGAAGGTTTGAAATTGAGTGGCAATTGAGGCAGTAGAGAAAGTGTCGGAGCCATCATGGGAAGTCAGTTTATGGACGTAGTTATTGGATTTCCTAGTTTTAATTCTGTGCATAATGAATTTCGAGGCTTTATCGCCATGGGAGAAAAATTTGTGTTGGGAGTTCAGGAAATATTTCGCCGAGCGAGATTGCAATAAAGCTCTCAATTCAGCTCTGGCAGCAGACAGGGACTGGAGAAGTGATTCAGAGAGATCTGTCTTATGGCTCGATTCCAGAGACTGGATTTTAGCGAGGAGAGAGTCTATTTGTTTTTCCCTAGATTTTTTAAGGTGGGAGCTGATGCTAATGAAATGACCTCTTATGTATGGTTTATGGGCGTCCCAGAGTATTTGAGGGGAGATTGAGGGGAGTTTATTTAGTGAAATATATTCATCAAGAAGGGTAGATACTTTTTTGACTATAGTGGGATCACCCAGAAGGGATTCGTTAAGGCGCCAATGAAACTCCTTGTGGACCGGTTGGGGAGCGTCTATAATGAGAGAGATCGGGGCGTGGTCTGAGATGTGGATAGAACCAATTTCAGACTTACGGCATAGTTGGAGGTGCGGTTTAGAGATGAAGAGATAGTCGATGCGATGGTAAGAACCATGGGGATTTGAGTAAAACGTGTAATCAATCGTATCGGGGTGGTGGGTCCTCCACACATCCACCACGTCTAAACTCCACAGCTCCCTTCCAATGTACCTCAGGACGCGTCTAGAAAGAGGGGATTTGTGGGAGGAGGAATCAAGGAGGGGATACATAGCAACATTGAAGTCGCCGCCCACAATCACAATACCTTCCTGGAAGGAAGTAATGAGGGGAGAAACATCATTCAACCATTGTAGTTGTTTGGAGTTGGGGAAATACAGGTTAATAAATGAATATATTTGAGAGCCAATGTGACCTTTCACCATAACATAGCGCCCATCTGGATCCTGAACATGGGATGCATACTTAAAGGGAAGGTTCTTTTGGAAGCCTATGCTGACTCCGCCTGAGGCAGAGGAGGAACCTCCACAGTGGAACCAAAGAGGGAAGGAGGAATGGGATAGGTCAGGATAATGGTTAAATTTAAAGTGTGTCTCCTGGAGGAAAGCCACGTTGGATCCAAACTTTCGCAATAAAGAGAAGGTTTGGCTCCTTTTGGATGGTGAGTTAAAGCCCTTGACATTATAGGAAGTTATGTGTAAGTTAGCCATGAATATTCACCAGTGTAGTAAAAGAGCGAGGTGCGTGGCAGTCCTCCAGGAAAACGTCTTGATGATGGGAGGAGATTGTTGGTTAAGAAGTGTTGGATTGGATAGGTTGGAAGTACGTTGTCATTGTTCAGGATGCATACGGGTTTAATCCTGTACTGTAAACATAAAAAGAAAAGAACATGTAACTGGTAAAACAGCAAAAAGAAACATAACTTTGGATATAGTCAAAGTAAGTAAAAACATAGTGAGAGAGCGTATGTACGCTCAGGTAGAGGGGAGAAAGGTCTTGTGACCTGTCGTACAACCCCACTGTACATTAAACAGTATAGAGAAAGGTGAGGGAAGAGGCAATCCCGCTTCAGATAGGGAGAGGACAGTTTGCAAAAGAATAAAGGTGTAGGTATAATTAGGAGCTGAATAGGGAAGGAGAGTCGGAAAGGTAGGGAACTTTAAATGAGTTAAAGGAGTAAAAAGAATAGGTAAGGACCCGTAGGGTGTGACACAAGCGGAGAGTGAAATTTCACGGAGACATAATGTTACTGGTCTTGCAAGAGTCTCTTAGGTGTTGATTGATGAGGTCTCTTCTTGGACTTTTGAGACTTAGGGGTGTGTTGTATCTCGAACGGCGTGATGGATGGGAGGTCGGGGAGATCAGCCAAGTCTTTGTACAAGGACCAGTCCTCGATGTCAAGGGAAGGTATGCTCAGGTGGGCAAACAGAATGCGTGGATATGTTGAAGCGTTTGCCTGTATGGTGAAAAGAGAGGCCAAAAGGATATGACCATCTATAGGGGACCTTGTTAGCACGTAGCCACTCTGTAAGGGGTTTGAGGGCCTTCCTCTTCCTGAGGGTAGATGGTGCTAAATCTTGATAGATAAGAATTTGGGTCCCGTCATAAGAGAAGTCATTGTGGCTTCGAGCGGCCTCCAAAATTGCTGCTTTCACTTGGAAGTTTAAGAAGCGACATATCACGTCCCTCGGGGGATCTTCAGGCTTCGGCTTGGGGCGCAGTGCTCTATGTGCCCTTTCAATAATGATGTCTAGGGCAAAGTCGGGGCCTAGGAGGCTGCTACAGATGGCATGGATAGTATGAAAAAGCTCACCAGCCGGTATGGATTCTGGCACTCCTCGGAACCGCAGGTTATTGCGCCGCCCTCTGTTCTCTTGGTCCTCGATGGCATTGTGCAGTTCGTTGAGGTATGTGCTGCAGCGAGACATGGATTTGGCTGTGGCTGTTTGGTGATCCAGCATGGCGGCCTGCTGCGTCTCGATTTGTTCCACGCGGTCTCCAATGTGGCGGACGTCTTTTCTGAGCGCCGCGATTTCAGAGACCATGGGATCCAGGGCCCTCCTCAGAGCTTGTTCCAGGTATCGCCGGGTCAGAGGTAGATCTCTATTCGGGCGTAAGTCGTCTGCATCGCTGTCCTCGCCCGACTGTTCTGAGGCTAAAGCAGCAGCCTTATGGGCGGGAGCCGGCGCCATCTTTGGTTCCCTTGCAGCGACTGTGGCCGCAGCCTTTTTAAAGAATTTCTCCATATCCCCGCGTAGGGGTTGCGCCTTGAGAGAGAGCGGGGGTTCAGCTGGCTTTGGGTTGCCGATTTTCACCATTATTCTCTTGATAGCTGAAGATAGCTGGTACTTGGGGTAGATGTGGTTACAGAGCGAGCTGCAGTGCGGCCATCACCGATGAGAGCTAGCTCCGCCCCCCCCAGTTAAGAGTCTATCTTGATCTGTCTCAAACACAACAAGCTTCTCAGGACTCCACCAGTCAGGCCCCGTATCCCATCACTAGCCTTTACTTGGCTCTTAACATGGCAGCCATCCTCACAGCTCCCAGGGCACACACCCGGCCTCTAAACCTGGGAACTCCTGGCTCCTCCTCCTCCTGTGTCTCACAAAATCCTCAGCTTCCTCTTACTCAGAGCCACAGGGACCTCTAGTGGTAGGAATAAATCATAACAGTCTATGTAACCCTACAATTCCAGGGGCTTGCCCTTACATGACCCCCCACTTTAAAGGTGGCCATCCTCGGCCTCGCGGTATAGTCCATGAAACACAATATGAGTAATAGGATACTTAAACAGCAGTACAACATTGTCCACAATACCTACAGGCAGACCAAATGAACTCATCAGTAGCGTACTTGTCTGGTGAAACCCCTTTAGTAAGCCTAATGGATCTCCGGAGGTCTTGGCTTTCTGTTAAGACCTGATTTTCCCCACTGGGAGCTGCCAGCCTGGATTCATCCAATCTAACAGGTGCAGGACCATTGGGACACACTCTCTTGATCACTTTGTATGGCCGTACCTCCCAACGCTTGCTCAACTTGCGTTTCTCTCGCACCAGTACCCGGTCCCCAGGCTGCCGTGGAACCCCCTGGACGTGAGGATGGCCCGTATTTGTTCTCTCTTGTAACCGCTGACCTGCTACCCGGCAGACGGTCTGGAGCCGCTGACGATGTTCTTTCACCCATGAGGTGGTTGATCGTTCTCTGGTCTGTATGGACTTCATCTCGGCATCAAGGTCAATCCTTCCCTTCTTCTCTATCGGGTTTCTTTCGCTGAGTTACTCCACCTTTCATCTGCCGCAGTCCAACATCTTCATCTTGCCATCGGCCCCCTTCTTCATTGGTCATTCCCAATACCTTGGGTAACGTATGGGCTTCCCGACTGGGGGGGAGGGGTGAGAAAGGGTAACCTTTTCCGGCGCTCAGATAGTTACCACAGATTAGTGTGTTGGGACTCTTTTCCGTATCTCACAGAATCGGATCCGCTGTTGAAATGCCCTCTGGGTAGGTTTATGCGGAGTGCCTTGTTTCCAATAGTCCAGTGGTTCTGAGTGTCCAGACAGAGTATGCATAAACTCTCTGGCGAAATGTTCTATATTTCCACACCGCCAACACTGTGCCTCTTGGCGGCTTTCTCTTTGCCTGCGTGCGGGGGATGCAGCTTGACTGCCTGGTCTCAGTGGATGATATTGTGGGGCATAGCGACAAGACAAACTAGGGCAAGGATGCTCTGGTACAGGAGCCAGAGATGCCACCTGATAAGATAGTTGTTGCGCCCGACAAACAGCCTCAGGGATATAGCACGACTAGAGTTGAGCGAACACCTGGATGTTCGGGTTCGAGAAGCTTGGCCGAACTTCACGAAAATGTTCGGGTTCGGGATCCGAACTCGACCCGGACTTGACCCCGAACCCAACCCCATTGAAGTCAATGAGGACCCGAACTTTTGGGCACTAAAAAGGCTGTAAAATAGCCCAGGAAAGGACTAGAGGGCTGCAAAAGGCAGCAAAATGTAGGTAAATCCCCCGCAAACAAATGACTTTAAATAAAAAAAAAAAAATTAACCAATATCAATTGGCAACTTAGAGGAGGAGGTGGAATAGGAGGTTGGGGTGGCGTCAGGTGGGAATGCTATGGGAGTTGAAGTTCTCATTACAGCCAAAAAGGATTCATGTCTGTCTGCAGTGTCACAGGCCTCATTTACAGACTCAGGGCCATGGCAACTTCACATGGGAGTTGAAGTTCACATCGCAGCCAAGAAGGGTTCATGTCTGCCAGCAGTGTCACAGGCCTCACTCACAGACTCAGGCCAATGGCAACCATACATGGGAGTTGAAGTTTTCAGCACAGCCAAGAAGGAATCATGTCTGCATGCAGGGCCACAGGCCTCATTCAAACATTCAGGCCCACAGGACCAACAAAGAGGAGAGTTAAAATTACGCCAAGACAGTATTGATTTCACCCAGCAATGCCACAGGCCTCATTCACAGACTCAGATCCATGTCACCCATAAAGAAGAGAGTTACAATCATGCCAAACAGTATTGATTTCACCCAGTAGTGCCACAGGCCTCATTCACAAAATCAGAACCATGACACCAGCAAAGAGGAGAGAGGTCCAACAACAGCAACACAGGCCTCAGGTCAACCTGCAATGGAACAGGCCATTATCATTTATGTAGGCCCCTAACACCCAGACAGAGGAGAGGGAATTTAAGAGTAAAAAGAGGTTAATGTCTCCCACCAATGCAGCAAGCAATTAAAAGAAATATAGGCCACTGACAATCAGACAATGGGGCGGTCATTTGACAGTAAAAAGAGGTTAATGTCTCCCACCAATACAGCAGGCGAGGAAACGAAATATAGGCCCCTGAAAACCAGACAATGTAGAGGATATTTGACAGTATAAAGAGCTTAATGTCTCCCATCAATGCAGCAAGCGATGAAACAAAATATAGGCCCCTGACAACCAGACAATGTAGAGGTCATTTGACAGTATAAAGAGTTTAATGTCTCCCACCAATGCAGCAAGCGATGAAACAAAATATAGGCCCCTGACAACCAGACAATGTAGAGGTCATTTGACAGTATAAAGAGTTTAATGTCTCCTACCAATGCAGCAAGCGATGAAGCAAAATATAGGCCCCTGACAACCAGACAATGTAGAGGTCATTTGACAGTATAAAGAGTTTAATTTCTCCCACCAGTGCAGCAAGCGATTAAACGAAATATAGGCCCCTGACAACCAGACAATCGGGCAGTCATTTGACAGTAAAAAGAGTTTAATGTCTCCTACCAATACAGCAGGAGATGAAACAAAATATAGGCCCCTGACAACCAGAAAATGTAGAGTTCATTTGACAGTATAAAGAGGATAATGTCACCCACCAAAGCAACAGTTGATTATCTGAAATGTAGGCCCCTAACACCCAGACAGAGGAGAGAGGTCCCACAGCAGAAAATCTGTTCTCATGTCACCCAGCAATGGAAAAGGCCACTTTCAGTTATTTAGGCCCCAGCAGCCAGACAGAGGAAAGAGGTCCCATAGCAGAAAATCAAGCTTGATGTCACCCATCGAAGCAGCAGGCGATTAACAGAATTTTAGGCCCCTGACACCCAGACAGAGGAGAGGTTCATTCAACTTGGGGTTGCCCCCAAAATAATGGTACAATTTGAAAAAGAGGATTCAATAAAGAAGTGAACTGGAGTCCAAGAATGTATGGTTGAGGGTGAGGCAGTTATAAATGTCTATTCTGCACAAGGTCCGGACAAGTCCTGTGGGATCCATGCCTGGTTCATTTTAATGAAAGTGAGCTTGTCCACGCTGGCTGAGGACTTGCGGCTTCGTTTGTCTGTAATGACGCCCCCTGCCATGCTAAATACACGTTCAGACAATACACTGGCCGCAGGGCAGGCCAGCACCTCCAAGGCATAAAGGGCAAGCTCTGGCCATGTGGACAATTTGGAGATCCTGAAGTTTAATGGGGCAGAACCATCAGTCAGTACGTGGAGGCATATGCATCCGTACTGTTCCACCATGTTGTTGAAATGCTGCCTCCTGTTAACACGTTCCCTATCAGCTGGTGGTGCAGTTTGCTGTGGTGCGGTGACAAAACTTTTCCACAGCTCGGCCATTAGTGCTGAGCGCGAAGCTGACCCATTATAAACCCAGCTCTAAGTTAAAATCGCAATGCGATTAATATAAGTTCAAGTAATCGCATTGCGATTTCTACTTAGCGCTGCTGCTATATTCTATATTCGTTAATTCTAGCCTAATATGTAAGAAAGCAGTGCTAAGTTGTAATCGCAATGCGATTAATATAACTTGAATTAATCGCATTGCGATTTCAACAGACATGGTTTACTATGGTTGCTAAAACGAAGATGGAGAATATCGTTATCTTTGTTTTGAGGAATATGACGAATACATTCGTCATATTCGCTAATTCTACCAAGCCAACCATAGTAAACCAGGTCTAAGTAGAAATCGCAATGTGATTAATTCAAGTTATATTAATCGCATTGCGATTTCAACGTAATTCTCAAATCCGACAGTACATTCTAGTATGGAGACGTTCTTAGCTTGGTAGAATTAGCGAATATGACGAATGTATTCGTCATATTCCTCAAAACGAAGATAACGAAGTATTCTCCATCTTCATTTTAGCAACCTATTCGTCAACTTCGCTAATTCTAGCAATCAAATAGGAGGGTTGACTATAGAGACAGCTGTGTTTAATTCGCTATGCAATTATATAATTTTTTTTAATAAATAGATTAATTATAATAATTATCAAGTAATATAATTATTCTATTAAAAAAAGCAAAGTAATATAATCGCATAGCGAATTAAACACAGCTGTCTCTATAGTCAACCCTCCTATTTGATTGCTAGAATTAGCGAAGTTTACGAATAGGTTGCTAAAACGAAGATGGAGAATACTTTGTTATCTTCGTTTTGAGGAATATGACGAATACATTCGTCATATTCGTCACCTTCGCTATAATTCTAGATATGAAACCAATAGTAAAGTAGCCTAAGTTAAAATCGCAATACGCGATTATTTAAATCGCATATTAATCGCGATAACTAGAATAATGACGAATATTCGATTTCGACGAATATGAAACTAATATTCTTTCGAATATTTGCGAATTTCGTCAAAATCGATTATGGCACCTGCCGCTCATCACTATCGGCCATGCTAACTCTGCTGTCTGAGGAGCTGGCCGTGACACAGCTGTGTTGGCGACCTATTCCTCCTCCTCCTCCGCCTCTGCCTTCGCCTTGTGCTTCCACTTGTCCCCCCCGTATCAGTTGGGAATGCCCTCAGAAGCGCGTCTACCAGCATGCACTAGTAGTCGCGCATCTTCCAATCACGCTCCAGTGCGGGAATTAAGGTGGGTACTTTGTCCTTATACCGGGGATCCAGCAGGGTGGCAACCCAGTAGTCAGCACAAGTTAAAATGTGGGCAACACTGCTGTCATTGCGCAGGCACTGCAGCATGTAGCTGCTCATGTGTGCCAGGCTGCCCAGAGGTAACGATAAGCTGTCCTCTGTAGGTGGTGTATTGTCTGTGTCCTCCGTATCCCCCCAGCCACACTCCAGTGATGGCCCTGAGCTGCGTTGGGTTCCACCCTGCAGTGAAACTGGTTCATCCTCCTCTACCTCATCCTCCTCCTCATCGTCCTCCAGAAGTGTGCCCTGGCTGTCCACATGTGCACCTCGCCTCTACTGGTGCAGGAACCCACCCTCTGAGCCACTTTTGTATGACCTGCCTGAAACCCTGTGAAATGCCGCCTCTTCCGCCACCTCCTGGGCCGCATCTCCTTCCATCATCCTTTTTTTCAAGGAGACATAGAAGGGGTATTGTAATGCTAACAACGGCGTCATCAGCACTGGCCATGTAGGTTGAGTACTCCAAAGACCGCAACAAGGTACACAGGTCTCTCATGCAGGCCCAGTCACTGGTGGTTAAGTGGTGCTGATCCGTAGAGCGACTGACCCGTGCATACTGCATCTGAAACTCCACAATCGCCCACTGCTGCTTGCACAGTCTCTCCAGCATATTTGAGGTGGAGTTTCACCTGGTGGGCATGTCGCATATGTGGCAGTGAGCAGGAAGGCCAAAGTTACGCTGCAGCACAGACAGACGAGCATCAGCAGGGTGAGAATGCCGAAAGTGCGCACATACGGACCTCACTTTCAGCAGCAGCTCTGACATGACACGTTTCCAGAAACTTCTGCACCACCAGATTCAGCACATGCGCCAGGCAAGGGATGTGCGTCAAACCAGCTAGTCCCAGAGCTGCAACGAGATTTCGACCATTATCGCACACCACCAGGCTGCTGTTCTATGCCCCTCCAAAGCTTCTATGCGGTGTGGGGTTTCTAACCCAAACACATGAGTTTTTAAATCGCCTGCTGACGATTACCCCGGGCTGTGCTGAAGTTGGGGGTGAGGTTTTTTTCGATGACCGGATGTGGGGGTGGTAGAAGAGGAGTAGGAGGAGGAGGATGCGGAGTAGGAGGAGGAAGCAAGAGGAGGCAACAAATAATGTCCTGTGATCCTCGTTGGTGGAAGGACATGCGTCAAACCGATATCCGCCTCGGGCCCAGCCGCCACTACATTTAACCAGTATTCAGTTAGGGAGTTATAGCGACCCTGGCCGTGCTTACTGGTCTATGTATCTGTGGTTATGTGGACCTTGCCACAGATGGCGTTGCGCAGTGCACACTTGATTTTATCCTCCACTTGGTTGTGCAGGGAAGGGTCGGCTCGCCTGGAAAAGTAGGGGCGGCTGGGAACAATGTACTGAGGGACAGCCGTCAGCTGTTTGAAACAGTCCATCTCTACC
>CM065591.1:172835405-172861899 GCA_033119425.1 Bufotes viridis
CACTAAGTGGTGCCTCCCAAGGCCATCACCTCACTGCACCTTGTTGGCAGGTGTACCACTGATGTGATTGCTTTCAGTCTCCTCCTCTCTTTTTACTAACATGGCTCTGCTTTCTATCTGTAGCTCAAAGGTCTTCTTCTAGGCAGGCAGATAGATATTCGAAAGATTAAGAGTCATGCATCTTCCAGGCTCTGTGCATCTGTAAGGCGTGTCTGCCTAGAGGCCCTATGTGTCATGCGACCCAGGAATAGGAATGGTATAGTCGGCCTAATATTTCCTCTTTATGTGTGTCACAGTGCTCCTACCTGGATACAGCTGGACCCCAGGTTTTGGCTCTGAAGCAATAAATAGGGAGAAGAATAGTGGAGTTTGAAGAAATAGTTGAGTCCAGACCTTGTATAACAGTGAACAGCAGCTTTACTTTGCATAAAAGTTTCATCCAAGACAATCTTTGAACTTTATCTTGGTCCCAGCAGGCTTTAGCATTAAACTTGGCAGGCAAACTCGTCTTTGCTAAACTTGTTTATCTCTGGCTCTGCTTTGCTGACAGGCTTGCTGTATAACTTTGCTTCTTCTGTATGCTGCACTAGACTTGGTAGTCTGGTCTGTCTGTAAATCAGGCCAGGGAATTTTCCTCCTGGCTCCTGAGGCTTCAAGCTTTTGCCTCCATGGCCAGCAGAGCTGAGGGTGCTCTGGCTTGGCTTGGGCATGTCCATCAGAGACGTGCCCTGCTGCACACCTGTCCCCAAGCAAGGGATAAGCTAGACTCACTCTCACTAATCCCCACCCTTCCTGCAGGAAGAAGGACTCACCCACTCCTCCACAGAGGGGGGTTTAGAATGAAATGGAAAGCTCCATTCTATCTAATAGTAGCTCTGCCATATTTGCTGCCACCTGCTGGTGAACCAGGCACATTACATGCAATCAGTTTCAAACAGATTAGGAATGTACAGTGTGGAGGACCTGGAATAAAATGCACAAGATGACATGGAGTTAGACCATTAGAAATAGTAGCAGGGTGCACTAGTGGTAATGCCACTCTGGGGCGTTACATTCCCCCTTACTTAAAAGCAAGCCATATGCTCTAAGAGTACCAAGGAAAAGTTAAGGTGCTGCATGAAAATATTGACTATTACATACATATATAGACTGACATAGCAACAGGTACCACTAGGTTCCTACCCTTATAAGTAGGGTGTCATGTACTGTAATCCCTCCACGATGCTATGAGACACCCGCAAATAGAAGGTTTGCTTTATCCTGTATAACCTTCCAAGCACCAAGGTCTATAAATAGCTTTGATGACTAACAGGTAGCTAAAAGTTTTTCTTTTCCTTAAGGCGGTGCACAAGGCTCTATGACATAAACAGACTAGGAGGAGGAGCCAGTTCTCTCCCATATCTCCAGCAGGGTTATTCCCTCTAAACACATATTAGCAGTGAGGTTACCCTTTGACAGTGTTAGATCTGCTTGTGACTTACCATTTGGTCCCCATTGTGTAGCAAATTTACAATACAATGCCTAGTCTTTCTAAGCTAACACAAGGTGACATAAAATCATTAATATTTTTGAGTCCTCAGAGGCAGTTCATATGAGCAATGAAGTAAGATGCTAGCTATCTGGCTAACTGCATAAAATCAAAAGTCCATACAAAGAGTGCATAGGATCCGATTAAAGTGCATACAATCACATTGTGGCACCTGTAAAAGAATACACACAATGGGCACAATACTTTAAACGTTGCTGATAATTTGAAAAGGTTAGTGCAAAATTAATGCAAATACATAATGCAATAGCACAGTGCAATAAATTCACATTACAGTCCTTTTCTTCAATGCTAGCGGACGAAATGCACCAAACGGGAATCCTGTAGTGCAAAAAGTCCTTTGTAATCCACGGAAAATTACAACATCATTGTTTGCAATCCACATAAGGCACAAAGTAATTTGTAATCCACATGGGGCAGTAATATAAAATAGCAGCAAAGGTAATGAGGGGGCTCCCAATTAACCTGAGAAAGGGGGGGGGGGGATTTTGGCACTGCTGAGCGCAACCTGGAATGTTTCTGCAGATCGGGGGAGTCCTAATGAGCATGGCCATCTGGGTGAAGAAAAACTGGAGGCAACGAAACAAGTAAAACAGAGCCAAAATGTCCTCACCCGTCAAGTCCAGTCCATGAAGTGGCTCCCTTTAGTCTGTAATTTTTCTATGAAGAGGCTCCTTAGAGGAGGTTGTTGAAATCCTCCTCACTGCTACTGCTGCTGAATGACATGAGAGGTCGCTCCTGCCCCTTGTATGCCACGCGTGCTGCAACAGTAGTGCTCTGGCGACTCCTGCTGGCACATCTCGGAAGTGACCTGGTGGTTACACTAGCCACTGCTGCAGCGACTCTCTGTTTCATTGGACTGGAACCTCCTGCCATGGAAAAGGGATCCAATACCTCTGGCTGAAGAGGCAGTGGCAGACAATCATCCAAGGTTGGTGATGACTCTCGGGCGGCTCTCTACATCGCCGATGCCATCTTCCAAGGCAATTGGTAGTTTACTACCGTTGGACTGTACGTAAACATATTGGTGGCCGTACACTCCAGTTGGTAGGTGGGTAGTAGAGGCAGACCAGAAATAAGCAGTTCCACCTGGGGCTGTGGTTTCTCACCAAAACGGAGCACTCCCCCTGCGGTTTCCTGCTGGCAGGGGACCCGACCCGCGGCTGTTGGATCTTCCGGCCAGCACTCCGGTGCTGGGACGAGGGGCTTCTCCAGGAGGGTCACTACAGCAGCAATGGGTCCCTTGAGGGCCTCCATGGGAGTATATTCCACATGGTACCCCTTGTATAAGTTGTGCCGGGCCTGGGGCAGGTAGGGACGCTTGAAGAAGCGATGTCCCACAAAGAGCTCCTCGCCGGTCTCATTGTCCATGATGAAGCCGCTTCCCCTCTCGACTGAAAACCAGCCGATGGTCCCCCAGACCCTTCCGCACCAGTTCGGTTTAGGCCGCGCCATCTTACTTCCTCTTTTGCCAAAATAAACTGGTGAAGGAGGAGGAGGTTTAGGGGTGGAGTTTCCTCTGTACATTTGCATTGCGTTGTTCCCTGTGGGCAGGGTTGTAGCTTTCCGCTCTAGGGCTGGGAGTTCCTTGGTTTTCTTGCTCTTGGGTTGCAAGAAGATGATACGCCATCACAGGCTAAGATGGTGGATTAACCCCTCGGATGCCAGCACACACTTTCCTGCACCTGTCGCTCCGCAACAAACATAATAAAGTCATTTTCAAAGGGTTTTTTGACAAGTTTATAAGCCTTGTAGGATAAAGGCACGCAAGTAAATCCTGTGTGTGATGCCAAAATTGCAATGGGCGCTTCTGCTCAGGGCCCTATGTGTGATGCGACCCAGGTATAGAAATGCCGAGTGGTATAGTGCAGCCTAAAATGTATCTTCCAAGACAATCTTTGAACTTTATCTTGGTCCCAGCAGGCTTTAGCATTAAACTTGGCAGGCAAACTTGTCTCTGCTACACTTGTTTCTCTCTGGCTCTGCTGACAGGCTTTCTGTATAACTTTGCTTCTTCTGTATGCTGCACTACACTTGGTAGTCTAGTCTGTCTCTAAATCAGGCCAGGGAATTTTCCTCCTGGCTCCTGAGGCTTCAAGCTTTTGCCTCCATGGCCAGCAGAGCTGAGGGTGCTCTGTCTGGCTTGGCTTGGCCATGTCCAGCAGAGACATGCCCTGCTGAACACCTGTCCCCTAGCAGGGGATAAGTTAGACTCACACTGACTAATCCCCACCCTTCCTGCAGGAAATAGGACTTGCACTGCGGTTGATGATACTAACAGAAAGCAATCTTGGCTGATGGCACTAATTGGAGGTACTTTGGCTGTATCTGCTATGGGCATATTATGCTTGTCATTGCGAAATCACTTATAACTGTTGACTATGTGTGGGAAAATCACTCTGGTCTCTTTCTTGAAGTTACCCTTAGTGCTGAGGAGACAAATGCTTGACACCTAGAAATCTTTGAACCAAGAAAAAAGCAACTGTGATGCACATTACATAAATTCTGAAGAGGGGATTTATTAAGCGATTTGCACCACTTTAGCATAAAAAGTTGAAAATTATGGCAAATGTCAAATCTGTGGAATAAATTTAGACTTTTCCCTCTCCTCTACACTTTTAAGATAGTGGCCTACGTCTTTCTGGACAGAAAGTGGCACAAATTGTCATGCAATTCTGGACCTGTTTTTAGCAGGTGTGGATTTCATTTTCTGTCTTTAAGACCAAAATATGCCACTTCAGATTAACTATTGCGATAAAACACCTGTCATAAAAGGTTATTCTCTTCTGAAGCCTTAATGTCCAGTTGGTGCATGTCAAGAACAGGGCCACATTGTGCCAGACTTGGATTGGAGAGGTGGTCGAGCATTCAAGGCTCTCTTTATGTACTTGGATAGTAGTTCGGTAAATAGCTGAGCACTCTGACTTGATTATTTTTGAAAAATGCTATTGAAGTGAATGAAGAATAGTGTGCATGTGTGAACACATTTCCATTCCCAGCCAGGAGCGATGGGTCCCAGACCTGCGAACTGCACCTATCAGATATTTATGGCATCTTGTGGATATGCCATGTATGTCCCAGATAAGACAACCCCTTAAATAAATCTCTGCCAATGAGCTTTAGTTGGCTTTTTGCACGTATGTCAGACAGTATGTAAAATAAGTGTTGGACTTACCCACCAGATGATCCTCCTGTAAGTCCTGGCTCTGATATCATAGTGCGCCCAGAGGTCCAGAAGGAAAATAACATTTGGAGCTGCCTTTGGAACCAATAACTTGCCAGTAAGGGTCTATTTCATTGAATCAAAATCGATTAGACTTTATTGATGATACGGGGGTTTGAGCCCTGAGAATAATTTCCTCTGATGGGCCTAAGGAATCCCAGTCCTACTTTGTAAATTGTGGAAGAGGTAAGTAGTTCTGTTATGAGGACGCTGTAGAGGTGGTTTTTAATCTGAGTTCAGAGTATTGGATGGTAGTCCAGCAAAGCTTTAATGCATATAGATAGTGATCTACAGTAGTTCTGGGCAGCCCACAATGACAACCGATATCACATTACTATTCTGTCCTTTAAGATACGAGACCAGAGTGTAAGTACAAAACATAATATAATATTAATTTATTTATAATTCATATATCACTTTAGAGAATTTCTGCGGTCCTCCCCCACGACTTGAATATGGGCTACCTAAGGACGAATACTTGGAAAGAACTACATTTACTAAGAATACCAAAATTACATATGTTTGCCGACCTGGTTATATCCGTATTCCTTATACAAGAGCAACTGTAACATGCTTGCCTAATTTGAGGTGGTCCCTCCCTACAGAATTTTGTAAACGTAAGTTTTACTTTTTGCTATGAATTGCATAGAATTGTAGACAATCATACAAATATCAGAGCCTTTTGACCAATAGCAGAAGGACTACAGCCAAATAATTATTGCTGAAATGGAAGACCTCTAACTTTTGGGAGGCACAAATATTTGAGAAAGAACGGAAAACCAACACAGGTAGCACAGCGCATATCATATCTGATTTATGATGCTATTATGTGCAGCTTCAGATGTAGTTACTGCTAATTGCCGGACTGCACCTCGATGTGCCACTTGAAACATAGGAGAAGTCCAATTAGCTGTAATCACAGTGTGGTGACCATGGCTTAATACACATGTTTAGCGCCCTTAATAATATTCTACCCCATCAATTACAGAGAAACCTCTCCAAAATATCACTTCTTTGAGGAGACCGCTCTTGATCAAGTTTTCCAGATTATTACTTGTCTTATATCCTGAACATTGGTCCTCTTTATTAAAGGAATAAACCCTCTTGAATTTGCAAGGGTGTTTTGCTGTTGTAACTTAAAGGGGTTCTCCAAGACAGAGAATCCATAATCTTGTCAATTTATACTCCTGTGGCAATAGGACTGAATGAAAATACTTGAAGATATATTTACCCTCTTCCACAGTGCTAATAATCTGGTCACACTTTATAGAAACTAGTGTAAACTCAAATATTTCATAAATGCAACATTTTGTAGGTAAGCACTTGAAAATACAGGAGGTGGTGTTGAACCACACAGTATTACATTTTGATTAGTCTATTAAAACTATGACCAGGTCATGATTTTTACCTATTATGAGTTTCAGGTGATATGATTTTGACACTGTCCATGAGCACTACCCTCCTGCTGTCCCTTGTTTGTGTAGAAGCTGGGCCACCCACTATGTCATCCAGCGTCCTGGTCAGGGGCGTAGCTAACAGCTCATGGGCCCTGGTGCAAAAGTTCAACTTGGGCCCCCCTTCCCTTGGGCTTTGGGTGTCTTCTTATGTGGCACAAGGGTCTTTGGGCCCCCTCAGGCTCCTGGGCCCGGTAGCGGCTGCTACCTCTGCACCCCCTATAGCTACGCCCCTGGTCCTGGTCGTTGGTATCCTCTCCCTGCTGCAGTCACCATCATGTTGCCTAGTAGGCACTTAGGGCGTGGGTTCCCATCCTGCCTTTTAAAGGGCAGTTTGGACTATGGCCCCCTGTTAAAAGACATCTTTTTTTACCTGCAGAAAAGCTTAATTTGTGCTTTTCTGCCTGGGGTTCGGTAGTTTTGGTTGAATGTGTTATACCCCAGATAGGAATCCCATGGAGCCCATTCGTATGAAACTGACTGTAAAGACTTTGGCTCCATGGCGATTAAACTGTATTCGTGTGGTCTGAGCGCCATTCACTTAATAATGTGCGCTCAGACCTGAGCTATCTGGGGATATGTTAAATGTATAGTTTTAATGTAATGTGTCTTACCTGGTGTATTTTAACAGTAATGCTTGTTTTGTGTCCCCATGTGCATAATGGAGTCTTGTCTCTGACATGTCTGTGTTTTATGTATAAAATGGGACTTTGTGTATTGTACAGTATTTTAATGCTTTGTGCTAACCATGTGCATAATGGAGTCTTGTCTCTGTCCTGGGAGATAATTTAATTACTTCTCAATTGTCTCCTGAACAGAGGAGAGGAAGCCAGGATGCATTGTGGTAAAAGTATGTGTAATTGGGTTACCTCTCAGGATAAGGGGAGGGAATCTGTGGGTTGCAACTAATATGTTACTGGATATTTTATACCTCCCTGTGGGCGGTCCTGTATTTGCAAGACTGTAATAAAAACCAGGCCGGGTGTGCCAGCACCTCAGACCACTGCTGGACCCTCAACACAGAGCCTTGTCTCGTTCTTGGGGGGGATTCACTGTATGCTGTTAGAGACTGATTGCCAGGAGTGTAAGCTGATTGTCTGCTTTTCCTGTTCGTCCGCTAGCAGCTATTTGGGAGGTTCCAGTACGGGAGTTGGAGTGCTATTTTGTATCCAGTTCGGGAGTTTGGTGTTCTGCAGTAGCTGTGCCTATATCTCTGTAAAGGGGGCCGATCGCCTAAACAGTTTTTACCCCTTGTCTGCAGAAACGGTCCGTTACAGTGTGTATACTGAGGGTCCCTGGGTATTTAAGGCACCCTTTCCCAGCAGAGTGTGTCTCAGCTTTAAGGTTTCTTGTGACCAACAAAACGTTTGGAAGACTCATGGGGTCATTTATCAAACTGGTGTAAAGTAGAACTGGCTTAGTTGCCCACAGCTACCAATCAGATTCCACCTTTCATTTTCCAAAGGAGCAGTCAAAAATGAAAGGTGGAATCTCATTGGTTGCTATGGGCAACTAAGCCAGGTCTAATTTACACCAGTTGGATAAATGACCGCTTAGTGCTTCAGTGATTCCCTTTAAATTTCCCTGTGTTATCCGACCTGTGTTTATCGGTGTTCCTGACGTGTACCCAACCTGCCTGTATACTCCTGACCTCACAGTTCAGCTTTCAGTTTAACCAGTCCCCGACCGCCGTACGCAGGATTGCGTCCTGCTGGCGGCCGGGATCTTCTGTTTGGACGCGCCGGGGCGTCATCTCGCGAGACGCGAGAGTTCCTGTGAACGCGCGCGCGGGCGCGTTCACAGTGAAGCGCGGCTCGAGAGTTGGACTACAGCCTGCCAGCGATGATCAATCGCTGGCAGGCTGTAGATGCGATATAAATCGCATCAAACAGCTATATCAGACGCTGTTTTATGAACAGCGTCTGATATAGCTGCTACCTGGTCCTCTGGTGGTCCCATTTTCTGGGATCGACCACCAGAGGACCAGGTAACTACAGTAAAAGTTGCACCAAACACTACACTTACCCCCACCCCCTCACCTATTAACCCCTTGATCACCCCATCTAGACCCCTGATCACCCCCTGTCATTGATCACACCCCTTGTAAGGCTTTATTCAGACGTCCATATGTGTTTTGCGGATCCGTGGATTCACGGATCCGTGGATTCACGGATCCGCGGATCCGATCCGCAGAATCCTCAAAACACGGACACCGGCAATGTGCTTTCCGCATTTTGCAGATCCGCACATTGCCAGAACTATATAGAAAATGCTTTTCTTGTCCGCAATTGCGGACAAGAATAGGACATGTTCTATATTTTGCTGAACGGAAGTGCAGACCCAGAAGCGTGGATCCGTAATTCCGGATCCGAGCGGGACAAAGTCTGTCCCCATAGAAATGAATGGGTCCGCAATTCCGTTCCGCAAACAGAATTTCGGACGTGTGAATGGGGCATAAGGGTCCCTTATCACCGCCAGTTAGTTAGCTACTTGTTAGGTAGCTAGCGCCCAGCCCACCGCACCGCAGTCACTGATTTTGGCAGAGATTTTTTCATCCACATTGATCGATGCGAATGAAAAATCTGTGCCGTTCATTTTTTTTTCAGCGCAGAGGCTGAACGGAAAAAAAATCTCATTACCCGTATGCTCAATATACGGAGAATCGCAGAAACTCCTAATGCTGGCCATACGCATTTTTCTTCTCACGCTTTAGGGCCCCTAAATGCCAGGGCAGTATAAATACCCCACATGTGACCCCATTTTGGAAAGAAGACACCCCAAGGTATTCGCTGAGGGGCATAATGAGTTCATGAAAAATTAAACTTTTGTCAAAAGTTAGCGGAAGGGAGACTTTGTGAGAAAAACAATAAAAATCAATTTCCACTAACTTGTGCCAAAAAAAATATTCTATGAACTCGCCATGCCCTCATGGAATACCTCAGGGTGTCTTCTTTCAAAAATGGGGTCACACGTGAGTATTTCTACTGCCCTGGCATTTAGGGCCCTAAAGCGTGAGAAGAAAAATGCGTAAAAATGCCCTCCTAAAAGGTACTCATTGGAATTTGGGCCCTTGCGCATCTTGCCTGCAAAAAAGTGTCACACATGTGGTATCGCCGTACTCAGGAGAAGTAGAGGCGATGTGTTTTGGGGTGTATTTTTACATATACCCATGCTGGATGAGAGAAATATCTCTGTATATTGACAACTTTGAATAAAAAAATGCAAAAGTTGTCGTTTACAGCGATATTTCTCACACGCAGCATGGGTATATGTAAAAATACACCCTAAAACACATTGCCCTACTTCTCCTGAGTACGGCGATACCACATGAGTGACACTTTTCTGCAGCCAAGATGCGCAAAGGGGCCCTAAAACCAATGAGTACCTTTAGGATTTCACTGGCCATTTTTATGCATTTGGATTCTCACACTTTAGGGGCCCCTAAAATGCCAGGTGAGTATAAATACCCCACATGTGACCCCATTTTGGAAAGAAGACACCCCAAGGTATTCTGTGAGGGGCATGGTGAGTCCACAGAATTTTTATTTTTGGCACAAGTCAGCAGAAATTTTTTTTTTTTTTTTTAATTTTGTTTTTACAAAGTCTCATATTCCACTAACTTGTGACAAAAATAAAATTTTACATGAACTCACCATACCCCTCACAGAATACCTTGGGGTGTCTTCTTTCCAAAATGGGGTCACATGTGGGGTATTTATGCTGTCCTGGCATTTTAGGGGCCCCTAAAGGGTGAGAAGAAGTCTGGAATCCAAATGCGTAAAAATGCCCTGTGAAATCCTAAAGGTACTCATTGGTTTAGGGCTTTGCGCACCAGGCTGCAAAAAGTGGCACACATGTGGTATCGCCGTACTCAGGAGAAGTAGGGCAATGTGTTTTGGGGTGTATTTTTATATATACCCATACTTTGTGTGAAAAATATCTCTGTAAACGACAACTTTTAAAAATTTTTATACAAAGTTGACAATTTACAGAGATATTTCTCTCACTCCAACATGGGTATATGTAAAAATACACCCTAAAACACATTGCCCTACTTCTCCTGAGTACGGCGATACCACATAAGTGCCGCTTTTTGCAGCCTGGGTGCGCAAAGGGGCCCAAATTCAACGAGTACCTTTAGGTTTTACATGGCGGCTCACAATTTAGCCCCGCCCAAAATGCCAGAACAGTAAACACACCCCACAAATGACTCCATTTCGGAAAGTAGACACCCCAAGGTATTCACTGAGGGGCATAGTGAGTCCGTCTGAGATTTTTTATTTTTTTGCCAGAAGTTATCAGAAATTGAAACTTTTTTTTTTTTTTCTCAGAAAGTGTCAATTTCCGCTAACTTGTGAAAAAAATGAAATGATACATGAACTCACCAAGCCCCTCCGCGAATACTTTGGGGTGTCTTCTTTCTAAAATGGTGTCATTTGGGGATATTCTACTATCCTGACATTCTAGCACCTGAAGAAACATGACAGGTGCTCAGAAAGTCAGAGCTGCTTCAAAATGCCGAAATTCACTTTTTTGCACCATAGTTTGTAAACGCTATAACTTTTACCCAAACCAATAAATATACACTTATTGGATTTTTTTATCAAAGACATGTAGAACAATAAATTTAGAGAAAATTTATATAGAAATGTAGTTTTTTGAAAAATTTTACAACAGAAAGTGAAAAATGTCATTTTTTTGCAAAAATGTCGGTAATTTTTGATTAATAGCAAAAAAAGTAAAAATGTCAGCAGCAATGAAATACCACCAAATGAAAGCTCTATTAGTGAGAAGAAAAGGAGGTAAAATTCATTTGGGTGGTAAGTTGTATGACGGAGCAATAAACGGTGAAAGTAGTGTAGTGCGGAATTGTAAAAAGTGGCCTGGTCATTAAGGGTGTTTAAGCTAGGGGGGCTGAAGTGGTTAAGGGCTCATACACACGACAGTATTTTCTTTCCGTTTCCGTTCCATTTTTTTTGCGGACCGTATGCAGAACCATTCACTTCAATGGGGCTGTAGAAAATACTGAAGGTACTCCGTGTGCATTCCGTTTCCGTATTTCCGTATGTCCGTTCTGCAAAAAAGTAGTGCATGTCCTATTATTGTCCGCAAATCACAGTCTGAGGCCCCATTCAAGTCAATGGGTCCGCAAAAAATACGGAATGCACACGGAACACATCTGTATTTCATCCGTATTTTGCGGATCCATACTGTAGAAATGCTATGCCCAGCACATATTGTTCATGTGTTTGGTAATTAATAAGCTACTGTTTCAGTATACGATCCGCAAAAAACTGATCAAATACGGAAACAATACGGATATGTTTTGTGCAATAACGGAATGGAAAGGACTTAAATTAGAGGGAAAAAAACCTCAGATACTGAACAACGGATCCGTGAAAAACTGACCGCAAAACACACACGGTCGTGTGCATGAGCCCTAAGTCTGTGTTTAAGTTATCCTAGTCGGTCTGCCCTACCGTCTTGGTTCCTACCATCCACCACTACCCCGCCCACAAACTCTCTTAGTTTCTCCAGTTCTGTGTTGCCATATATTTGTAGTTCTGGTATTAGAGACTGTTCTGACTGCCTCTGCAATTGTAGTGCAGTTTCCCTGTCTCAGTCTAGTTTTGCCCAAAACAACATAATCCGTATAAGTGACTGTTTAGACTGTACCTGCTTTTCTGGTATGTTTTTTTTTGTTTTGTGCCTAGAGCTCCTGGTGCTTGCACCAGAATCCCTTACCTTAGTACAGGGATGGGCAAACCTCGGCTTTCCAGCTGTTGTAAAACTACAATTCCCACCATGCCCTGCTGTAGGCTGATAGCTGTAAGCAGTCTTTGCATGTTGGGAGTTGTAGTTTTGCAACAGCTGGAGAGCCGCAGTTTGCCCACCCCTGCCTTAGTAGATCAGTTGCCAGTTATACTGGGACTATCATAAGAGACAGCGGACTGGTTGCTCCCCTGCAGCAAAGTCCAGATCCCTGTACAGGGGTTAAAGGGTGAATACCAGGGGAGTTCAGGAATAACGCCTTAGGGTTTAGCCCTAAGCCAACCCAGTTAGTTGGCACAGTGGGTCCACACTCAGTGATCCATAACATCTAGTAATGCTATGACATTGATGAGTACTGTGTAAGCTACAATATTGTTATCAATTAGTGCAGAAATCAAGCATAGTGTTGGCTAGTCAAGCCTCAGCCAATCAGCATTAGACTTCTTTTTTGTATAGCTGCCAGGCTCCTGAGCAGAAAGGAGACAGGTCAATGTCTTTCATGTATAAATCAAGCCTAGAGTTTCAGCCAATCAGCGCTAGTCTTGCTTTATGCAACAAGAGCATAGTTGCAGTTTAGTTACAGTCAGGGGGGCTCATCAACCAGTCCCTGAAAGATTTCATATTCGTGGCTGATGCCCCAGCAGGTTTGTGGGGGAAGGGAAAGGCAAATTTTTTTTTAGTGATAACTGGGATGCAAAAGGTACAATATAAGGGTGAAACATGCACTATGTGTGACCATGACAGTGGTGTGTGTAGCATTTGTCCAGTGTGTAAGTGGTGTGTGGAGCATGTGTCCAGTGTGTAAGTGGTGTGTGGAGCATGTGTCCTGTGTGTTACTGGTGTGTGCAGCATGTGCCCTGTGTGTTACTAGTGTGTGCAGCATGTGTCCTGTGTGTAAGTGGTGTGTGGAGCATGTGTCCAGTGTGTTATTGGTGTGTGCAGCATGTGTCCTGTGTGTAAGTGGTGTGTGGAGCATGTGTCCAGTGTGTTACTGGTGTGTGCAGCATGTGTCCAGTGTGTTACTGGTGTGTGCAGCATGTGTCCAGTGTGTTACTGGTGTGTGCAGCATGTGTCCAGTGTGTTACTGGTGTGTGCAGCATGTGTCCTGTGTGTAAGTGGTGTGTGGAGCATGTGTCCAGTGTGTTACTGGTGTGTGCAGCATGTGTCCAGTGTGTTACTGGTGTGTGCAGCATGTGTCCAGTGTGTTATTGGTGTGTGCAGCATGTGTCCTGTGTGTAAGTGGTGTGTGGAGCATGTGTCCTGTATGTTACTGGTGTGTGCAGCATGTGTACAGTGTGTTACTGGTGTGTGCAGCATGTGTCCTGTGTGTTACTGGTGTGTGCAGCATGTGTCCTGTGTGTTACTGGTGTGTGCAGCATGTGTCCTGTGTGTTACTGGTGTGTGCAGCATGTGTCCTGTGTGTCACTGGTGTGTGCAGCATGTGTCCTGTGTGTTACTGGTGCGCAGGTGTCCTGTGTTACTGGTGTGCAGCATGTGTCCTGTGTGTTACTGGTGTGTGCAGCATGTGTCCAGTGTGTTATTGGTGTGTCCAGCATGTGTCCTGTGTGTTACTGGTGTGTCCAGCATGTGTCCTGTGTGTTACTGGTGTGTGCAGCATGTGTCCTGTGTGTTACTGGTGTGTGCAGCATGTGTCCTGTGTGTTACTGGTGTGTGCAGCATGTGTCCTGTGTGTTACTGGTGTGTGCAGCATGTGTCCAGTGTGTTATTGGTGTGTCCAGCATGTGTCCTGTGTGTTATTGGTGTGTGCAGCATGTGCAGTGTCCCAGGGGGTCAGTAGTGTAGCTTTAGGTATGTTGGGCTTTGTAGTGCAGGGCAACCCACTAACCTGGGACTGACTGTCGTCTTCAATCGGGTCAGCACTGGAACAGGCAGGTGATGAATGTCGTGACGCCAGTGCCAATTGAAAGGTGGCACACCGTGTAGTGACAGGTGGAATAATTGAGGAATCTTTATACTTGAATACAGGGCTGTGGAGTCGGAGTCGGAGTCAGGCGGAGGCAATTTTGGGTACCTGGAGTCGGAGTCGGCAAAAAATGGACCGACTCCGACTCCTACTAGATTTAAATTGGAATAAAAAAAAATTGGAATAAAAAAAAAGCAAGTTTAAATGTCCCAATTCAGATAAAGTTATAATTAATTACTTCTCTACTGTAAGAATAAAGGCCAATGCATGCAGTGCGTCACGTTACCGCTAAACAAAGACGTTAAGTGACCGTGAAGATGCATGCTTTTCATATGCTTTACTATGCAGTTAAAGGGACACTGACAGGCTGATTTATCTGCTGGTATTTATCAGAGGATTAGGAATACAACTAGACGACTGTTACCCCCAGTTGAGGTTTACTTGTGTTTAAAAACGTTTTAATCAATATGCAAATTCTCTACCTTTGTGCCCAAGGGGCAGGCGCACATGTAGAGTACTGGCAGCACTAGACAGGACTAGGTAGCGAGGAGGAAGAGAGAAAGCTGGCACAGCCGCAGCATAACCAGACGAGGCTGCTGCCAGCACTCTACACGTGCGCCTGCGCAGGAATTCAGCGTTCGGCTAGCCTGAAAAAAAGGCCAGTGCAGTGAATAATAACGAGGGGAACAGCTGGGAAGCTGTACTGGGCACGGCTGGGCACAAAGCCGCAGGAGACGCTGCCCCATTGGGCACAAAGATAGTGAATTTGCATACAGATTAAAATGTTTCTTAAACACAAGTACAGCTTAACTGGGGGTAACATTAGTATAGTTTTATTCCTAATTCTCTGATGAATACCAGTATATATATATCTTTAGCTGGAAAATCAGCCTGTCAGTGTCCCTTTAAGGAGCGGCAATACTTACACTTTCCATTGTCTTGTGGTCTGCTGTTACAGGGAACCCATGGTTATCCTAGCCTCTCACTGATAACTGATTAAGGACTGGAGACACTTGTATAAGTGAAGGGAATGGATAGTCAATAGTTCAAGACTGAAGCTGTAAACCATTTGAAAAACTGCTATCATTCAGCTAAGGCTATAAAACATGTAAACTCAGATTGTTAGCTTAAATTTTAAACATGACTATGGGATTCTACTAGGAAAATCATATTTTAAAATAAATGCCCCTTCCCCTGCCCCTTCCTGGATCCTCCCACTGCTCTATCTTCAGCAGAAGATCAGCACACAAAGGAGAAGGCAGCAGCTTCTGCTCAACTACCTCTGTGCTAGAGAAGATTAGAAGAACTTGGTGGAACAGCTTCGTATTTGCATATTAAATACAGAGGAGTCGGAGTCGAAAGTTTCAAAATCTGAGGAGTCGGAGTCGGACAATTTATCTACCGACTCCACAGCCCTGCTTGAATAACAGGATAACTTTACTGAACGTAGTTGTAGATAGATGAACAGTCAGTAAGTACAGTTCCAGAATATTCCACACGTTACAATACAGTCACAGCAGTGGTTCAGGTTATTAATCACAGTCCCAAAAGCTATCTTCAAGACAGGCCTCCTAGGATCAGGGCTTTCCTCTTACTCTCAATGCAGCAATACACTTCAGGAAACTATTCTCTCTGCAGGGGTACACTTACTTTCTCTCCTGCCTTAGTTCCTGGCTGTAGGCAATACTCTCAAGGTCCAGACACCCGAAAAACAGTGATAATCCTTGAGCAAAGGTTTTGTAGAGGTTCCCTTCTCTCCTGGTGACAGGCTCTTACTTTATATGTGGACTGGCTTGCTGGTTATACTCTCTGTCCCACTTGTTAGTGACAGGCTGTTACTTAGAGTACCTCAGGTATACTTGACCTGGAAAACTGGGTGGGAATGATCCTCCACACCAGTGGTGCAATCTCTGCACTCAGTCACTGAGTTCTGAATGTCTCAAAACTGACTCTGAACTAGAAAATTCCAACAACTCACTTCCCTAGGCTAGGCCCTGGCCTATTTATACTAAACTGGGGGCTCCCTCTGCTGGCTGGAATATGAATTGCCTGCTACAGGCCTAACTTTCTTAAAGGGAGATACACATTAAAATATAGCAGTGTCGGGTAACCTACCCGTATGCTGCACACCCCCAGACTTTAACGTGAGTAAGGCCTCGTATTTACACACATGCCTTTCTGAACCGGCATAAGATGTTACATAAATTAAGCATTACAATATAAATATGGTAAATAATTGTTTCACACAGAAGATATAACATTTGTAACTTAATAAACAGATGACGCAAGGGAAAGGGGCGTCTTCTTGCTTCTTAGACACGGCCGCTGACCTGGGACAGCGGACTTAAGGTGAACCAGGTAAGTCCATAGTAACACGTCAAGAATGTTTTTTTTTTCAAAGTCTCTTTTTCAAGTATAAAAGTTCAACATCAGTCCATTTTTCTTGGCTGAAATATAATAAGGAAACTACACAGGGGTTTCCTGCGGGTGTATAACAGGCAAGGGCTCACGTGGAGGAGTCCATTCTTGCGCACAAACGTTAAGCAAGCTATTTCCAGTAGTAACTGCCCGGGAGGAGACACCACCAGCATAATCAAAGTCCCCTAAACGGACTGGCGGACGTCCCCTGTTCATCCGGGTGGACCTTCTCAACACAGGAGTTTCCTCCTCCCTTAGCATCGAGGTAGAAGGGAGAGGAGCAACAGGAGGGTCTCCACCAGTGGGACCCTGGTCAGGAACAACAGGAGCCGGAGGATCCTCTATAAGGGGGACTGGATCCGGGACATTTTGAATCGGCTCTTCTGGAGGTGAAGGCACAGTAGGTGCCAATGCAATGCATGGGTTCAGTGTCATACATTAGATTATTTACAGCCTGCATAGGATCCTCGGGCTGTATTGATGGCTCTGACACAGGTGATTCAGATTTAGAACTCTCAGCACTGGGTTCTTTCGTCAGGCAGAGCTTTAACCGATTCCT
The DNA here is from genome assembly GCA_033119425.1 of Bufotes viridis. Classification (NCBI taxonomy): domain Eukaryota; kingdom Metazoa; phylum Chordata; class Amphibia; order Anura; family Bufonidae; genus Bufotes; species Bufotes viridis. The sequence continues at coordinate 172,852,302 of CM065591.1, forward strand.
GTGCACAATTTGGGATCCCCTGCCTTCTCGGGTAATCTCATAAGTGTGGGTCCCAGCATTTGGGATTGCAGTGACAACATAGGGAATCTGCTCCCATTTACTGTCCAGTTTACTTGTACGGTGGTTGTTTTTTAACCACACCACATCTCCTATTGTCAAGGGTTCTGCATGGGCTGCTTGATCATAGTCTCTCTGCTGTCGGTCTCTAGCATAATCCATACGTTCCTGAACAATGGCTTTGGCCGTATTCAATCGCCTTTGGTGCTCAGCAACCCAGTCGGTGTTAGGTAACGGGTTGATGCAATCAGGTACGTGTATGTCCAAGGAGTGATCAGCAGGCAATGTCCCTTGGCGCCCAAACATCAAATAAAAAGGGGTATACCCAGTGGAACAATGGATGGTATTGTTGTACGTGTACATGAGCTGTGGCAGCAGATTGGGCCAATCCCCTCTGGTTTCAGGAGGCACGGCCCTCAGCATCTCTATCAAGGTCTGATTCATTTTTTCACACAGTCCGTTACCTTGAGAATGGTAGGCCGTTGTCTGGATTTTCTTGCAGTTGTGTAAGCGGCACAGTTCATGGAACAGATGGGACTTGATCGGTGAGGATCTTTTCTGGACATCCGTAGGGCAGGAGGAAGTGTTTCCAGAACAGTTCGGCTGTAGTCTTGGCCGTCTGGTCTCTCACAGGCACTGCTACGACAAACTTGGTGAAGTGGTCAATAATAGTCATGGCATAAGCATACCCTGAGCGACTAGGCTCCAACTTCACATGATCAATGGCGAGGTACTTACAATGGGTCGCAGTGGTGCCCTCTGGTCGTGGTGCTCACTTCGTTTTAAGGCACAGGCTATACACTCCCGACACCATCTCTCAATGTCCTCTCTCATGCCAACCCAATAAAACCGCTGGCGGATATTAGCCTCAGTCTTTTGGACCCCAAAATGACCGGATTGATTGTGGTACATCTCCAACACCATACCTGCATCTCGTCGGGGTATGAGAATCTGATGCACTCTTTCATTGGATACTGGGTCTAGGCTTCTCCGTAGTAATAGGCCCTTCTGTATGAAGAGCTGATGGCGCTGTCTCCACAGTTTGGTGAGCTCTGGATCTGCAATCTTACGTCTAATTCTCTCAGGGGCTCTGCCACTGGTAATAAAATCCAACAACTCGCCCAGCACTCTACTTTCAGACTGTAATTTCACCCACCTTTCCTCTTTGGGCTCAGGCTTACTGGAGGGTGAAGGGGCTGCGGCTCTGTCATTGGTAGCTTGAGCATGATCCTGTTGAGCAAATTTGTTATAGAAGGCCGGCATTTCTACATCTTCCCAAGCATCCCGTCCATCATCAGGAGCTGTCTCTGTGGGAAGTCTGGATAAAGCATCAGCATTGTCATTAGTACGCCCAGCACGGTATTTTACAGAGAAATCATAGTTGGCGAGGCGGGAGGCCCATCTCTGCTCCAAGGCCCCCAATTTAGCTGTATTTAGATGCGCCAGAGGGTTATTGTCGGTGAATGCAATGAACGGGGTGGCGGCTAGATAGTCTTTGAATTTCTCCGTCACTGCCCACACCAATGCCAGGAACTCTAGTTTGAAGGAACTATAATTCTGATCATTTTCTCAGCCCCTTTCAGGGAGCGGCTTGCATAAGCTATCACCCTCTCTTTTCCCTCTTGGATCTGGGCCAACACAGCTCCCAGGCCTCGCTTGCTAGCATCGGTATAAAAGATGGAATGGTTTGTTGTAGTCTGGATAACCTAACACAGGAGGCTCGGTCAGTTTCTTTTTAACAATTGGAACGCTATTTCTCTTTCCTCATTCCACTCAATGGGCACAGGAGTTCTAGGACTTTTCTTGGGTTGCCCCCTCAGGAGTTCCTGGATAGGATCAGCTATTTGAGCAAAATGGGGGATAAAACGTCTATAGTAGCCTGCAAAGCTAAGGAAACTCCTCACCTCTTTGACGGTAGTGGGGACCGGCCAATTACGGACAGCCGCTAGCTTATCAGGGTCAGGCTGCACGCCCTCTGCGCTTACCACATGCCCCAGGTATTTTACTGCAGGTTTGAGCAAGTGACACTTGGATGGCTTTACTTTCAAGCCATATTTGACAAGGATTTCAAATACTTCTGCTAAATGTTTCAGATGGTCCTCATATGTTTTTGAGTATACAATGACATCATCTAGATACAGCAGCACTGTTTCAAAGTTTTTGTGGCCCAAACACCGCTCCATTAGTCTCTGGAAAGTCCCTGGGGCATTACATAGCCCGAACGGCATACAATTGAATTCAAACAGGCCCATGGGAGTGGTGAAAGCAGTCTTTTCCCTATCCTCGGGGCCATAGGTACTTGCCAGTAGCCACTGGTCAAGTCCAATGTGGAGAAATAAGCGGAGGAGCCCAGAGCAGTTAGTGACTCCTCAATGCGGGGCAGTGGGTATGCATCTTTGTGGGTTATTTGGTTAATTTTTCTATAATCCACACAGAAACGGATACCACCATCCTTTTTCTTTACAAGGACCAGGGGTGCAGCCCACGGACTACGGCTGTCCCGGATTACATTAGAGTCTTTCATCTCTTGGATCATTTCTTTTACAGTCTGATATGAAGTCGGCGGTAAGGGTCTGTATCTCTCCTTGATAGGAGGATGAGAGCCAGTAGGTATGGTGTGTTGTATGGCACTGACCTCTCCATAATCAGTAGCATGTTTACTGAAGGCCTGGTGGTGCTCTTTGACAAGCTGTAGGATCCCTTCTCGTTGATGTTGGGGGTAGCCTCGTCCCCGACATGGAGTTCCTCCCACCAGGGCACTTGTGAGTCGCTCACAGGAAGATGTCCTCGAGCGGCAGCTGGCGGCTTCTCGGTGACAGGCAGGCGGATGACATCCTGGAAGAATACCTGGGAAAGCTGGGCAACAGGGCAGTGCTTAGTAAGCGCAACAGGATGATCACTGAGGTTAATCAGACGGACAGGTACTTTACCTTGGGAGACGGTCACCAGGCACTTGGCAGCTCGAACATAAGGGTAGTTCTCCATCTGGATTGGTTCCACCAGGGCTGAATAATCTTGGCCTTGGACTCCCAGGACAGCACGGCACCATAAAAGAGTTTGAGAATTAGGAGGCAAAGTCACAGGCTTATTATCACGGATCCTGGCAGTACAAATTTCTCCTTTCTCATTAGCAAACCTCTGCTGAGCACTTAACACAGTAATAGTCTTTTGAATCACTTTCTTGGATGCAGAGGAAGCAGTGGGCAAAGTCTGATGCAGTGCGTCAAGTATTTCAGAATAACAGTTCTTGAAGACATTGGTGCCTAGAATGACAGGATGTCCCCCTCTGTCGCCGGCTTGTACTACTATCACCCCTGTTGAGGCAAGGTTGCTTCTCCCACCTGCAGAGTGGGTTCCCAGTACCCATGAACCTTTACTGGTTTGCCATTGCTTGCGATAATCTCCACCCAGGATTCAGGCGGCTGGGTTAACTGGTTGGTGTCCCAGAATTTTTCAAATGTGGGCAGCTGAATGGTAGTGACCTGGGACCCAGTATCTAGTAGGGCTTCAAAGGGGACCCTGTTGATCTCTATATTTATTTTAGGACGGGATCCTACATACCGGGGCATCCAACTTGGATCCTTTGGACCTAATGTTCTACCTCCCGAGGGGCGGTCCTCAGCCTCGAGGGTAGCCCGTTTAACTGCCAGCACGTGGATTCTGTGTGTCCCACCTTTTACAGTATTTACACACGGGCCGTTTGCGGTCTTTGGAACGATCTCTATTACGCCTCCCAGGATCCCTGGGGTGAGTCTCTTGGTATGGAGGTGGGAATGGCTTAGGAGGTGACAGGAACTCTTCCTCTGACATTAGGGTTTTTCCCATTCCTCTATCTTTCTGCACACTCTCTCTAAACTTTTAGTGAGCTGGTTTACCTGTTCCGTCAGCATGGCAATAGTATCAGTAGCTGAAGCTTGAACAGCTTGGCCGGCCCCAGCCTGGTTAGGGATAGGCGGTTTTGGCCTGCAGGCTGGTGACTCAGGTGGGGTGCTCAACTCCGTAGACACTGTTGACCCCAGAATTCTTATAGCCAGCTCTTTAAAATCCAGAAAGGTACTGCTAGGGTGCTGGGCTGACAGCATTTTTAATTGAGTCCTTATTTGCTCACTAGACACCCCTGTGATAAATTGCTCCCTCAGGGTCTGGTCCTGATTATCAGCCTCCCTGGGATCTATCTGGATTACAGCCCCCAAAGCCTCCTGAAGTGATAGGGCATAGTCACGGAGGGACTCACCGGACTTCTGTTTTTGCCAAAGAAGTGCATCTTTATCTCTGAGGCAGTCCTTGTTTCAAAAGTGGCCCTGAGGCGGGTGAATATTTGCTCTAGAGTACCCCGCTCAGCAGCAGGCCAGGATAATACCTCTCTGCGGGCAGCTCCCTCCAGTTGTGCTAGCAGGATTTCCATCTGCTGTTCGGCATTTATGGGGTACAGTTTGAATAATGCCAGCAACTTCTCTTTAAAGTCTCTTAAGGTATGGGCCTCCCCTTTATAGCGGGAAACCATGGGGCCCCAAAATAGTACGGCATAGTAAAGGGCATCATGCTGGGGGCCGGCTGCTCGGGAACTCCCGGCTCTGACATGTTAGCTTATTAAGATGTGGCCGCTGGCGACTAAAGGGCCAGTACAATCCCCTTCCCTCCGGTTACAAGTCCTTACCGGTATCGCCGGGTTGCGCAGGCCAAGTCCCGCGAGATTCCGGACGTCCTGTGTGCAGCGGTGACGTTGCTGACGTAGAAGAAGCAGGGCCGCTGCGGTGCGATGATGAAGAGGGGCGGGATTCTCTGCGTCTTTGAAGGGATCCGCCCACGAAGGTCCTCAGCAGCGCGGAAACTTTACTCCATGCGGCCGGCGGCCATCTTGGTCGCCATTCCCTGACAGCAAGCAGGGGCGTTGAAAAGTTAATAAATTGTAATCCACAAGCACGATTTTCTCTCTGGGGGTAGCGCAACACAGCACAGCGCCTCCGATTCCTCCCAGGATTCACTTGTAATCCACAGACTTGGAAATAAAGGGTACAGTCCTTGCAATACGGTGGTGGAATAGTTAAAGCACACAGTTCACACTTCTCTGCACTCCAGAAGCATGCGATCCTGTTCGTGGACGCCAAAAAGAGCGATGCAGTGTCCCAGGGGTCAGTAGTGTAGCTTTAGGTATGCTGGGCTTTGTAGTGCAGGGCAACCCACTAACCTGGGACTGACTGTCGTCTTCAATCGGGTCAGCACTGGAACAGGCAGGTGATGAATGTCGTGACGCCAGTGCCAATTGAACGGTGGCACACCGTGTAGTGACAGGTGGAATAATTGAGGAATCTTTATACTTGAATAACAGGATAACTTTACTGAACGTAGTTGAAGATAGATGAACAGTCAGTAAGTACAGTTCCAGAATATTCCACACGTTACAATACAGTCACAGCAGTGGTTCAGGCTATTAATCACAGTCCCAAAAGCTATCTTCAAGACAGGCCTCCTAGGATCAGGGCTTTCCTCTTACTCTCAATGCAGCAATACACTTCAGGCAACTATTCTCTCTGCAGGGGTACACTTACTTTCTCTCCTGCCTTAGTTCCTGGCTGTAGGCAATACTCTCAAGGTCCAGACACCCGAAAAACAGTGATAATCCTTGAGCAAAGGTTTTGTAGAGGTTCCCTTCTCTCCTGGTGACAGGCTCTTACTTGATATGTGGACTGGCTTGCTGGTTATACTCTCTGTCCCACTTGTTAGTGACAGGCTGTTACTTAGAGTACCTCAGGTATACTTGACCTGGAAAACTGGGTGGGAATGATCCTCCACACCAGTGGTGCAATCTCTGCACTCAGTCACTGAGTTCTGAATGTCTCAAAACTGACTCTGAACTAGAAACTTCCAACAACTCACTTCCCTAGGCTAGGCCCTGGCCTATTTATACTAAACTGGGGGCTCCCTCTGCTGGCTGGAATATGAATTGCCTGCTACAGGCCTAACTTTCTTAAAGGGAGATACACACTAAAATATAGCAGTGTCGGGTAACCTACCCTTATGCTGCACATGTGTCCAGTGTGTTACTGGTGTGTGCAGCATGTGTCCAGTGTGTTATTGGTGTGTGCAGCATGTGTCCTGTGTGTTATTGGTGTGTGCAGCATGTGTCCTGTGTGTTACTGGTGTGTGCAGCATGTGTCCTGTGTGTTATTGGTGTGTGCAGCATGTGTCCTGTGTGTTATTGGTGTGTGCAACATGTGTACAGTGTACCAGTGGTCTGTGCAGCATGTGTCCTGTGTGTGCAGCATGTGTCCTGTGTGTTATTGGTGTGTGCAGCATGTGTCCTGTGTGTTACTGGTGTGTGCAGCATGTGTCCAGTGTGTTATTGGTGTGTGCAGCATGTGTCCTGTGTGTTATTGGTGTGTGCAACATGTGTACAGTGTACCAGTGGTCTGTGCAGCATGTGTCCTGTATGTGCAGCATGTGTCCAGTGTGTTATTGGTGTGTGCAGCATGTGTCCTGTGTGTTACTGGTGTGTGGAGCATGTGTCCAGTGTATTACTGGTGTGTGCAGCATGTGTCCTGTGTGTTATTGTTGTGTGCAACATGTGTCCTGTGTGTTACTGGTGTGTGCAGCATGTGTCCTGTGTGTTACTGGTGTGTGCAACATGTGTCCTGTGTGTTACTGGGGTGTGCAGCATGTGTCCTGTGTGTTATTGGTGTGTGCAGCATGTGTCCTGTGTGTTATTGGTGTGTGCAGCATGTGTACAGTGTACCAGTGGTCTGTGCAGCATGTGTCCTGTATGTGCAGCATGTGTCCTGTGTGTTACTGGTGTGTGCAGCATGTGTCCTGTGTGTGCAGCATGTGTCCTGTGTGTTATTGTTGTGTGCAGCATGTGTCCTCTGTGTTACTGGTGTGTGCAGCATGTGTACAGTGTACCAGTGGTCTGTGCAGCATGTGTCCTGTATGTGCAGCATGTGTCCAGTGTGTTATTGGTGTGTGCAGCATGTGTCCTGTGTGTTACTGGTGTGTGCAGCATGTGTCCTGTGTATTACTGGTGTGTGGAGCATGTGTCCAGTGTGTTATTGGTGTTTACAGCATGTGTCCTGTGTGTTACTGGTGTGTGCAGCATGTGTCCTGTGTGTTACTGGTGTGTGCAGCATGTGTCCTGTGTGTTATTGGTGTGCGGAGCATGTGTCCAGTGTGTTACTGGTGTGTACAGCATGTGTCCTGTGTGTTACTAGTGTGTGCAGCATGTGTCCTGTGTGTGCAGCATGTGTCCTGTGTGTGCAGTATGTGTCCTGTGTGTTACTGGTGTGTGCAGCATGTGTCCTGTGTGTTACTGGTGTGTGCAGCATATGTCCTGTGTGTTACTGGTGTGTGCAGCATGTGTCCAGTGTGTTACTGGTGTGTACAGCATGTGTCCTGTGTGTTACTGGTGTGTGCAGCATGTGTCCTGTCACTGTGTGTTACTGGTGTGTGCAGCATGTGTCCTGTGTGTTACTGGTGTGTGCAGCATGTGTACAGTGTGTTATTGGTGTGTGGAGTATGTGTCCAGTGTGTTACTGGTGTGTACAGCATGTGTCCTGTGTGGTACTGGTGTGTGCAGTATGTGTCCAGTTTGTTACTGGTGTGTACAGCACGTGTCCTGTGTGTTACTAGTGTGTGCAGAATGTGTCCTGTGTGTTTCTAGTGTGTGCAGCATGTGTACTGTGTGTGTAGCATGTGTCCTGTGTGTTATTTGTGTGTGCAACATGTGTACAGTGTACCAGTGGTCTGTGCAGCATGTGTCCTGTATGTGCAGCATGTGTGCAGTGTGTTACTGGTGTGTGCAGCATATGTCCTGTGTGTTATTGGTGTGTGCAACATGTGTCATGTGTGTTACTGGTGTGTGCAACATGTGTCCAGTGTGTTACTGGTGTGTGCAGCATGTGTCCTGTGTGTTACTGGTGTGTGCAGCATGTGTCCAGTGTGTTATTGTTGTGTGCAGCATGTGTACAGTGTACCAGTGGTCTGTGCAGCATGTGTCCTGTATGTGCAGCATGTGTCCAGTGTGTTATTGGTGTGTGCAGCATGTGTCCAGTGTGTTACTGGTGTGTGCAGCATGTGTCAGGGGTGTTTGCAGCATGTGTACAGTGTGTCAGTGGTGTGTGCAGAATTTTTCCAAAGTATCAGTGGTGTGTGCAGCATGTGTCCAGTGTACCAGTGGTGTTTGCAGCATGTGTCCTGTGTGTACAGCATGTGTCCAGTGTGTCAGTGGTGTTTGCAGTATCTGTCCAGTGTGTCAGTGGTATGTGTGTAGCGGTCAGGTGAGGGAGAGACCGCAATGCAGGATTCAAGTACAGGACAGCAGACAAGGAGGCTGAAGCATATACTGTGTTTATTAAAGAACAAGATGTAACTGCCAGAAAATCGGATTAACAGTATAGTACCACTTTACCAGAGGCACAATAGAGAAATAGCAATAACAGTATGAACAGGCTTATGAGAATTCACAATAAAGATAATGGAAGTTTGCATAAAGACACAACTGAGTTGCAATAACAGCAAGCAATCAAACAATATTTCAAGCTACTCTCTTCTAAGAATCTCCTATCTGCCCCTGCTAGCCAGGGAGCACTTCTACAGTGCACGTAACTAGAAATACCCTGTTCTATGCCCTAACAAGTTTGGTACCAGTGCACTCACAGTCCAGCTTGGTCAGGTATATGCAGGTTGATGCAGTATGGTACTGATCCAGTCGCTTGCTTGCTTCTTTGGCTCCACATGGTCTCTCTGTTCAGGCTGTAGGTGTAGGCATTCACAAAGTCCAACTCTGGCCGGGATAACTTGTCTTTTCTCTGCTCTCTTGTTTGGCAAGATTCCACACCTCTGGAACACACTTTCAAGTCTCTGTTGATCTGTGTCACAGCAGACAGGGAAAAATAACTCTTTATCTTCCCTGTGGATCTCCCTTTCTTACTGAAGACAGACTCCTTATCTGTTTACTCAGCAAGCCCCAGCACTCAGCTCAGCCTGGGAACACTGTTTAACCCTTTCTGGTTTGCAGCTGCAGCATTTCACTTTTCAGAGCTGGTCTTGTGTTGTCTCACACATAGCCAGTTTCTCAGGGCTCCCTCAGTAATGCCCTGGGTCTCATGTTTCAGTCTCTCAGCATGGTTCCCCACATGGCAGCCTGCCTAGCAGTCCTTAGGGCAGGCGCACACCGGTCTCTCAACCCGGGAACTCCTGGCTCTTTCTACATCCTGTCTGTATCACAAGCTTTCAACTTCTTCTTTAACAGAGAATCTAGTGGCATAAGTCATCACAGTTTACATAAACACTATTGCAGATGTCTGTGCCAAGAACAGTATTCTAGGGGCTGACCCCTACATGTGCAGCATGTGGCCAGTATGTCAGTGGTGTGTGCAGCATGTGTCCAGTGTGTCAGTGGTGTGTGCAGCATGTGGCCAGTGTATCAGTGGTGCGTGCAGCATGTGTCCAGTGTGTTACTGGTGTGTGCAGCATGTGGCCAGTGTATCAGTGGTGCGTGCAGCATGTGTCCAGTGTGTCAATGGTGTGTGCAGCATGTGGCCAGTGTATC